>JARHVA010005909.1:617500-865000 GCA_037957365.1 Torreya grandis | reverse complement strand
GTCATCATGGGCTAATACAATTGATGGATAAGTGGTGGTGGAATCCATGGAGGGTGATTGGGGAATCTAATGGACCATAAAAATCATCACTAAAATATATTGGGCTTCTTAATCTATCCACATGGGTACACTTATCCAATGAGTTTAAAATCAATATTTGAATTTATGGATACCATAGGCACTTGGGTTTATAGAATCACTAGTGTAGGAATAGAGGGTTTCCTAAGTGAAATATTTGGGGTAGATGGAAAAGAGGAGATGAGGGCACTGGGTAAGATCGAAGATAGAGGCACTTGGGTGAATAATGAAGGGGTAAAATTTTAAATAAGGGAGGATTCACTTGAGTGGATTTTAGGGGAATTCAAAAAGTAGGTGGTGTCATGAGAGGCTGATGAAGAGTGGATGGAGAGGGGGAAGGGCTGAACTACTTAAATTGGAAGAGGTGGTGGAGGAATCCAAGACTAAATAGCTTTAACTGGAATAGGTGGTGGAGGAGATGAGGGCTAAGGTTAAGGATGATTTCAAAGAGGATAAGATATTGAGACTCATTGTAAAATACTTTTGGATATCTATGGGGAAGTCATCTTGACATCCTCTAGATTTTGAGTCATAGTATATGGGGAAATAGATGGCTTGAGATGAATCTTATTCCCTTTCTTTGGGGGATTCTTTAGTGGAGTGCTACCAGTATATAGTTGATAGTGTATTATATTTATGTATAATTAATACATGCCCATTATAAAAAATATAATAATGATATTAACATAAAACTTCTAACCAATATACTATAATGCAATCTTGGTGGATTCATCAATGGAGTACTGCCAATATGTAGTTTGTAGTATTCCGATCTTAAGTAGGATGGAATCATGCCCATTATGAAAAAGATAAAAATAATATAAACATAAAAAATTATAAAAAATATTTCAAAAAACAATATTATGGGGATTAGTCAGTTGAATATTGCCAATATGCAATTGATAGTATTCCAATATAGTGTAAAATGGGCACATGCCCATTCTAGACAAAATAAGAATAATATGAACATCCAAAATTCTAACCAGGTGTTTCAACTTAGCTAGTCAAAACTAGTGTAATGGACAAGCTAGGGAGGAATGTGAAAGCTTCAATTTAATGTATTTTTAAGGTGTCCTTGGTGATTATAAGGACATGGAGGGTCTTTATAGGTGTAATTAACTTCCTTACATGTATTATCATGAGAAAATAAATCCAAATTAGATGACAAGTGTATAGGGTGCATGGAAGAGCATTTTTCTTGATAGCAGATGATGATTGCTCCTTTCCAAGTGATTTCAGATGAATAGGCCTAAAACCAATGAATATAGAGGCATGTATAATTTATGTAAACTTAATTCTAATAATAATACCTATTTTTAATCAGTGATAAGGTACTTAAATAGAGCTAATCATGTAAGCAATTTTTCTTAGCTAGAATGAAGAGTTTCTTGCCACTTTTCATGAAGTTTATGACTTTGATTAACACTTGTAGTTCTTAAACTTTCATGGTTCATCCCACATCCCATTATCATGCAAAAATAACTTATTTTATCATCTTTAAAAGTGTCCTTGTGACTCTTGGACTTAACTCTTCTTCTCTATCTCTCTCAAGTTCTATAAGAAGTACCCATTTTGGCATTGTATGGGATGTTCCACTTGAGTATGGAGAAGCCCTGCTCAAATTTATACATCCTCCATGACTATTATTAGTGTGTTAATTTGTAATTTTTTTATTTTAATAAGTGAATAATATACATTCCTTATCATTTTATTTCATTATATCAATTAACTACAGTTGGGAAGCTTCTTCTTATAGGGCATGTGAAGTGTTATAAGAAATGTCTAAGATTTAGTGAGTTAACCTATCCATTATGTCCCTCATATTCATATTTTATATTTCTCCTATCTTTTTTCATTCACACATAACCTCACAATGTAACATTGATGTGAGAAGATGAATATTAGAGAAGTGTATGTTCAGTTTGTCCTTTGATTTCAAGTGTAATATGCATATGGTTGGAAATCATCAATCTATTTGGTGTATCACCTCCCTTAGGATATTTTGTTTTTAGTTATCTCTCTTCCTTTTCACCCTCCAATTTTAGTAGTAATTTCAATCCAAAGTGGTACATCAGGGGAGTTATCCCTATCTAGAGATTCGCCTCATTCCTTAGGCTTCCCACAAGCCTAGAGGTGATTCCATTGTGTCACTTAGATGATGAGATATTTGTCATCTCTTTAAAGGGTGAAAATCCAAGTGACAATATTAATATTACTAAGTTGTTTGAAAATTTTGTTCTGGGAAAAAATAAAAGTCAAAAATTTAGTCTTTGAGTAATCACCGTGTCGATCTCTTCCTCACTTCCTACTTTATATTCCAAGGCTTGCTTAACTCTTATTTGTCTAGAGATGTAGTTTTTGTGCAAAAATAATTAATATTATATGATATAAATGAGTCCTTATGTAATATTCATCACCTTCACTGTATTTTTATGCAACTTTTGTACTATAAAAACATAATTAATATCAGAAAGTAACTCATACTTTATAAAAACTTTTTTCTCCTCTATAACATCAAATTTGAAAATAATTTATATGAAATATTAAGTAATATATCCCTAATTATAATCTAAACTTTATTTCTAATTTTGATTCATTTTTATAAGCAAAATATTTTTTTTATGAAAAATTAGTTATAGTTAAGAGAATTATTTTTAACAGTAGCACTTATTCCTCTCTAAACATGCACACTACCTTTAATAATGAGTGGTTTATATTTAGTGCTTATAAAATAAAAATTTGTTAATGAGTATAGGATTATATTATACACATTGAGATGAGAATATTTTATTCTTAATTTATTTGATTATTTTTAACCTATTAGAATGAGCACAATAATTTCCTATAATATAGAGGTCTTGTATTAATATATTGTGAATATTATCAATTAAGAATCTAATGAGCTTTACATGTGTGAATTGGGCATGTGTCCATGACTCCACATTATTAAATTAAGAAATATATTAATAATTTTGGTTATATATTAATTATATTATGAGCATACTAGATCAATAATTGATCATTTTATGCCCCATTATACTAATATATTAACATTATTTCAATAATATTATTAATTATGAATAGAATATTTATATCTCATGTACAATGGCCATGTTCCCATTCCACACGTGATCAAATATATAGAAAAGATAAGCACATCATCAATTAAGAATCAATATTATTCTAATTAAATATGTGAAAAATATATTTTTCAAAATGGGCATGTACCTATTCTACGTAATCCATCTAAATTATAAGCATGGGTTAAATTATATTGTATAACCTTGAGATGGTACCAAAACATAATATAGCTACAAGATAAGAATAATATGAACAACCACATGGTTTCCATTTTTTCTAACACAATCTTGGGGGGATTCTTTAATGGAGTGTTATTAGTATGCAGTTTGATAGTGTATTCCAATCATGTTTATAATGGGCACATGACCATTATAAAAAATATAAGAATAATATGAACATCCAATATTATAACCAATATTTTGTAATATAAAATTTGGGGGATTCTTTAATCAATTTTTTTTAGTATGCAGTTGATAATATTCCAATCATGTTAAATGGGCACATTCCCATTATAAATAAGATAATAATTATATGAAAAACCACATGGTTTTTTATTTTTATATAACACAAGCTTAGGGTATTAGTCAGTGGAGTACTTCTTTTAGACATCCAATTCCTAACACCATTTGTGTTGAAATTGTCAATCTTACTTGAATTGCACTCAATGCACATTTTAGGTCAAAATCATTAAAACACCCTAAATGGTTTGAAATTTTCATTTAAAAGTGTTGATTTAGGTCAAAGTATCCCTAAATAGTGAAATGCATTTTATGTGATACCTAACTTTGATCAATTCATTTCGAGTCAAAATGATGATTTTACCTTTTTATGCTCTAGATCACTCTTTTCTTCTTATTTGTTGGTACACGTCACATACCTTTGTTATTTTGTGTTGGTATAATATTAAAAGGGAATATAGATCTAACATATCTAACATCAACTTAAAATTCTAATGTAGTCAAATTTCGAGCCAATAATATGACATTTTGACCAATTTGATTAATTTGTGCACAAATTGCCAAGGTTTTACATCAAAGTTGACTAATCATGTTTAAGGCTAATTAAACCAAATCAAGAGCCTAAGTTAATTTTCATGGAAATTTTTGAATAATTATTTTTATAAATTTATTGTCATTAACTGCATCATCAAATGATTTCATCCAATGGGGGCGGCATCCATAACCCATAAATGCATAAAATATCAAGATTATAGGTCTCCCATGCCTCATTAGGACCCTCCATGCCTCTTAAATTAATTCTATCACAAATATTTATGATGGATATTTATGGATTTAATTATATAATTAAATTAATTCATGGCCACACATCTCAATCTTGAGATGGATGGTCATGGTTGATCTTAATTAATCTCAAAAATCTATAAATAGAGAGGCCATGAACATCATTTTTAAGCTTGATTTGTGCAAAACTATAATGGAAAATTATTTCCACAACCCTTTGAATTTTATTATTGATTTTAGTTACAAACTTCATTGATAAGCAAATTAGATAGTTACATATCATGAGCCTGGGTTTTGTGGAGTGTTCTTGAGACATTGGAGGAGTCTGCCACCATTGTGGATGAAGACAAGGATGTTTGATCAAGGGAGAACATGTTTTTGAGCCACTATTTGAGGATGAATTCACTTGGGAAGGTATAGGTTTCTTTCTTTAATTTTTATTTCATTATCATTAGCAATTCCTGTATGAATAGATAGGCTTAATTTAGTTTACTCTTATGTATTTTTATTTCAATTTATTAGACTAATGTTTGATTAATAATGTTACGTAATATTCTATACACTTCTAATGTGAAAATTTATAGTGTATTACAATCTTGTTTATAATGGGTGCATGCCCATTTTGAACAAGATAAGATTAATATGAACATCCAATATTTTAATCAATATTCTATAACACAAACTTGGGGAGATTATTTAATGGATTACTACCAATATGAAGTTGATAGTATTCCAATCACGTAGAATGGGCATAAATGAATTATTATTCAATAGGATAAAAATGATATTAGAATACATATGGTTTCCATTTTTTATGTCACACAAGATTTGAGGGATTCTTCAATGGAGTACTACTAGTATGTAGTTTTATAGTGTATTCTAATCTTATCTAGAATGGGCACATGCTCATTCTGAACAAAGTAAGAATAATATGAACATCCAATGTTCTAATCAAGATTTTATAACACAATATTGGGTGGATTAATCAGTGGAATACTACAGTATGTGGTTGATATTATTCCAATCTTGTGTAGTATGGGCACATGCCCATTCTAAACAAGATAATAATGATATGAACATTCACATGGTTTCCATTTTTATGTAACATAATCCTAGAGGGATTATATATTTGAGTAATATAAGTGTTGTAATTTTTTCCCTCAGTCTAAAATAGTACTCTAGTTTAGTGTCTAGATTAAACTAGGAGTCCATCAAGCTAGCACACTAGTATTTCACATGTTAGTCTCATGTGCTCATCCAAAACATAAAGCTTAATACCTATCCCCATTAGTTTTTTATATTAACATAGGTGAATGAAAAACATAGTTACACTATTTAGAATCACTTGTAACTTATTCAACCATTCATTCCATAACTAGTTTAACATGAAAAGAGAGTAGGCACAAAATGTAAAAATAGTTATAATGCCATCAATTCACATGAAACGATAAATATAACAAAAGCATTCCATTTTATTAAGTATCAATTTAAATCATGTATAATTATAGTAGTTCATTTTATTCAACATTCATTACCAACTATCAACAATAACAATGTCAATAATCACAACAATAACTATTCATTCCCCTCCTAAGTAGAACTATGGGGTATTTATATGAGGTTCCTAATGTTTCTTACATCCTTGTTCTCCACAACTTCGTCATTTTATGCCAAGGTATTTTTCAAAACTATCCCTTGCCATAAAAAAATGTATTTACCCAAAATTATTCAAATTTGGGGTCCAATATCACCCCACACTAAGTTGATAGTCTACCCCAAATTATGTACCAATAATAGGTCCCTCAAGCTTCAAGAACTCAGGTCCTCTTATCTCAATCTAGTACCTCAACTATTACTAATGATTATGGGTAGTTTGTAATTTATAGGCTAATTATTTAACCTTACCCTTAAATTTCTTCATCTCTTCAAGTTGTTTAAGAAAGTCACTCGCTTGAGTATTCAAAATTTCAAGCTTAGTTGAGGTATCCTTGTGGACATCCTCTATTGATACGACTTCTATCATCACTTTCCCTATAAATGCCACAAATTTGGTGTTGAGTTCCTACCAATGCATAATTATTTTGGCCCCTAACACCTCAATATTTTGGATAGCCTTAGCATGCTACATTTGTTTTTTATTTTTAAAGTGTTCACAACCAGCTTTTGGCACTGTTGTTCCTTCTTTTGAAGCCTTTATTCTAAAATTTTAGACTCCATCAGTGATAAAAATCATAAAACTAACTCTACTCAAAAATATTTTATATACTTTAATGGACTCTATAAGTTTCTCGCTAGCCCATGTACACTCATGCTAAGGGTTTGTTTGGTTCTTACACTTTTATAACAAAAGATTCACTATACCTCTAGCTTCTCAATATAATCACTTCCTTATATAACAAATGATTCACCAAGACCTCTAGATTATTAATAACATCACCTTCCATAATAAATCCATTAATGAATAATATCTCTTGTTACAACATGGTCTTCTAGAGAGTGAGAGTCTTCACTCAAGACATAGTTACTACTTCTAACTAGCATTTGAGATCCTCTATCTCCTTTTCAAGTCATCTCATGTCTCTATGTTCCTCCCATAATAGAACAACTTCTTGTTGGTGATTTATCTTGAGATGGTTCACATCATAAACTTGTAGAGCATTTTGTCATGAAACTTAGAAAGGAAATTTAAGAAGGCCCATGCTTACTTCAGCCATTTTACATTATCTAAGATCTACCCAAAATATTTCAAGGAGTCCTATGATATCTAACGGAAGCTCAAACTGATAATATTCTTCAAATACCTAAATATTGAAGGAAATTTCATGTTGAATTTTCTTTGTCAAGTCCTCCTAGGGAAGTTATAACTATTTAAAAATGGTAGGGTACTCGCTAGGTGTTAGTGGCCATTACTCATATACATTAAAGGGTTCCTTCCCTTTACTTGAATTACATTCAAGGATATCAACATCTTAATACTCCTTATATTGGCTTGATGTGGCATCTATTTCCAATGTAATTTATATGCCTTACACCTTTTCACCAATGATGGGTGGGTCATTAGAGGCTGACTATTTATGTCACATTGGTGAGGGTTCCTTCTCCATCTCTATCTTATCCTGTTTTTGAATCTGAGGGGAAGGTCACCTTTTTATAGGTTCCTCAAGAGTCATCACTCCTTATCTAGCTTCTCTAACTTCCACCGTAGGAATACCTTATGTAGACATTTACTTGATGGGATCTAAGCCATTTTATCTTTTCTTGCAGTGTGCTCTTGGTCTCTAAGTTACAATGTAGAAGTCCTTTATTACTTTGGTTTTTTTTGTTGAGTGATTAAACTAGCATCATGCCGCTTCCTCTTCTCCTTCTATTATTTTTAAAATTAAATCATAGGGAGAATGGGTTCCCTTTCATCATCTCCATTTACCAAAGGTATCTAGGTAAACAATAAATGGGGTGCAATGGGGAAAATATGAGGCACCAATTTGGGAGTTTGTGTAAGGGGAGAAAAAATTTAAGATTTTCTAATTATGAAATAGAAAGTGATGGGAGTAAATTATGGAATGGAGATGGAAGAAATGGGAGGTGAAAGGGGGGAACCTATATTGGTGCCTAGTGGGATCCTCATTTTGAGCTTGCCTCCAAACTGTTGGTGATGTTAAACCTCAAGGTCTATGCATCTTAGAGTTAAGGCATCGATGGTTGAGTCACCTTCATTTGGGTTAAATTTTGATTACTAATGTTATTATGGAATAGTTGAGTCCATGATACTAGAGATACTAAAGGAGGTGGAGGTTGAATTGTTACATGAGGAGTAGGTGATAGTGGAGGAGGTAGAGGATGAGGTGTAAGATCTAATTGAGGAGGTGAGGATGAGGAACATGATCAGCTAGAGGAGGTAGATATAAATGATTAGGAGGAGGATAAGGTGGTAAAATTCCCTTTTAAATCATCTTATAAATAGTGGGAGGAGTCAAATTTGGGTCCTATTTGGAGTAAGACTTAAAGGTGAGTTTTCCTTTCTTCTTATTCTGAGTCATGATCCAGGCTAGTACCTCCTAGTCTTTCATAGCATCGAGGTAGATCTCATCATTATCCTCTTATTGGTGTCCATAATTTTCATTGAGATAATATGAATACCTCACTAGATGAATCATGATTATGCCCTTAGGTTCCCAGTACTAGAGATTGAGTCTCCATAGGATGAAGGAGTCCCACCCGACTGTAATTTTTTGGAGGGTAGAGAAAGCCTTGTAAACATGGTGCCTAATAGATATTGAGAGTGATAAGAAGGCCTTATAATATAAAGTTATGTAAAAGCCAAAAATACCATCCACCAACTGGTACATGATCTTTTACTCTATCAGGTTATCTAGGATGAAGTATGGCAATCAAAGGACCTAATCAAATATGTTTATGATTAGAATCATAATGTCCTCCCTATAGTACCAATAACCTTTGATGGAAAAAATGGAATCCTATATTACTTATGATAAATGTGGTATTGGGGCCTAAGTTATTAAATTATAGACCACTAGGTATAAGTGCTCATAGATGTCCCAAATGTGGTTCTAGTACTAGTGGACATATAGTCTATAAAATATGACATAGACCACTGAGCCTTTAGGAACACATGCCATAAAATAAAATGGATTTAAATTGATCATCCTATATAATGCATAAATAATGTATCTCATCATGTAGAATGCCCTCCTACTTAGGCATCCAAAATGGCATTGACTAAATTGAAGTTGATTAGCCCTCCCATGTTTAAAACTTTAGAGCTAGTGAGGACTAGATTGAGAAGAGGACCCATAATTTGTTAGTGTTGAGGATTCCTTAAGCTCTAAATAATTAGTTTAGTAGAATAATACCCACCTAGAAGGTGCAGTCTTTGTATGTATTGATTCCTCCTTATTGACCCACTTGGCATCTAGGTTTCTAGCCTAGTCTTATAGGACTTCATATAGTTAGAAGGTTTCTGCCACAACATTATAGTAGAAGGTGAAATTTAGGAGAGAGTAATATCCATTATAATCATTTCCTAATATGTCAATGATCTAGTGTCAATAATTAGGAATTCACGCCTAATTATGGACTTTATCATATATTCATATGGTAATGAGAAATAGATTGCCAAAAAATTTAGCATAAGGGAACATCTCTAGTTTATCTATGTCCTTGTGAAGACCACATTTATTTTAATATGAAAGGGTATCCTCAAATTTTTCCTTTTCATCATTGATAGAGCCTAAATCCCTACATACCTATTTGATTTCTTTGAACAAGTCATTATCATGCTTGAATTGGGTCAAACCTTCTAGGAATAAGGTATCTTAGTACTCAAGATTGGGATTGGCCTTATGGTTTGAGTAGGATGTAACCATCATAGTAAGATAGAAGATAATAGAATGGTATTGAGTGGAGGGAGGAAATAAATACAAGGGTGCATGATGAAAATTAGAAATTAAGGAATTGAATTGCTTAGAGTGTATACATTGATAAATATTAGTGATTTATCCTTAGGATATTTATAAAATCACACATTCATCCCCTATATTAATGGTGTTTGGTGGCTCACTTTACATGAATTCAAATTTGAGTTGATGGCTAGGTTTCTTATCTTTATTTCCCAATTCAGAGTTAAATTCAATATTCATGATCCTTTACCACCAACTAGATTTAGCAATGGGGATGTGACATTTTAAAACTATTCAATCAAGCCTAGATTTATATTCAATTAATTCCCAATGTGTAGTTACAGTCACATATAATTGAGGCTCCCCTCTTAACTTTCACCTTATTCCAAGTGTCATATGTTAATTGGTCCTCCTATTAATGGTTGACAATTATACATATCTTTTTACCTTATCTCATACCTTTAGGAGGGGTGAGGTGTCAATTAGGGATAAGTGGCATTATTGTTTTTTTAGTTTCTTTCCATTTATACTCAATATAACCATTCTAGGGCCTTAGGTGGCAAATTTTTCATAAACTTGGATGTGTAACATAGTAGCTTCTGAGTGGGTTAGGCTCTCCTAGGATCTGAAATTTATAGTAGGTCTAAGGGACTAGCCACTTTAAAAATTTGAGATGTGATGTCTCCTCAGTTGGTCTAGCTCTCCTAGGATTTGACATATCTAACATTTCTAGGGGATTGGTTGATCTAATAGTTTGTGACATGGAGTCTCTCCATTTATAAATGAAAGGATGCCCAATCCACTAATAACTTACTTGATTGCCATTAAGATTTTGATTTATCACAAAGGGTCTTGAGTCTACTAATTTTAGAAATAAATAAGACTTCAAGATCTTATTTCAAAATATAACCTGCAAAGTTAGCACCAAAACTCCTAAAAATGAGAATCTCATATTAGTCATAAAATAAGTAAGTCATGATACTACTTGGGGAAATCAGGATGACATAATATTTTGAGTGAGTTCAGACAAAGCTAGTTAGAATTAAAAATTAGACCTAGGAACCTAGGTTCTGATAATTTTTTTAAAGAGGAATCATCCATTTCCAAAAAAGGAGGGTGTGTTATCCATAATAGGTTATTAAATTGAGTACTTCTAGTATGTAATTTGATAGTGTATTCCAATCTTATGTAGAATGGGCACATGCCCATTTTGAATAAGATAAGAATAATATGAACATCTAATATTCTAATAAATATTCTATACCACAAGCCTTAGGGGATTATTCAATGTAATACTGACAATATGTAATTGATAGTATCATAATCATCTATAATGGGCACATGCCCATTCTGAACAAGCTACTAATCATATGAACATCAACATGGTTTCCATTTTTTTTTGTAACACAAACTTGGGGGGATTCTTTAGTAGAGTAATATTAGTATGAAATTTAATCATGTATTGAAATCTTGTGTAGAATGATCACATACCCATTTTGAATAAGATAATAACAATATGAACATAAATTGTTCTAACCAAAATTATGAAACATAACTTTGGGGGGATTCTTCAGTTGAATACTACCAGTATTTAGTTGATAGTATTCAAATCTTATGTAGAATCAAAACATGCCCATTCTAAAAAATATAAGAATTATATGAACATCCACATGGTTTCAATTTTTTTTGTACACAAGTTTGTCTAATTCTTGAGTGGAATACTACCAATATGTAGTTGATAGTATTCCAATCATGTAGAATGGGCATATACCCATTCTAAATAGGATAATAATTATATGAACATCCACATGGTTTCTATTTTTTATGTAACACAAGCTTGGGGGAATTTTTTAGTGGATTATTACTAGTATGTAGTTTGATAGTGTATTCTAATCTTGGGTAGAATATGTACATACCCATTCTAAACAAGATAAGAATAATATGAACATCCAATATTCTATAACATAAGTTTTCCATGGGGGGTATTCTTTAGTGTAATACTGCTAGTAAATAATTGATAGTATTCTAATCTTTTTTATAATGGGCATGTGCCCATTATAAATAAGATTGGAATACTATCAATTACATACTAGTACTATTACACTAAAGAATACCCCCCATGGAAAACTTGTGTTCCATTATAAACAAGATAAGAATGGTATGAACATTGACATGGTGTCTATTCTTTCTATAACACAAGTTAGGGGTGATTCTTCAATGGATTACTACTAGTGTTGGGATTTGTTCCTTTATTCTAGCTTATAACTCTAGTTATGTTCCTATAGTAAACTAGGAGTCCATTGGGATAACATGTTTGCACTTCATAGATTAGTCTCGCATGCTCACCTGAAGCACAAAGCTTAATACCAATCCCCATTTATTCTATCTCATTATGGTGTATAAATCAAGAAATTAACATGGGTGCTTGAAAAATCATAGTTATACTATTTAACATCACTTATAACTTATTAAACCATTAATTCTATATCTAGTTTAACATAAAAATAAAGTAGACACAGAACTTAAAAATAGTTGTGCCAATGACTCAAATGAAACCATATATGTAACACAAAAATTCCATTGTATTAGGTATTAAGTTAAATCATGTATTATAGTTGTTTCTTATATTTAACATTCATTTCCAACTAACAAAAATAATAATGATAGTAATCATAACAATAATTATTTATCCCCTTCCTAAGTAGAACTATCGGGTATTTATATGAGTTTCCCCATGTTCCTTACATCCTTATTCTTTGTGATTTGATCCTTATATGCCAAGGTCTTATATGCCACTATATGCATGGCATGAGAAAACATACTTATAAAAAATCCTTCAAAGCTGGGGTGTAATATCACTACACACTAAGTCAATAGTTTTCTTTGTATTGTGCTTCAAGAACTCAGATCTTGTTATCTCAATATGGTGCCTAAACTCTTGCTAATGATTGATGTTGGTTGGTAATTTTTAGGTTAATTATTAAACCTTTCCTTTAAATTTATTTATCTCTTTAGGGTGTTCAATAAATTCACTCACTTAAGTTATCAAAATTTTAAGCTTAGTTAAGGAATCCTTATGGCCATATTCTAGAAATATAACTTATGTCATCACCTATCCTCTAAGTGTTTCAAAATTGGTGTTGAGATCTAGCTAATTCACAATTATTTTGTCCTTCATCACCTCAAGATCTTGGGTATACTTAGTGCATTGTGCTCATCCTTTTATTTTTAAAGCATTCTCAACCAATTTTTAGCACTATTATTCCTTCTCTTGAAGGTTTTATTCCAAAATTGTAACAGGTTTGTCTAACTTGATAAAAAATCCATCGGTGGAAAAATCCATAGCACAAACTCTATTAAAAAATATTTTACATACCCCAATGGAATCTACAAGCTGATCGATATTTGATGTGCACTCATATTGAGGTCTAGTTTATTCATAAACTTTAGCAATCAAAGATTCATCAGTTACTCCATCTTATTAATGTTGTCACCTTACATAAGAATTCCATCAATGAGCACCTTCTCTTGTTGTAAAATGTTCTTTCAGAGAGTGAGAGTCTTCACTCAAGCCACCATTTTCATTTCCAACTGGTGCTTGAGCTATTCTATCTCTTATTTAAGTCATATCATTTCTATAATTTCCTCCCATAATAGATCAACTTATTATTGGTGCTCTATCTTGAGCTAGTTCATATCAAAAAATTATAAAGCATTATATCATAAAAAATTTAGATAAAACTTGAGAAGGCAAATACTTGGGCTGATGTACATTGTTGACGATCTACCCAAAATGTTTTAAGGATCTCTATTTTATTTGAGGGAAGTTAAAACTAGCACTCTTCCTTAATTACACTCATATAGAAGGAAAGATTGCATTGAGTTTAGTTGGTTTAGTCCTCTGATGGAATGCATTACTACAAAGAGATTTTTTCCTTAGGAACATCCTACTAAAATTGTACCCAAATTGTGGTGTCCTCACTAGGTGCTAGTGGCTACTGATCATCTTTATTAATAATCTCCTTCCCTTTACTTGGATCATGCTCAAGGATATTGATTTCATGTTTCTCCTACTACTAGATTGAGTTGGAACCTATTTCCAATGTCATTTTTATGCCTTCTCCCTCTTAACCAATGGTGGTTGTGTTTATAGGGACTGACTCTTCACACTGCACTGGTGAGGGTTCATTATCTAACTCTAGGTTGTATTTACTTTAAACCTTAAGGGAAGGTCCCCATTCTAGATCTGCCTCAATAATCACCACTCCTTATCTAGATTCTCTAACTTATTCCATAATAATACCTTATGTATACATTTTCTTGATGGGATTTAAGCCTTTTTACTCTTCTCTTATAGGGGGAAGGAGGTTTGGTCTCTAGGTGACAATGAGGAATTCCTTTACCACTTTGGTTGTTATTATTGAGTACTTGAACTACCATCATGCCCCTTCCTCTTCTCCTTCCATTATTTTATAAAGTCATTTGGATGGGGAAGGGGTTTCATTTCATCATCTCCACTTGCCAATGCATTTCCCTTCTTTGGATTTAACATATAATACTATAAATGGATTTGGTTCCCAACTAGAATTTTATAGACCATGATATCAATTTTTTATGATTCTTATTTTTCCTTGTATGTTGCCTTACCCATACATATACAATTGGTGAAGAGTGTGGGTCTCAATGTTAATGCGATCAGCATCAATCTTCATTGGGTACACATCAAATATATAATTTATTAAATTCATGAAGTACCTAGTCACAAATGTGTCATGTCCCCTTTTTAGTTGACATGTGCAGAGTAGATGATTAGCCTATTATGCGACCCTTGTAGGCTGATGGGATGGATAGAGGGTCTTGATGGAGCTGGGCTTGGCTTTCGTTCAGGCTCTTTTGGACATGAATTAAGGGAGATATTAATATTTGATTGATTTAATCAAATATTAATTATTTGGTCTAATTTTAATTAATTATTAATTATTTAGTCTAATTTTAAGACCCTAATTCTAATTTAAGAATTGGTCTAATTTTAAGACCCTAATTCTAATTTAAGAAACCCTAAGTCTAATTTAAGGGAATCTAATTTTAGCAAGCACACCTTTGGAGGGGTCTAAGAGTTTCTCATGGGAGAGAGTTTGTATTCATGATTGATTATTGATATTGATTCTTGTTAAGAATTCTTCTGTGAAGACTGAGCCAAGGGTTCTGGGATTCCATTTGCATTGAAGAATGTCAACTCTTCATTGTGTACGATTCAGAGGTTGTGAGAGATCAGCCGATCTATTGCCAAATTGAGAGATAACTTCATACAAAATTTATCACAGGGGTTTACAAGTTTGAGAGATAACTTCATACAGAAGCTATCACAAGGGTTTACAGGTATTTCTTTATTTTGGGTTTGATTCAATTATTATCCAGATATAGATCTTTATATTAGCCCATAGTTCTTCAAATTAGGATCAAGCATACAGATTATGCTATATTGGCAGCCATATGAAGTCCGTACAGATCCATGAAAAATTCATACGCATCAGTGAAAAGATCAAACACCAACATTGGTAGGCAGAGCCCTACAGAGACTGACATCAGCTAACATCTCACCGATGTCGGCAGTTTAACGACCCTAGTCAACTGACGACTACAGTATAACCGATGTCGGTGACTATATTTTTACACAGTAGGCTGAGATGTACCCGATTCATATTTATTTCCCAGTTTTGCTGAATACTTAGGCTATTAAGGCCATAATTTCAATATTCATTGTATACCTGACAGAGTTCCTCTATTGTAAGCATATGAGCAAATAAATGAGAGATTATAAAATGATTTATTTATCTATTTGAAGATATTTTGCAAAAATATAGATAATCAATTTAGAGCTTTTGTTTTGGTATCCGAAGGGATATTATAGTAGTATCAGAGCTTTTGATGGAAAAAGAAGCCCCTAAGAAAGGGACATTACAGTAGTATCAGAGCTTTTGTAAAAGAAAAGGATCCCCTAAGTAAGGGATAGTATAGTGGTATCAGAGCTTTTACAGAAGAAAAGGAGCCCCTAAGTAAGGGACATTACAGTGGTATCAGAGCCAAATTCCTGCCATCTTATTGGGCAAATTAGAGCTAAATCCTGCCATCCTGAGGGTTTGACAATCTTATGCAGCCATAAGAGTTAGTACCACATAGGTATAACACACGCAGTAGAGCCTTGCTTGAAGGTACCTAGTTATTAGAATAGCAGCCGTTTATCATGAGTGACAGACATGAGGGTAGCCCACCCAGGGGCCACTGACATAATGATGATCTGGGTACCAGAGAAACCTATCGTGAGATGACACAGGCACTACAGTCACTTACTACTATGATAAGGATGATTAACACACCTGATAGACAAAATGGGGAACAAGGAGATAACAGGAGTATTACGGTTAATCAGAGACCCCAGCAGGCCCACTCTAGAACAGCAGATAGACCTACACATCCTACGTTTATTCAAGAGGAACCAAAAGTTCTAGCAGAGGAGGAGGTAGGAGATTCTTCATTTGTAGATGTTTACATGGCTGCAAATGATGAGTGGGACGTACTACCTCCTCATGTTCAAGAGAGGACGTCCTTTGATCATTTTGTTAATATGAGGAGAGAGCACTACAGATTGGTTAGACAAGATAGGAGACCTAGACACCAGAACAATGATCTTAAGCATGCTACGAGTAGGCTCACACTCATGATGTTTGATGGTAGTGGTAAGGTCATAGCACAGGCCTAGATTAGTAAGCTAGACACCTTTCTCACATTGCGTCCGATGGCTGAGGAAGATGATATCAGATATGTGACACTACATCTTGAGGGAGTAGCTCATGATTGGTGGCACCACGAGATGCTGACACTCCATCATGATTAGATCACATCTTATCAGGAGTTTGTGGATAGGTTGGTGGAGCATTTTAACAGGAAGGACCCAAAATCCTATTTTAGAGAGTTAGCTCAGTTGCGCCAAAGTGGGAGTCTAGAGGCATACATTGGTGACTTCCAAAAGTTATCAGTAATGGTTCTTGACATTTTAGAGAGGTGACTTGTAGTACTCTTCATGGAGGGATTGACAAAACCATTGAGGGGTTGGATCAAAGGCTTTGATCCTCCTTCATTATAGGTAGCTATGAAGAAGGCACATAGCATGGAGATGGTAGCCCCATCTAGTAAATTTAACTCCAGAGGTACTTCTTCATCCAGGGACCATAAGTGCTCCAATGGAGATAGAGGGATTAATTTTAACATAGATAAATCAGGTGTTAAAAATGATTCAAAGGCCAACCTAGTAACACCACCATTGGATAGAGAGGCTCTTAATGATCTACGCAGGAAGAAGCTTTGCTTCTACTGCAAAGGTCCATATGATATCCATCAAGATTACCCTTTGAGGCCTAAGGGCAAAGCAAATCGTGTGATGTGGGCATATTATGAGGATGCAAAAGTAGAAGATTTTGAATAGTAGGATAGTTATGAGGAGGTAGAGGCTTCAAAGCCTAAGGCAGAGGTAGATTTAGAGCTTCATATACAGGAGGCATGCCTATCTAACACTCAGTCGGATGAGTCATTTAGACTCCATGGAGTTTTGGCAGGATAGAAGGTCATCACCCTTCTTGATATAGGAGCCACACATAATTTTATAGATGATAGATTTGTGGAGAAGCATGGACTCACTAATAAATATTTTGAGGGCATTAGAGTTAAGGTAGCTGATGGTCACACTCTTAGGTGTGAGCGTATGATTAGAGACCTCCCATTACGCTTGAACAACTATGAGTTCAAGGCTGATTATTATGTAGTGAACATGGGGGATATAGACTTAGTCTTGGGTATGAAGTGGCTTCATTCATTTGAGGAAGTTACTCTTCATCTCAAGGACATGAAAGTTCACTTTGATGTTGATGAGAAGACACATATTCTTAAGGCAATATAGGGCAGCAGCTTCAAATATATGTTTTTTCATCGGATGGAGAGGCTCATACGACATGACATGATCGAGTGCGCTACTAAGTGCACATTGGCACCAATAAAAGAGAGACATGTGGATGAGCTTTGTCTTGAGGTGAGTTCAGTTTAAGAGTTAGCACGTGTGGTAGAGACTCAGCTTTTTTTTACAGGTGGGTCACATGTTGATGATGATATGAGTATGTCTAGCATTCACACTCTAGATTAAGATATTTTAGTGGGTACAAGAGATAGGGATGATGTGATTCCATTGGATGAGAGTGGTGATGGATAGGGCATGGATTTTGTGTTGGTTGATAGCAATGTAGATCGAGACTTCATTTGGGATCCAGGTGGATTGATTGGTCTATCATTCAGCGATTGCTTGAGGGCAAGAAATTTTAGGAGGGGCGGATTGTCATGTCCCCTTTTTAGTTGACATGTGTAGAGTAGATGATTAGCCTATTATGTGACCCTCGTAGGCTGATGGGATGGATAGAGGGTCTTGATGGAGTTGGACTTGGCTTTCGTTCGGGCTCTTTTGGACATGAATTAAGGGAGATATTAATATTTGATTGATTTAATCAATTATTAATTATTTGGTCTAATTTTAACTAATTATTAATTATTAATTATTTAGTCTAATTTTAAGATCCTAATTCTAATTTAAGAATTGGTCTAATTTTAAGACCCTAATTCTAATTTAAGAAAACCTGAGTCTAATTTAAGGGAATCTAATTTTAGCAAGCACACCTTTGGAGGGGTATAAGAGTTTCTCATGGGAGAGAGTTTGTATTCATGATTGATTATTGATATTGATTCTTGTTAAGAATTCTTCTGTGAAGACTGAGCCAAAGGTTTCGAGATTCCATTTGCATTGAAGAACGTCAACTCTTCATTGTGTGTGATTTAGAGGTTGTGAGAGATCAGCCAATCTATTGTCAAATTGAGAGATAACTTCATACAAAAGTTATCATAGGGGTTTACAAGTTTGAGAGATAACTTCATACATAAGCTATCACAAGGGTTCACAGGTATTTCTTTATTTTGGGTTTGATTCAATTATTATCCAGATATAGATCTTTGTATTTGCCCATAGTTCTTTAGATCATGATCAAGCATATATATTGTGCTATATTGGCAGCCGTACGAAGTCTGTACAGATCCATGAAAAATCCATACACATTAGTGGAAAGATCAGACACTGACATCGATAGGCAGAGCCCTACAGAGACCAACATCGGCTGACATCTCACCGACGTCGGTAGTTTAATGACCCCAGTTGATTGATGATGGCAGTATAACTGACGTCGGCGACTATGTTTTTACATAGCAGGCCAAGACGTACCAGATTTAGATTTATTTCCCAATTTTGTAGAATACTCAGGCTATTAAGGCTATAATTTCAATATTCATTGTATACCTGACAGAGGTCCTCTATTGTAAGCATATGAGCAAATAAATAAGAGATTATACTATGATTTATTTATCTATTTGAAGATATTTTGTAGAAATATAGATAAGCAATTCAAAGCTTTTGTTTTGGTATCCGAAGGGATATTACAGTGGTATCAGAGCTTTTGATGGAAAAAGAAGCCCCTAAGAAAGGGACATTATAGAATGCATAAGGTAACTTCAACCATCTAGATAATTTGCTTAGTGGGTCTATTTAGATGCATGTGAGTGAGTAGTGTTGCTTCATATAAAATTTATCTTTGTCCCCTATCTATTTCAGTATTTCCTTAAGAATGCACCACTTACTCCCAAAGGCCTCTTTTAATTCATCAAATCATCCCTTCATCTTTAGCTTCTGAGAGGTAGTAATGGCACAATGTTAGGTGAACTACTTGAAATGCTCAACTAGGGACTTGTTCTCAGGTGGATAGCTCCACTTTAGTTCTCCACTAATGTATTCAGTAACCTAAATCTCATTGAGTACTAATAAAAGAAGGATTTCACCCCAAGTAAACTTATAATTTGTTAGATGATGGAAAAACTTTATATCTTTAATGATTTTCTTGATAAAGTACTGATAAAATTTATACTTGTGTCCCTAGTCTATTTGATGTGTTATGTATAGATGCACCATTTCTACCTCCTTCAACCTGTCAACTCTTCCCATCTTGGTCATCATCAAGTATGTATCTATTCATAGGGTAGGATACTAAAGGGTAGCGATACACATAACATGGCCTTACTTATTATAATCCAACACCACCACCATTTTCTCAATTTTTTCTTGGTCATCCAAGTCCAAAAGAATGTCATAGCCACTAGAATGAAGTCATTTAACCTTGTTGGTAATATAGGCAATGATCCATATCTAGTACCTTATATAATAAAAATAGTCTTTGTAGATGTCTAAGATAGGTAAGCTCATTAACTCCATAAGCTTGACAAAATAGGGTATGTGGAAGAATTGGAACACTCTAGCATCATTTAGTCTATTGAAAACTATGAGATCATAGACAATCTCATTTGAAGTGTTATAACACTTAACCCTATAGTTACATTGAAGGTCTTATTCATTCTTAGGCTAGGAGTGATTGTAGTTAACCACTTAGAAATTTGACACTTTGGATTCCCAAATCTCAACATGTAATAATGTCTTAAGGTATTACATTCTTATATTATCATCAAGGATGGAGAAGGTGATGTAGCCTTATATGCCATGCACATTATCTTTAGTTATTTTATATAAGTTCCTATTATTGGGTTTTATTTTTGTACATTAAACTTAATAGGATATTCCTATGATCAATATTGGATGTCATCCCATGCCCTTAAACTATTATTCTTAAATTAAAAGCAAAGGTTTTCTTATTTGGGCCATTTTATGATGTATCACCCTTTGAGGATTGAGGTGTGGTCATCCAACTCTCCCAGAAGAATATGTGATTATTTTTCTATGCTACTTCAGCTTTAAAGATTAAATGTCCTTCAATGGTGGTCATTGAAACCTAAAACTTTCAACTTCTCCCAAAGAGTTATCTCAACACCAATTCTCTACCCTTCTCTATTTATGGTAGTCTCCTTACTCTAGCATTTTAATTCCAAATAAAATGCACTAAACATACCTTCAAAATCTTGGGAAGATTGAAATTTCTCTTTACTTGAGCTCTATAAAAGTTTTTAAGTTATAAATAGTAAAGTGTTAAAATGAAACCAATTAACTTATATATCCTTGAGGTGTCAATTTCATTTACTCTCTCATGTTATCATCCATAACCTTGTGTAATAAATGCTTCAAATGACATGCCATGACATTTACTTAGCACACTTTCCATTTAATACACCTATCATATCCTTGTTCTTTTCTTAAAAGGGCATGCTAGCTTTGACAAGATTTGAATTCTCACCAAAAATGGGGGAAGAGAAATTATACATAAGGGTAGGAACTACTCTTTCTTTAATTCAATACATTCCTAACATCTTCTTAAAATTCTTTTCATCACTTTCCTAGTCACGTGTCACATCCTACATGCTTTATTATCTTCACGTGACCTTTTCTCATGCCCTAAAACTTGGCCATATTTTTATATAAGGTTATCTCTTTCATGTCATGTCTTATACATGTTTCATCAAAAAGGTACTTAGCCAAAAATATTTAAAATTAGAGTCCAATAGCCAATATACAATTTGATAGTGTATTCCAGTTGTGTAGAATGGGCACATGCCCATTCTAAAAAAAGATAAGAATTATATGAACATCCAAAATTCTAACTAATATTCTATAGCAAAATCTTAGGGGGATTCTTCAGTGGAATACTACTAGTATCCAGTTGATAGTATTATAATCTTGTGTAGAATGGGCACATGCCCATTCTCAATAAGATAAGAATAATATGAAAATCCATATGGTTTCCATTTTTCTATAACACAAGCTTGGGGGGATTCTTAAGCATAGTATTTCAAGTATGCATTTTGATAGTGTATTCCAATGTTGTGTATAATGGTCACATGCCCATTCTAAACAAGATAATAATAATATGAACATCCAAAATTCTAACCAAAATTCTATAACACAAGTTTGGGGGATTGTTCAATGGAATACTACTAATATGTTATTGATAGTATTCCAATATTATTAATAATGGGTACATGCCAATTTAAAACAAGATAGAGTAATATAAACATAAAACATTCTAACCAATATTATGTAACATAAACTTAGGAGGATTATTTAGTGGAGTACTTGACATAATAGTATAACATGATACCTTGAAATGATATGGTGGCATCAAATAACTACATATATTGTTCATTATTTAATCTATTGTACGTAGCACTGTATCATAGAGAATTAGACATGAAATATATATGCATGATGATGACATATCTATTGATATTATGTATTATTGTATTTGTTCCTTACAATGAATTATAATTAAATTCATATGATATTTTATATCTTATTCAGAATTATAAGCTATTGTTGTAGGTTTTATGCACACCACAATGTAATGAGGTAGCCTCTAACATTTTAGGATCTCAATGGAGGTAAACTCAACTCTAGGACATGAGTTATAGGTATTCGATCTTTGAAAACCTATTGATGGAAAAACTAGTAGGGCTTGTAGGTTATTGACAAGGTTTTTGGATGGAGGTGTGGTCCCTAAATGATAGTGAATCTCTATATGAACTAGATGGGTGGTAGGATTTTAATCTAAAGTGGTTAAGTATTAAAACAAAATCAAAAAGTAGCAAAGGTTAATGCGTAAAATAAATCATCAATGGTTTTTAGAAATCACTTCCCTGGTTGATTTCTTAAAGGATAAGTACTCTTAGAACCTATGCATGTTGCTAGTAGTAATTACACACACACAATTAGACATGGCTAATAATTCTAAGGAGATATCAATTTAGGAAATTCATAGACATATGATAAAATTTTCTCCATTTAGGGTAGTTATTTCACACTCTTAATTAGTATATTATGGCTTAGACTAGTGAAGTATCTGAGGTAGCTATTACACATAAATATAAAACTACAATAAATAAAGCACTCATGCACATTCAGAATTATGAATCAATCAACTTAATTATCCTAATCAATATATTTTACCAAACCTTCAATAGTTTTTTCACATATATACATTATTAAATCAATCAAAATAATCAATAATCCACTCACAGCTATTTCACACTAAAGATTATTAAAACATACAACCAAAAAAGTGATAACTAATTACATAGAAATTGGAAAGAAAATACATAAACATATTTGTTGGTGATCAAAATTAATGTTTATCCTATATTCAAAATTCTCTGACGTAAATTGAAGTTGGATTACAATTGTTTATATAGACTTGGGGAAGGGGTCGCCTCATCCTCGAAGTCCATGTAATAGTTAGAACATGACTTCTAACTATAGTCCAAAACTATATAAGAGTCTCCCTACAGTTATCAATTCTAAATTAGCCTTTGAAAAATCTATACAACATATATATATGTGTATAAATACAAGGGTTATTTTAGGATTTTACCTTGAATTGAATTCAAACTAAAAATATATGCACCATTTTCCCAAAACTATACATGCCTCATTTTATAGGTTGTCAAAACAACCTGTTGATATTTTAGATTATCCACCTTTAAATAGAACTCAGACATGCATAACTTTACCAATGCTTTTTATAATTAGGGACACTTTTGTTAGCTATGACTAACTTATCTAAACTGTGCATTGCATATTTTCCCATTGTAACTGTATCCTTTGCTAGATCTTCACTTCTATATTTTGTAACCATGCATGTTCATATTCCTAATCTAGATTTAGCTATGAGACCCAATGGCTATTGATAAATATATCCCAAGTGTTAAAAGTTATATATACTTTTTCCATGTGACCATACCATTATATTTGTTATCTCTCAAAATGTGACTTTTGATATTCTTAAGACAAACATCAAAACTTGGTTAAGCCCAAGATCTTTAAAAATTCCATTGTTGACTCATACCATCCAACCTTTTGCATGATGGAATGCAATCATGCCATTTGGTAGCTCCATGGGGCCTTTGTTCTCTTTATAGTCCTATTTCAAATGTTTTTATGACACTTGGTAACAATTGTTTTGGGGCCTATCTTGCACTATCGGTCATCTGTGCTAAGTTAATATAGTTCATAAATCTTAGTACTTTGACTCATTGAATCTTGTGAGCTTGAAACTTGTCATTTCCTAGTTTTTTTTTTTCACTTGGCAACTCCTTGAGGCTTCTCTGAGCTCTTGACTATTGACACTACTTCTTCCCATGGCTCATTAGATCTTTGTACTGGGATTCCATGATGGTGATGTTTGTCACCCTCATAGGGCTTAATAGTTCTTTTGAATTTTCAACCATTAATCTCACTTCATTGGATCAATTGAGCTTGAGTTAATATGGTTTATTAGATCTATAGGCATATAATAAAGGACATAAGTTAATATAAAGGACCTTGCATAAGGATTCTATCCTAAAGTCTTAGTTGTATTAATAAAATATGATTGAGGCCTAGGCTTATAATATACAAAATATCTCCCACATTAATTTTTTTGACATAGCATAGAGAAATACGATTGGGCCCTTAGATAAAACCTTAAATTAATCTCAAAACTTAATAAAATGCTCTTTAATAAGGGGTGCCACTTGGAAATTTCTTAATATTTTTGGTCTATTGATCTTGGCAGTAGGGTATTGTTTTGGCCATTTTATATGGGGAATTATTTTAGGTTTTTTGTTGGGGGCTAGTCTTTACAAAAGACCTATAAAAAAAATCCCAAAGACCTAATTTTTATCAGAGAAATGTCTAAAACACAACTTCTGAAGCATGTACATTTTCATCAAATAAAATGTTTGAGACACAAAGATTGTAGTTTATTTTCATCAAAAAAAATGTTTGAGACATAACTTCTGAACAAATTGGTTTGGGGTAAAAGGCCTAAAAGAATTAGTCCAAGATAAAAGTCTCTAAGGATAGGCTCATAGAGAAAAATTCCTGGGACAAAAGTCTTGAAGGGTAAGTGCATTAGGTCTAAAGGGTCATTTTATAAAGGGTTAAAGGGCAATTCTGTTAGGAAAAATTCCATAAAAAGGGTTGAAGGGAAACTATAAAAAGTTTGAAGTGTCATTCTATAAGGAAAAATTACCACTACGAAAAGGTCGAATGGCAACTACAACAAATACGAAGGGTCTAATTCATCAAAAAAATGTCTGAAACAAAAAGGTTGAAGGGCAATAGCAAAAATTCTAAAGGGTCATTCTATCAAGAAAAATGGCCACAACAAAAAGGTCAAAGGGAAACTACAAAAAATCCAAAGGGTCTATTTTGTATGGAAAAGTGCCCATGACAAAAAGTCTGAATGGTCTACTTCTTCATACAAATTTTTAGAAAAAAATATGTTGAAGACCCAATTCTATCAAAAAAAATGTCTAAAATAAGTATTTTGAGGCAAAAAAACCCATAAATAAATGTCTTATAGAATAAGTTCAAAATAAATAAGTCCAAAATGACAAATTGCATAAAAACTAAAAGAGCTATTAGATAGAGTACTTCATAGAATAAGTCTAAAACAATTATAAATATATTCTATGAAAACACAACACCAATGCCATCTTGCCAAAGTATGAAATGCCAATAGTCATTATTTTTTGAGAATTTTTCAAAATAACATAGAAGAGGGGCTCAAAGTCAATACTATCATTCAAAAAAATGTGGGTCCCCATTTCCTATGGAAAGAAGGAGGATGTTGGGAATAATAAATGGTGATTTACAAGGGGAATACTCCTAAGTATTCAAGAACCCATAAATATAGTTTGCAATTTTAAATCAATCATGAAGTGTGTCACAAAATAATACTTAAATTAGAAACATGGAAGAGACTCCTAAGTTTATTCACACAAAATACTTGCCTTCTAATTTATTAGATCTATGTGTATCAAAATGTGTAATTCATTTGTCCCTTACTGTGGTGAGTTTTTCAAAGGATTGATTAAACTATAGGTTTTGTTCCAGTGTCTATTAAATCTAAAAAAACTAGGGAATCTCAAGCATTTCTCCACTACTATCTAGGCATCCATAGCCCCAATAGAGGTACCTTGGGTTCTTCCTCTTCTCATTTCACTATTTTCTTTTGATCATGATGTGTGGTACATTGACCTTATTTCATCATGTGAGCCTTTTTATTTTATTTATATTTTGTTTTGTTCTTTTGAACTCATTGGTTCTTTCTTATTTTGTTCTTAAATAGAAAGAGAAGAGATATAACCCTATTGAGTTGGTATAATTATAAACAAATCATTAATATAACATTCCTACCAGTTACATCTATACCTAGAATTGTCATTTACAACAAGTATTTAATGTTATAAGTGCATTTGATCTGATAAAACAAGAAGATTTTCTAAATTTGTATGAAGTAATTTGAGAAAAACTTCCATATTCTTGGTAAAGTATTCACTTGTGACACCATCCAAAATAAGCCATGATTACCTACCTTTATCTTAAGGACTCAAAACATAGAAATATACCCAATTTTGTGAACTAGTCCCAAATTGGCAATTCTAATTTTTAAATTTCCCCCTTTCTACAAGTCATAAGCTTAGTTGGTTTGGATATTTTTAGCTTGGTTATAGTCAAAGAAAACATAATTCCAATTATCATAGAAAACAATAAAAATAGATACTCTAGAAAGCATAAAATCTAAAGTAAGAAATCACTCAAACTAATCTAAGAAATCAAAATACTGAAAGTAGGAAACTAATATAAGAAAGTAGGAAATTTAATATAATGAAATAAAATGTTAGAAAAAAAGAAATATAACCTACTCCTACTCTAAATAAAAACAAAATAAGATGGTGGATGCATTTGGAAACTTTGTTTGGTATGATTCGTACTCTTTGGTAATAATAAGATTTTCCCCATTAAAGTTTTGAGATAGGCAAGGACATCCTTGTATTCATTAAGAATAATTTTGATTCTTTCCCTCATATTGTAAAATGAAAAATTAGTTTATGCATTGGGACACCACAAACACAATAAACAAATAACTCCTCTAAAGTGTCTCCTGAGATAGATATTAAATTTAACATGTAATATTGAAAGTCATCATCCTCTATGAACTCATCAAGAGAATGGTTCTTAAATATAGAGTCAGAATCATAAGTATAATCATGAACATTTTCATCCAAAACTTCATCCAAACTCTCATTTTGAGTTTGACCTTAAATATTTTAATGAATTAGCTCTTGAATTTCTAAATCATGAATAAATGTTTTGTTTATTTGGGGCTCACTATTTTTTATTTTAGGAGTAAGAGAATCATTAATTATTAATTCAAAAGGGGTCATCTCATCTACTATGTTTTGTTGATCCATTTATTGATGTTATTTTGAATAGTTATGCTTTGGAAGATATGAATCTTCATGGTTATCATATGTGTCATAAAAGGTATTTAATTCAATGCCAAATGATGTTGATGTCCACACACACTGGGGTTCCTAGTCAATCACATAATCAACCATAGTGTCATATACATTAGAGTTAGGAACTAGATTTAACTCAACATATATCAAATCAAGGCATGAGCATCTATGTGAATTAATTCCATTGATAGGGAACTCAAAAATAGAATCATAATTATTAAGGTAAGCTAACATACCTTTTTCATTTACCCCATGATAAAAAGACATACATGCCTTAGGCATGACATAATCTAAAATCTCAAAATTGGATCTTGTGTAATGAGAGGAGAATAATTCATGAATATAACCATAAAATGAGTCTTCTGATAGATATTCTAGTGCAAATTGGTAGTCATAAGAGTCATTAACACCATCTATAGAGCTAATATATTCATTTGAAAGGTAAAGTAATTGATCCTCTATCTAGGCATATTTTATCTCATAGATTTATTGCAAAGGTTGATAATGTTCTTCTAAATTGACACTTTCCTCACTATCTTCATTTCTTTCTTGAATTATCTCATCAAATATAGGGATGGAATAAATATGATCCAATTCTCCTAGCTTGACTAGTTTCTCTTTTATGATCCAATCATCCTCTCCATCTAGGATCTCTTCTTCCTCTTTGACCAAGTCACAACTTTGGGGGTCAAAATCTTCAAGTTCAGCATGTCCATACTTATGATTAGTTTCTTTAACAATGATGTTCTTTAGAGTATTCTTACTATGCATAGTGCCTGGTAAAAGGAAATTCTTCCCCTATGCTCCTATTTGGGTACAATATCCCACTTTCTCTTTAGACATCTTCTATCCAATTCATATCTAACATACCTCCTATAGAGAACTTCATATAAGATGTTAAATAATTTTTTAAAGCCTAAGGATTAATATTTGGATTGAATCAAATAAAAAAGGTTCCTCAAGATCACTCCAACTATTAATGGAACTAGGTGCCAACTCTCCTAACCAATCATGCATTTCTTCCCCCAACGTGAAATGGAACAACCTATAGATTATATCCTTAAATTCTATATCCATAACATGCATAGCATATGTGTAGGTAGCAAGATACCCTTCAATAGCTCTTAGGTGATTATTGTAAAACCTAGGAAGGTATACAAATGGGTTATCAGGGAGATCATGTTAAACACTTGGGATATTTATGGGTGATTTTCCAAGCCAATCCATTCTCAATTTTTTTTAGTACAATTGAATGTGTTGGCCATCCTTCTAGCACCAATTAATTGTTGATGCATGTCCTATGCACACTACAACATAATGAGTTAGCCTCTAATGTTTTAGGATCTCAATAGAGATAAAATTCACTCTAAGGCATGAGTTATAGGTATACAGTCTTTGAAAACCTATTGATAGAATAGTTGATAGGGCATGCAGGTTTTTGGCAAGGTTTTTATATGGAGGCATAGTCCCTAAAGGATAGTGAATCTCTACATGAATTGGATGGGTGGTTTTCTTCTAATCTAAAGTGGGAAGGTATCAAAACAAAATTAAAAAGGAGATAACGGTAAGGTAGAAAAGAAACCATCTATGGTTTTTAATAATCACTTCATTGGCTGATTTCTAAAAGGATAAGTGATCTCAAAACCTATGCATGTTGCTAGCAGCAATTACACACACATAATCAGACACAACTAAGAAGTATAAGGAGATACATATGCAATAAATTCATATGTCTCAAAAAAAATTTGCTTTATTTAAGTTAGTTATTTCTCACTCTTACTCAGGAGATTATGGGTTGGGCTAGTGAAGTATCTAATGTAACTATTTCACACATAGAAAACTACATCAAAGAAATCACTCATGCACATTTAGAATTATGAATCAATCCATTTAATTATCCTAATAAATATATTTCACCAATATTTCAATCAATATTTTACATCTACAGATTAGTGAATCAATGAAAATAGTCAAAAATCCATTCACAGTTATTACACACTAAAGATTATTGAAACATACAACCAAAAAAGTAACAACTAACTACACAAAAATTGGAAAGAAAATACACAAACATATTTTTTGATGATCAAAATTTATGTTTCTTTTATATTCAAAATTCTATGATAAAATCTAAGTTTGATTACAATTATTTATATAGACTTGCGGAAGGGGTCGCCTCATCTTCCAAGTCCATGCAAGGTTATTACATGTAATAGTTAGAACATGAGTTCTAACTATAGTCCAAAACCATATAAGAGTCTTCTTATAGTTATCATTTCTAAATTAGCCTTTACAAAAGCTATCAACATGTGCATTTGTATAAATATAAAGGCTATTTTAAAATTTTATATTGAACTATATGCAAACTGCAAATATATGAACCATTTTCCTAGAATTATACATGCCTCCTTTTATAGGTTGTGAAAACAACTTGTTGATAATTTAGGTTGGCCACCTTCAAATAAAACTTAGACATGCATCATTTTTCTAATTCTTTTTAGAACCAAGGACACTATTATTAGCTATGAATAACTTATCTGAACTATGTATCACATATTTTCTCATTATAAGTGTAGCCTTTGTTAGATCTTCAATTCTATATTTGATAACTATGCATGTTCTTTTTATTGATCCAAATTTAGCTTTGAGACCCAATGGATATCAATAAATATAGCCAAAGTGTTAAAAATTTATATATATTCTATCCATGTGGCCATGCCACTCTATTTTTTAACTCTTGAAATGTGACTATTCATATTTTTTAGACACACATCAAAACTCGATTGAGTCTAGGTTCTTTGAAAAGTCCATTGTCAACTCACACCATTAGGCCTTCTACATGATAGAATGTGAGCATTCCATTTAGAAGCTATATGGGGCCTTTATGTTATTTGTAATCCTATCTTGAATGTTTTTGTGCCACTTAATAGCTCCTCAATTATTCTTAGAACTTAGAACTTTCTACATTGATATTTCATGGTCGATCATCTATGCTTAAGTTAATTTGGTTTGTATATCTTAGTGATTTGACCCATTCACTCCTGCAAGCTTGACACTTATCATTTCTTGGTTCAATCTATTCACTTTTTAGGTACTCAAGGATTATCTAAGCTCTTGGCTATTGATATTGCTTCTTCTTATTAGTCATTGGATTTCTATGCTAGGTTCTCATAATGGTGACACTTTTCAATGTCACCCTTGCCAGGCTTAGTAGATATTTTGAATTTTCAACCAATTATCTTACTTAATTGGATCAAATGGGCCCAATTTAATGTGGTTTATTATATTTTTAGGCATAGAAAAAAGGACATAAGTTAATATAAAGGATCCGACATAAGGATTCTAGCCTAAAGTGTTAGTTGTACTAATAACATATGATTATGGCCTAGAATTAGAATATATAAAAGATCCCCTATGTTAATTTAAATGACCTAGCATAGATAAATACAATTGAGACCTTGGATAAAATCTCAAATTAAGATCAAAACATAATAAAATTCTCTCTAAGTAGGGGCGCTACTTAGTAATACCATGGGATTTTTAGTTTATTGATCTTGGTAGTAGGGTATTATTTTAGATATTTTATGCAGGGGAATTATTTTTGTCTTTTTTTTAGGGGCCAATCTTTACAAAATAACCACAATAAGAAAATCCCAAAGACCTTAGTTTTATTGGACAAAATATTTGAAACACAACTTTTGAAGCATGTACATTTTTATCAAACAAAATGTTTGAGAAAAAAATCCTACAATTTATTTTTATTAGATAAAATATTCAAGACAACTTCAAAAGGAATTGGTCTGGGGAAAAAGGCTCAAAATAATTAGTTTAAGATAAAAGTTTCAAAGGATAGGCTCTTAGGGCAAAATTTCCAGAAGAAAAGTCCCCAAGGCTAAGTGCATTAGGTCTAAAGCATCATTTCAAAAAGTGTTAAAGGTAAATTCTATCAATAAAAAGCTTACAAAAAGGTGGAAGGGAATCTATAAAATTCCAAAAGGTCATTATGTTAGGCAAAATGGTCACAACAAAAAGGCTAAAGGGAAACTACAAAATTTTTAAAGGGTCTACATTATCAGAAAAAATATATGAAATAAAAAATTATGAAGGATCATTTTTTTAGGCAAAATGGCCACAATAAAAATGTTGAAGGGAAAATACAAAAAACTGGAAGGGTCTACTTCATATGGAAAAGTTCCCATTACAAAAATTCCAAAGGATTTACTTCAGCAGACAAATGTCCAAAACAAATATGTTGAAAACCCAATTTTATCAAATAAATTGTCTAAAACAATTATGCTAAAGACCTAATTCTATCAGATAAAATATCTAAAACAATTATGTTGAGGCAAAAAAACCTGCAACAAAAAGTTTGATAGAAAAAGTCTAAAAAAAATAAGTTCAAAATGATAAATTACATAAGTCTTGAAAGAGATACTATATAAAATACCTGATAGAATAAGTCCAATATAATTATAAAGATAGTCTATGAAAACATAACACTAATGCCATAATGCCAAAGTATGAAAGGCCAATAGTCAGTCTTTTCCTAGACTTTTCAAAACCACATAAAAGAGGGGCTCAAAGTTAGGACTATAATTTAAAAAAAGGTGGGTCCCCATTTCCTATGGAAAGAAGGGAGATGTTGGGTACAACATAAGCTAATCTTAATATGCATAAGCTAAGTATTTTTGGCAATTGATAGTATTCCAAGCATGTGTGGAATGGTTATATGCCCATTGTAAATAATATGATTAATATGAACACCAACATGGTATATATATTTCTATAACACAAGATAATAATATACCGTAGAATCTTTAGATGATACTACGACAACAAACAACTTCATATGCCTCTAACCTTTACATTTTCAGTGCAAAAAATCCTTACAGCTGACTTTGGAATGCTAGGTGGGATAAACACTAGAGGGTAGAATTATGGATAAAATTCATCTCATTCCACACCTATTATTTCAATTATTCCAAATCGTTATAGAGGCATAAGTATCAATATTGAAGGAGGTTCTATTAATGGCATAGAAGAATGTTTACACTTTGTTAAAGTAATCATGTAATATTTGCAATGATCATGATGTAAGAAATTTCCATTTACTTCCATGCATAACTTAAGCTAAGGTGTCACTAAAAATACTATAATATATGTGATGCTTATACACATGATAGGAATGACTATCGATTAATCGATGAAATTCATGAAGCATGTACATGAGTAAAATTCACACATGAGAGGCACACAAATGAAAAAAAATGATAATAAGGCATGTAGGATGAGGCATGTTAGCTTAATTATGGAAAAATAATGTCAAAGGAAAAGCTATTATGAATGGTTCAAGAGGTAAAAATTATATCATTTCTTTCAGAAACAAAATTTAAATCTTTTTTATAGCTGGCATGAACTATGAGAAAGCATAAGGATGGAATAGGTGTATTAAATTGATAGTGTTCAAATATAATGGAAAATGTGTTAAACAAATGTCATAGAATACTATTTGAGAACATTAATGAGTGAATTGATGGATAAATGCATGGGAGAGTAAATCAAAATCCTTTACTATTGCAAATTTTTGAATTCAAATACCCTGAGTGAAGTATTATTAAGCCATTAGGAGGAACATTCATCAAAATATAGTTAAAATTTTGAAGTTAATAAGTGAGGAGATGATAAAAAATGGATATAAGAGTGAAATTTTGATTGTAGGAACATGGTTGAGAGAGTTTTATGTTATAGGTACTATCATCTACCATTAGATCACACTAAAATAAGAATGTCAAGGAAGTTCAAATCAAGAAATGCATATTCTTTTGGAAGATTTAGATAGTCATGCCTTAACCTTTGGCCTCCTTAGAGGATGATGTGGCCAAATCAAAAATCCTAGAGAAGTGAACCTTTACCTATCATTCATTTTGAAGAGTAAAAGGGCACAAGAGGATGTCATATTCTAACCTAGTAGGAAGATACTAGTGAGTTTAGTACACAAGTGGAGAATGTGACACAACTAATGGATACTTATATTAGGAAGGACTAGTGATGACACATTATGGGGGGAAGAAAATTATACACCACCACCTTCATCCTCTAAATTTATTAAATAAATGCAATACTTTAAGTTAGTTTTATTTGGTTTAGATTAGGAGTCCAAGGTGTGCTCTTATCAAGTGATCAAATATAACCATCATTAGCTTGGGAATGAGGGAGACTTGTAGTGTGATTATATAATTTAGAACCATAAAATAAGAAACAATGTCACTTATAACCTCATGGTGTTTAATCAAATGAATTATGCTGGGGTGAGGCAACTTTTCCACTTGTATTTTTGGAATCCCATAAAAGTGTTGATATTTTTGGCATTGTGACTCCAGAAAGACTATTTTTACTTTGTGTGGTGCATGATATGAATCAATACCCAATGATTTATACAAGTAATAGGGATATAATGTTTAGGATGGTTTTATGGATTGAAGGAAGCATTCAAATGTGAATGACATGTCCCTAAGGAGTTGCCCATATAAATAGGAAATTAAGCCTAATTTGTTGTAATGCAACATTATTCACTAGTGGACATTTGGATGGAGACCACAGACAACTTATACAGGTGGATAAATCTACCATATGTTTTTACTACCAAGTACTTCAAAAATTATGTGAATCACATTTTTTATGCATACAAGGTGTACATTGACACTGATAAAATTGATGTTGATATCCACACTCTTTGACATTTGTATGTCTATCTTGGAAAGGAGGCATATATGGAGAAGAAAGAGATGAATATAACTAATATCAAGGTGCATTATATTCTCATTTGGGGGCACATTCATGTGTTATTTTATATTCTCAATCTTAATAAAAAGGCTTCGAGAAGATAAGAGGACCCTAGAGAAACTCTTCCCCACTCACCAGAAATAACAACACAAATAAGGCAACATAGTTAAGAGAAGAGGCAAGGGCATAGTGACACTAGAAGCCTACCAACAAGATAATCTAAGAGGTAAAATATGGACCCATCACCTCCAAAATACAATGGCATACCTACATCACAAGAACAAGAGGGATTTGATAACACCCAGCAAACTATTATTACTTTAGAATAGGAGAATTCAACACCAGGTATTGAGACATCAAAATAAAGTATAGTGACTCCCTATCATTCACCTAAAATAAAAACAAAATAATCCACCATTATCTATAAGAAAACCTAGAGTTAAAAGAAGATCTTGCACTTAGCGATGAATAATTAGAAATTGTAATTTCCATTGGAGAAAAGGCATACAAATGCATAACTCTACATGTTAATAAGTAAGATGCTGGCTCAAGTGATCAACAATAAATTCACCCAAACATTGAGACATTTTAATGCAACCCAAATAATGGAAATGGGATTCATGAAGAATCAGAGAAGTAATAAGGAATGAAGGGTGCTAACCTTAGTGGAGTATTTGTTTAAGGTTATTTCCAATAAAATGTCCCCAAAGAAGAATTGCATATGTGGGAGCATTTCCCTGAGGAGGAATCATCCAATTGGACTTGATAGGAGATCTATTTTTATATGGATTTTTTAATGAGAAACACCATTTTGAGTTCCCATCATCCAACACATATATTTTGAGATGGGGTGGATCTTATAAAACATTTTGGGTAGATCTTTGGTGGTATTTTCTAGGCCAAACAAACACATACCTTATTAAGATGGCTCTCACTATATCAAATCAAAATTATCTATAGGGCTATGATGCTAACTAACTTCAACAAAAGGATCAAAATGTATTTTCCCTATATCATCATGAATTTATGAAATAAAGAAAGATTGAATAGAAATTAGGTGAGCTCCATCATGAGTAAGAAGCAGAAACAATGTCTCAATTTAAGACTCTCAAAATATGTAAGTCCATTATGCAACAAGAGCTAGCATTTTCTAATGGATCCCACTTATAGGAGAAGTTATTGATAAGATAGAGACTCTGGTAAATGTTTTATTACAAAAATGGTAAGACCATGTGAATCCTAACATGAGAAAATATGGGTCATGGAGCAGTTTATAGAATCTCTAGAAGTGTGTACATTTTTTTAGCCTAAGTGGGTACCACAACTCCCATAGATGATGGTGATTTTATCAAGCTAGCATAACACACCAATGTTTTGGAAGTGAGGATTTAATCATAAGAACATCAGTGCTAGAAACTGGTTGAGAATACACTCAAAATAAAGGATAGATTATATTTTGCCAAAGCATTCCAATATGTCAAGGAACTTAAAAATAATATTAATTCTCATCTCTAAGAGCTTAATACTAGATTTGTGGCACTCTAAGGAAATTTTTTGATAGACTTTTTAATTATTGAAGACATCCATAAGGATGTTACTACATTACTTAAGATTTTGACAACTCAAGTAGGATATATTATGGATAAAGTTGAGGAGACCTAGTTACTAAAGGGAAAAATTGAAGAAATTACCTCCAAACTATAGACTACTTTAAACCACTAGCAAGAGGTCAAAAAATGGGACCTAAATTTTTGGTACCTTAGGAACATAAGGATGGTGCATAGTATAGGATGGACTTCTAAATTTGTATGGGGGTGATGTTGGACCCTAAATTTTATAACATAGAGTGATTATATAGGAGCAGTAGGACCGAATTCAATAATAATTCATTATAATGGATTCCATGACTCGTTATAATGTTTATATAGGGTCTAGTCATCATTTGAATATTAATTCTATAACTGAATGCTTAGGGTAAAACCATGTATAAATACCCCCAATCGTACCTAGATATGAGGATGGAAAATGAGTGATTGATAATTATAATCCTAAAAGCTGAAATACTTAATAATATGTATATTGTGACCTATGCATGGTGACCTCTAATGTGAATGAAATAAAGCATGTGTTATTGAATCACCTTTTGTAAACTTTATAGAATGATTGGTACCACTACTTTATTTTTCTTGATTTTTGATTATCTTTTTATGATGAATAACTTAGGTATGGAATGAGTAATATTATCTTTATTATGATGTTTGTGGTTATAACTATTTGCATATTCAAGCACACTAGTAGAAAAATCTTGATGCATACATGATCACATGATAAAATTGATATGAACTAGTCTCTTATTATAATTGTTGTTCTCTTTAGGCACATGACAAGGATAAGTCATGTTAAACTAAAGGAAAAGAACCCAAAAATTGATTATAAAAAATGACATGCCATGGATGATTAGACTTGGAAGGTTTTTAAACAAATTCCCTTCAGATATCACCAATTTTAAAATCAAATGGAGACCCACTATTTATTGAATATCTCATTGATAGTATTTCAATTTTATGTAAAATGGACACATGCCCATTCTAAATAATATAAGAATAATATGAACATCCACCTTCTATAAAATGGTAACATGTATTATTTCATTCATTTATGGACATCCTTGATTATAATGGCTCTATAAATTCTAATAAATAATAGAAATAATATTATTAAAATTTAATAATATGTGGGATTATTTTGTAAGAGTAAATAAAATCTAGTATTAGGGTCTCACCTTCATTCCTTGTCATACAATATTAACATCATCTCCTAATTTATAAGAATATATCATTGATAGTATTTAGAAACCCCAAATTTTTAAATCAAATATGGACCCACTGTAGCTTGAATATCCTATTGATAGCATTCCAATCTTGTGTAGAATGGGCACATTCCCATTATGAAAAAGATTAGAATAATATGAACATCCACATTATGTACAATGGGAACATGTGTAATTTTATTAATTAAATATAGACATCCTTTATTATAATGGATCAATAAATTCTAATAAAGAATCAAATAATGGATTGTAAGTTGAACTACAAGGCATGTAAGACTATGATCTATAGATTTCATATAAGTTAGTGAGTTCATGAGTGGGATAGTAGGGCATGTTAAACTATGGAGTGTACTTGACTAAAAAAGTGTGTGGAATGTTGAATTTCATGGGATTTTAATTTGTGTGAATAATTTCTACATTATTTGGTGAACAAGTGGACTTATTGCAAGTGGTTGATCTCATTTGTCTACTCTTGATGATTCAAAAATTGAAACCACATGACATGAAAGGGATATAAATTTTGATAGCTATATATATTTATGTACATATGTTTAATGTGAGACATTAAACTGGATATGAGGATATTCACTTGACATTATTTTACATGATCATATATACATTATGAAAAATTAATAATTAATACTAAAATATAATTAATGTGATTGAAATGATGTTAAATTAATACGATTAAAATGGTGTTAAATTAATTTGATTGAAATGGTGTTAAATTAATGTGATTTAGATGGTGTTAAATTAATGTGATATTTGATTGATTAATCTTGGGCTAAGGTGTCAATGTTGATAGATATTAAGGAATTGGTATGATGTAGAATTTAATAAAAGGTTCATTCATGACTAGACATGTGATTATGAAGAGTAAGAATGTAAAGTGTGTTTTCACATATAAATAGTCTACAGACTATTTATATTTATCTAAATTCATCTAGACCTTATCTTGATCGATACATATAAATTTTATAATAAAAATAAAATCATCTCTTGATTAACTAAGATGAATTCAGAGACCCAATTCAAACTACTTGTGTGTCATCACTATTTCAAACTACTCATGCACAAAATCCTACCATTTTGGTAATTAGGTGTGGACACATTGGTGGATGATTGAGATGTGAATTTGGAAAGCTTTGATCTAGATGGAGTCCTTATTGAGGGTGTTGGTGGTGAAGTGGGTGGTGGATGATAATAGAAATGGGTAACTATGATGTGGTTATAAATTACAATGGTAACGTTATTTTTATGGGTGGTAGTGGTAGGGACATGTTTGGGGGTGATAATGGCAGTGGTGGTACTTAGCTTTCCTTCCTCGATGGTTATTTGACCTTGGTGTTTTTCCAAACCGGTTACTCCTTGGGCAGTATTTTTTAGGAATTTTTATGTAGTTTAAATGTTTAGTTGTGTTTTGGGTTTTAGCCCATGTTTGTAATTGAATACCTATTGGTCTTTGGGATACCCTTGGCTTCTTGATCTTGGTATGAGATAAGTATTTTCACCTTTTTGTATAATAAAATGGGTGAGGGACCCTCCAACACTTATTATCTAGAAAAAATATATATTAATAGAATTGTTTTTTATAAATATTTTTTAACACATAAAAATAAAATATAAACAGGTTGACATAAAAGAAAATGCTAAGGCATAAATGGGTGAAGCTTGATTAGGAAAGCTTAATAAAAAATACAAACATACAATAGATATAATACTTTTTAAACTAGTTATTTGTTTAATTATTAATTATTTTTAGTGTATAGATTAATTGGTTTCACTATAACAATAATAATATAGGGGCTATTGCAGTTGATGTTACTAGTTTGTGTTGCCATCCTACATGATGGATAAAAGGCCATCTAAAATATTGTCACCATCACATAGCCATTTCACCTCATTTAATGTGAAACATGGATTGAATGTTAAATTTATTAAAATATAATTATATATACATAATATGGGATGAAATGTGATATTTAAGGATTTTCTATTTGTTAGCTTCATAATTGGATTTATATTATTTTAACTTTATAAATATATTATGTTTAGTTAAATTATAATCTATAGAAGCTAAAATTGTGTCATTTAATAGTATTTTGGATGAGTTAGTAGAAGTGGTTGGGAAATCTCATCTTAAAGAGCTTTCAACGTAGTAATTTTAAAAAGCTAAGCTTCATTAGAATATCTAAATTTAGAGGCTTGTTATAGGATTGTTATCCTTAATTATCCTATACTTGAATATTTTGGGAGGATGGGACCATTATTAGGGTACACGGTTAAATTTTGGGAACTATCATACCACCCTTGGTCATTATTATACACATCCCTTCTCTCAATTCAAGGTTTTAGTGGGTTTTATTATGATTGGTCAGGTGTGGGATTTGGAAACCTCATTATTAATTTGAGATAGTTATCCACTTAATCACCATGGATTGTATACTATAAGTTGTGCTTAATGATCCTTCCATACACATCATGGTTTTCAAATAGGAAGTTGCATTCAATGGTAGGGTGATGGAAGCTAAGTTAAAGTAGGTTTCATAGGGAAGACGTCCTACATGCTATCAAAGAAGTTGTTGTAGTCATATTCCTAGAGACCAAGTGTAGAGTTAAGGTTAACTCCCTAGTGGAATTGACATTTGTGCGTAATTTTATACCAACATCTAGGGATACAAATTTAACCTTAGTTTTTTCACTATGGTTGGTCTAGGAGCAATTTTGGGTTGGTCTAACGATAACTATTAAGAATTTATCCATTGAAGAATGTGACCTTCACTCTTTTATTGGGCTAACTAGATTAGGGCTAATTCACTTTAGAGCCTTCAATGATTTGGAAAATAGGTATGAAAAAAATTCTCATCTTGTTTTACTATAAGCTTGGTTGTAAAACACAGGCCCCTTGGAATCCGTATAACACTATTAGACATAGGATCCATGCACTCTCCCCTAGTGTTGATTGTGGCAAATCATCAGGAAAAGTTATTCTCATGTTATGTTGTGGATATTAATATTCTTTCAAGGTTTTATAAGGATCAAACCCATAACTAGAAGGAAGGTCACCTTGATGCACATGAAAGCTTGATTTTTAGGTATGAGGGTAGATCCTAGTCTAGGATCATAATTAGAGAAGATGTTAGGGAGGAAGAACAAAGAAGAGGTAGAAACACAACTCACCTTGAGAGTTGGGTGTGGACATGTTAGTGATTGACCAAAACATGGATTTAAAAACTTGTGTTCTGGATGGAGTCTCTGTGGAGGGCGTTAGTGGTCAAGTGGGTGGTGGATCAAAAGTGACAATGGGTGATGGTGATGTGGCTATGGACGGTGGAGGAAGCATTGCTTTTATGGGTGGTAGTGATTGTGGTGGTTCTTAACTTTCCTTCTGCGATGTTTATTTGGCATTAGTGTTTTTCCAAAGTGGTTGTTCCTTTGATGGTGTTTTAGATTCATTTTAATGTATTTTTGTTTTTTGGTTGTGTTTTGGGTTTTGGCCCTCAGTTGTAATTGAATACCTCTTAGTCTTTGGGCTACCCTTGGCTTCCTCATCTTAGTACGAGCTTTGTATTGTCACTTTTTCATATAATAAAATGGGTGAGAGACCCTCCAACCCTTGTTATCTATATAAATATATATTAATAAAATTATTTTTATAATTTATTTTTAAACTGATTAAAATAAAATCTAAAATCATACTTTTACTATAATTATAAATATTAATATAATTATTTTTTATAAATTTTTTTTAAACTAATTATAATAAAATCTAATAGTGATGACGCAAAATAAAATTTTATAAAGGTAGAAATGGGTGAAGCTTGATGATGGAATATTAATAAAAAAATATGAGCATCTAATATATATTAAAGTTTTACCAGTTATTTGTTTAACTATCAATTATTTTTTGTATATAGATTTATTTGTTCCACTACAATAATATTAAAATAAGGGCTACTATAATTGATGTTCTAGTTTCTGATGCCATTCTACATGGTGGGTAAAGGGCCATCTCAAACCTCATCACCATCATGTAGCCATTTCACTCATTTTAATGTCAAACTTGGATCTAATGTTGTATTTCTTGCAACATGACTTCTATAAACATAATACAAAATATTGATAATGCTTCATAGTACCAGACATATTTGTAGTATCTTCAAATTTTTAAATATTGTTTTTTTTTCATTTTTTAAGATAGATTTTTGGGGATAAAGGGGCCCTCACTCGTATAAAAACTATGGAGTATCATAAAATGGTGGGAAAACATGAAAACATCCGCAATGCACACCCATACCAACTGTTCACAATTTAAAAAGAAATTAGATGAGAGGATGAACAAAATATAGGGGATAAACCCCTAGCATACATTATGATAGATCAAGATGAAATATTGTATTTATTTTAAAGAGTGAATTGAAGAAAGATATGTCCACGAGACCAAAAACAATCTATGGGACATCAAAAATGATTTTTTTTTTTTTGAATACTAAATGGGAAATACTATTTATAGCTTAATTACAAAAAAATTATATTAAAATCAAGTGCAATATAGATCCATGCATATCACAGTTTTGAAAAAAAGAACTTAAAAATAATCTATTAATTATACACTAATAATTCTATATTTTAGTGTATCTATATTCATATTTGGATGCCAGCATAATTTTTAGATATTTTAAGATGGGATGACATTTAGAGTATTGATGGTCTTGGAAAATATTAATAGAGTCTAAGGCCACTTACCTTTTATGTGAATGTGGATATCTAAGGCCTGCTTATGACTTACTTTAGCTACTATTGAATGATAAACTACTTAATATACTACTTCTAAGAATATTACTTCCCCACATAGCTTGAACATAGAAATAGAATACTAAGAATATTACTTCCACAGAGATCTTGATTTAAAAATTACAATGAAGATGTTAATGATTAAATGGAATGAGTAACTAACTACCTATGCTTAATTCCCTATGTTATGCATTAATTCTAGGCTTATGAGGTAGATAGAATTTATTTAATTTGAGTAACCACCTATGCCAAATTACCTATGCTATGAATTAATTGTGTGCTTACTCAAGTAGCTATAATTTATTTAATTTTAGAGTTTTATGTTACCACCTATGCCTAATTTGATATAGCCCAAACTCATAGGTGACTCATGTAAATTTCCTCATATATTTTTCCTACCAACTTTTCGCTCTACATTTTTAAATTAAAATGTTGGTGATGTTATTGTCTGTGGTACTGGTGTTGACATGACATAGGGAATGACCCTTGTCAAAAAGAATAAATATATGAAAGTTTTTAAATAATATTTATGAAATGATGTAATTTATATGACTATAGGATTGTGATAAATTTATTTTTTGTAATAATAATTTTTTACAAAATCTTAATTGTGTTATTTTTTTAGTTTTACATTTTTTTGTGATATATTACATATTTTTTTAATAAAATTAAGTAAGATTAATCTATCTAGTATCAATCTAATATTTCTAATCCCATCCTTAAATAGTCTAATACATATTAGTTTTTACTAAATTCTAAGAGGTTTAAAATGAAAAAAATATTCTTATAACATAAATATCTTTAAATCATAGATACTAAAGTCACATTAGGCACTTATTTAGATATGGTTTTCATAAATTTTAAAGTGCAATATTAAATGAATAATAGTCATAATCCTTTTCCATAGTCTATCCAAGGATGCCCATCAAATGTAACTCTTACATGGAATCCCTTAAAATTTAGAACCTTCTCCAGAAGGTTTTTCATTTTTATTAGATATGGGTAAATGCCATTACAGAATCTAGAGCTATAAAATGAAGGGGGTAGTATTATGATTGGAGATATAAACTAAATTGAGACATAAACAAAAGGCCTATATCTCATTTACATCCCTAAATTTTCCAACATCAATGGAATTACCAATATCACTTACATCATGAATGTCACCAATGACCACAACCAGCCTCACATGCCATGTGATATTTAAACCTAGGTGTGGGTGGACACAACCAAACCATTTAAGAATGTCTTAATTTTTTTTTCAACATTCCCCTTAAAAGGTTAATTATTTTTTTAATAGTCTAAGGAAGAATAAAATATAGATAAACCAATATATTTATTATAATCTTAACTTGAACTCTATTGCTGACTTTGATTTGATGTGGAATTATAAGAGTTTTGAATGGGCCATGAATTATAATTGATATCTATCAATGTAGTATTATTTTATGTGATTGAGTGATTATACATTATTTTTTAAATAAAAGGGGTAAAAAATTTATTAATTTCCAGAAAAAGACAATAAAACAAAGGGCCAGAGCCCCAACAACCCAAGAAAAATGAGGAAACAATCACTAAAACCCGTCACGATCCAACAACATTACCATCCTCTCTAAGAATTCTATCAAAGTTCTGACTCACCTCCTCTGGCAACATCACCCAGTCATCCACCCTGTGTCCACCAATATTCTCATAAGCCCACTTGGCCAAGCAGTCAGCTGTCCCATTCCATTCCCTCAGGATTTGATCAAAGGAAATGGAATCCATAAGCGAACTAATCTGAAGAATCTACTACACTACCAAAGATAGTTGCCAGCTTACATCATTGATTTTCCTCTCTTGAATCATATTAATCAAGATTTGCGAGTCAGCTTCACACTCCACCTTGTGCCAGCCTAACTCATAAGCTCTCTTCAAAGTATCCAGAATAATAATGCCTTCCCTCATGTTCACCATCTGTTCTCCCATGTGGGTAGATAAAATAAAAACAACAGCTCCAGAGGGATCCCTACCAATCCTACCAATCCCAGCCAGGCTAGGATTACCTCTGACAGAACCATCCATGTTAATTTTTATAAAACCTTCATGAGGGGGTGTCCATTTCCCACTCCTCTGTATTTTATACTTCCCACCATGGCCATGTCTAATAGAAGCAGTAGCCAAAGAAATGTTTAGGATACCAGGCCTTTTAAACAAATCAGTATCCCCATATGCCAGTGGCAAAATAATTTCACTCTTAGCTTCCATAGTCTCCTATATCATCCCAATAATCCTAGTCCAAACTTGGTTGGTCGCCAAATTCTCCTCAATAAATATTAAATGGTTCTAATCCAGCCAAACTTGCCACATCAAAAAAATTGGACCAGCGTACCACACCTCTTGAAGAAAATGTGTAGTAGAAGGTGGCCTACCCAATTCAAACCAGAACTCAACCAAGGAAGAGGCGTGCAAGCATTGACATCTCCATGCGTCCCACCAAGCGTGCCATAGATGAAGAGTGAAGGGGTAGCTAAGAAACAAGTGAGATGAATCCTCTTCCACTCCATGACATAAGACACACCATGTAGGGCCAACAAAGCCTCTTCATCTAATATTCTCCTAGGTCAAACAACAATTCCATGTCAAAGTCTAGATAAAAAACTTGCACTTTAGCAAAGATATGTTATTCCACACTTTTTTCCACCAAGGCACTTCCCCACCATCACCCCATTGTTGCGCTATCATCTCCTAGTAACTCGCAGCAATCATGTATTTCCCTTTTGGATGAGGTGACCAAGCCAACAAGTTGTTTCCCCTTAGAGCGCAACAGAACCGATCAATAAGGATCTCTTGAAGCTCAATTCACTCAGCCACCATACCAATAATCAGCCAATCTTCCTGCTCCTTCCACCTCACCTCCGTTAGTTGACCATGAAGAAAGAAGGATTTGTAATCACCCACCTTAACCCAACCTGCCTCATTAAATCTCTATGCATGACCCTCGAGATGTGGGTACTAGATAACCAAAGGGGGAAAACCATCCCATAAATCATACCATAATTGCACCTCATTTCCCCCTACAAATCCAAAATAGACCTCTCTTAATCAAAGCCACTCCTTTCTTGAGAGTATTCTAAATAATCAATCCATTACCCAACAAGCTATATCTAGGGATATCTCTCACAGGAATCCCAGAACAATACTTAAAAGTCACGACCCTAGCCCAAATGTGATCTTGTTCCTCACACTATCTCCAATATAGCTTAACAGCCAAGGTCATACCAGCCAGGATAGACTGCCTCAGTCCCAAGCCACCTAACCTCTTTGGGCTATAAACAACCTCCCACCTAATCAAGCTCCATTTCATCGAAGACAAGTTGCTGGCCCATAAGAACTATTTTTCCAAGGAATCAAGATCCTTAACAAAGCCCATCGATGCCACTTGGAGCATACACCTATATATAGGAAGCGCCTGCACCATCGACTAAATCAACTAAACATGACCCGCAAAAGACAGCCATCGATTGGTCCAATGATTCACTTTGGCCCTAAATTTGTCTAGAATCCCCTACCACAAATCCTTAGACTATCTCTTAATAGATATTAGGATACCAAGATATAGGATTGGAAGGCTACCAATTTTAAATTGAAGAGTGTCAGCCACCCTCCTCTGTATAGGTGGTAGAGTGTTGAAGAAAAAAATAGATGATTTATCCTCATTAATAACCTATCCCATGGCAGCCAAGTAGGTATCCAAACTACTATGAATGTTGGTTGCTTCCCTCATGTTAGCCATTCCCATCAAAGCCACATCATCCACAAACTGAAAGTGAGAAAGAACTGGAAGGTTACCTCCCCACCTCCATCCCTGAATTGCACCTTCGCTAGTCTTATTTCTAATCAACCGTCTAAGACCTTTTTCCAGAAGAAGAAACAAATAGGGAGATAATGGATCCCCTTGCCTCAAACCATGCAAAGCTCCAAAGAGTTTTGAGTGCTCCCCATTCACCAAAATAGAGAATGAGATCAAATTCACACAACTCATAACCCATCTGATCCATTCCTCCTTGAAACTAAAGGCAACCAAGACCTTCTACAGAAAGGACCACTAGACCCTACCATATGCCTTAGACATGTCCAGCTTCATAAACATCACCTTCTCCCTAGATTTGGACATGGATTGAATAGCCTCAGTAGCCACCATAATTCCATCAAGAATCTGCCACCCCTCCACAAAGCTGCTTTGTTCCTCAGAGATTAGCACCCCTAGCCATTTTTCAATCTTTCAGCTATCAAATTTGATATAATCTTATAGACAACATTACAAAGAGATCAGCCTGAATTAACTTAGGTGATCAGCCCCTTCTCTCTTAGGAATGAGCACCAAAAAGGTTGAGTTTAAGGCATGAAGCATTTTTTCGCTGACTTGAGACTCTTGAGTCACAACCAAAAGATTAATTTGATGATTTCCCAAAACTCCTAAAAAAATTCAATCAAAAATCCATATGGGCCAGGAGCCTTACCTTTTTTCATCATGAAGACAATATTTTTAAGCTCATCAAGGTTGATAGGGCACATCAGTTGCTCCTTCATCTCTCGAGAAACCAAGTTGGGAACACAGGAGAGTATCTAATCTTCAGTAGTAGAACCCCTCAGTCCTTCTTCAATGAAAATAGAAGCAAAATATTGGACAGCTTCATTGCACATGGCTCTCATGGAAGAGATAGTCTCTCTATTGTCTAAAACCAAAGAAGTTATACTATTACATGCTGCCTGGCTCTAACCGAGTTGAAGAAGAAAGCCATGTTCCTATCCCCGTCCTACAGCCACTCAATCTGGGCTTTCTACTTCCAAAAAATTTCCTTTCTTAGCTCCCATTCTTCCACCCTCTTGACAGCCCTTGCTTCATCTCTCCACAAGGATTCAGATAGCCCCTCTTCCCAGATCATCCTAGTAATCAGATTTAACTCTTCTTGTGCCTCTTTCTTTTCCTAAAAAATATTCCCAAAACTCAAAATATTCCACCTTTTGAGTTGATATTTCACAAATTGGAGCAGCTTAGCAAAAGTATACATCATTGTACCAGCCATCGGTCTCCCAATTCTCCACCAATTAGCAACTCGATCAAATAAGGCCTGATCCCTAAGCCACATTAGTTGAAAATTGAAAGTTAGTTTCTTCTGCAAACAATTTGAAGAAATGTGAAGCTTAATTGGCCAATGGTCAGAACCTCTCTAATCTAGGATCTCAAAACTCAAAGACCATAAGCCACCCACCCAATAACAAGAAGTCATGAACCTATCAATACACTCAGCAATAAAGTTATCACCCATCCTCTTATTGTTTCAGGTGTACCGCCCACTACAAGGCTTAATATCCACTAGGTTTTGCTCCAAAACCTTGTCTCAAAGCAAATAGGAAGATGGTTCCAATCTAGCATTACCTCCCTTTTTTTTTTGTTAAGTCCAATATAGCATTGAAATCACCAGCCATAATCCATGGCAGATATGGAAAGCCCCTTCAAACTAAATGAATGTTATTCCAAACCTGAAGCTTACCTTGGAAATCAGTGGGAACAGAGACATTCGACAGAAGGATGTACTCTCCCGATTCACTGCATAAGGAGACCAGAGAAAGAGAGGACCTAAAAGTAACCCACGACACCAGCTGCACCTTGCATGGATTCCAAAGACAAGCCACACCTCCTACAGACCCATGTGCCCATATGCATTCACAAGATCCATGTTTCCAAAGCTTGGGTGTAAGACTCATCATGAACTCCACTGAAACCTTAGTTTCTTGAAGAAAAATAACATCTAGACATTGATTCCTAATCAACTCCCAAATAGCTTTTTGTCTAGGGCCATTGTTCAAGCCCTTAACATTCTAAGATATAACAATCATTTTGGAGGAGGCAAGAAATGGGAGTCTAAGGTCTTGACCGCACCTAACTCAACTAGATTTTCCCCAATCATCTTTATCCTCTTTGTATCTTTCTTTCTCCCCAATTTAGTATTTCTTTTAGGAGCTATTGTTTTCCCTTCCTTCTACAAAATTCCTAAGTGAGAAGAAGCCCTACCTCTCTTCTCCATCTCTGACATCCATGCTTGTAGGGGAAGAGCTATGGCCTTAATTTCCATACCCATATCAATATTTGATTCAATAACCTATTGTTCCTCAATTTGCCCTTCCAAAATCATAAGAAGGGCAGCATCCATAAGAGGCATTCCCTGTTCCATGGAGACATCACCAACCACTCCAGAACCTCCCACAACTTGCCCTCCATTAAATAAACCTATGTAATCCACCTGTTGTCCTAGTTCATCCAAAATTCCAAACCTATTAATTGAATACTCCTCCAGGCATTCCATAAAGGATCTCTTTTGGCCCCTATTTCAGCCTCTAGACTTGACCTGTACAAAGCCTTCATGGTCCTTGCCAGTACCAATTCCAATCTTTTTCCCTTTATCCATACCAGTAGCGTTACTCAGTGGAGGTTGGGTCAAAGCTTGCTGATCATTTGATTTTGCCTTTGGACATCGTCTCACTAGGTGACCATACTCATGGCATAAGTGGCATCTGAATGAGAGCATCTCATAGTCTAGCTATTGTACCCATGAGTATGTACCTGCACATAGCTCAATTACATCTAGTAGTGGCCTACTTAAATCAATCTCCACACAAATTCAGGCAAAGGTCATGATTTTCTTACCTAAAGTTTGTGTGGAAGAACCCACAAGTTTTCCAAGCATTGAAGCAATCATCTAGAGAACATCCTCGCAGTAGCATTCAATAGACATTCTGGGCAACTGAACCCAAACTAGAACTTTATTTGGTAGTTCCTCCATGGGGTTGAATCCAAGATGCCAAGGTTTAACAAAGAGCCCCACCTGATTGTAAAAATATGGACCTCCCTCAAATACCCTGTTCCTGTTAGCCAAACACTAAATGTGACCATGAAGAAATTATTGGCCAATAGCGTAACCTCCATCTCACCCTCTGGCTCCCACACATGTCTGGCCTAATTCTCTAAGAATGGAAGGGAGACATGTAATCCCAAGAATTTACAGTATAGTGAATGTTTGGAGTAATACTCCACATCTTCAACAATCATCTCAAATGGAACAACCAGCTATGGTCTTTCTTGATAGTGCTCTAGGTAGCCATTTACCATGGAAATTCTCAATCCTCCAATTGGGTTAGTGGCAGATGGTCTTGGAACTTGGTTAAACTCAAAATTTGCCTCTGCTCTAGGGTCCATCCCCTGTCTATTCTTCCCTACCACCTCACTGTAGCTCTTCTCCAATCTGTCCTGAGTCAACCCTTATAAAGCCATGGTTGCTGAAGCTAGCTCTACACCTTCCCTGTTGAGACCTCCTACTGTTGTTGTTTCTTAATCACCTCCACACATCGTGGTACCCTATGTAGTCCACCAAAGTGTAGAAACAAGCTAGGGCCTAATGCCCTAGCTTGGCTACCAGATGCCGAAACCTCCCATACACTCCCAACTCCCATTTTTCTCTTCGTCTCTGAGTGATTATACATTATTGAGTTCCAATATAAGAGTCTAATATTTTCATCATAATCTTAATAGTTTAATAGTCAACTAAGATGGAGTTTTAGTTTTAGCTAAGGATGACATTATAATAGAATTCATATTGGATAATCAAAATTGCATACTAGGAGTTATGAATAATCAATATTACAAATATCACTAACTGCAAATGGTAATTAAAATTGATTTGGGATTGTATGAAATATGGTGGTGTTACGTTTCCTTTCTATAAATTTGTTCTATGTTAAAACTTGTGATGGAAGTGAGAGATCAAAATGTGATATTATCATGCCAAGTTAATTTGTCATATACTTTTACTCTTTGTAACATTGAATTGGATTCTTAATTTATAAAATTCTTGTAGCCTTAATATTAGAATTAGCAATTATGTATTCTACACAAGTCTAACATATTAAGAATATTATCAGTTTAGAATCCAATATTATTCTTTATATTATGTAAAAAATACCATTTTTGAAATATAGTTCTGACTAGTACCCTCATACTTGGAACATTTCGTCATAAATGGATATGAAATGAGTGAATTCTCTATGCAGACCTGTTGAATCAAAATTTATGCTTGTATTTCTAGTTTCTTCCACACCATCGATATTCCATGGCTTCAGTGTAATATATAGGTTTGAATTATTCACAGTCACCTCCCATTGTTTTCCATTTATTATTTCTCAAGGTATTATTGTAAATTAGCTTTAGCTTGAGTTCATTTCATTCTAAATCCATTGTGACTAGTGAAGTTAGGTCCATTCTTACCATGCTTCACAATTTTTTTCATTGTCTTACATTGAGTAATGAAATCATTGCATGATATTTCATTGGTTGTGAGGCTTTTCATTAAGTAGCTAGAATCATTTTATCACCCTCCTTTATTAGGGTTTATTAATCTTACCATGTCATCTGAAATGGCTGTGATTATGTGGCATCTTGTAGCTTCGACCATTGATTAAAATATGGGCTAAAAACATAAATATTAGCCATGTTTTCCACCCTTTTATTACATTATCTATAAATATGTGATATTGAGACTTCTTTAAAATATTTTAAGATCCTTTAAATGTAATAATTAATTTTTCTCAATTTACCGATAAAGATGTTAATCAATTTTTTTAATATACTTATCTATAATTAATGATGATAATATCCCATTGTTTTCATGATAGTAATTTGATATCATATTAAATGCATCATACATTATTTATTTTTACATATCACCTTGCTCACATGTTCTTATTTTTATATAATATAAATTTATTCCTAGAAACACATAGATCCTTAGTAGATGAGACGTAAATTATATTAAATAATTATTATATATTTTTATTTCATCTCACATTTATGTTTAATTCTTATATTTGATAGTGTTTTACATTTTTTTACTTTGATCTCACATTTATTCTTTGTACTATATCCTCATTATCTATTGAATTTGGAGAGGATGATCATGTAGACTTGTTTTCAAATGGCACCAAAGATGTAGAGGGTGGAGTACTTCCAAGCAGAAGGAAACTAAATTATAGAGATGTGGGGAAAGGATTTTTTTTTGTCAGTGTTGGATGGAAAATTAAAATTTCCTTATTTATTTGATGGATTGAAAACCTTAATGGATGTTGAAAAAAAAAGGATACTACATTCCATGAGTAGAGAATGATTTTTCAAAGCATGCAGATTCATCTATTCCCATAGATTTTATTGATTACATTTGTAATGACTCAGAGGCTTATAGTGCCATGAAAAAGGGATATTTTAATGATGATATTGAAAACACCGTCAATTATATAGGACCTAAAGATAGACTTGATTTTATCACATACAATGTCATTCTCAAACATAAATGTTTAAGTACAGATGACAACATAGCCCAATATTTTGTAACTCATGTTCTAAAAGATCATAAAATTTATGAATAAATATTTGGGCCCTTGATGTTTGGTGTAATGCTTGAAAATTTGGTACATTTACGTTTTGATTTCTCAAACTTACTATAACCCAATAAATTAACATCTTGGCCAATAAAACTTTGGTTTTTTATGAAACAAGAAGCACCCTTATGGTTAATAAAAGTTGTGCTCAACTAGATGGTCTGTACCTTGTACATATTAATGAAATAATTTGAATTTTAGGGGAGTCATTTATAAATTGATCCATTTGTTCTCATCTACAAGCAATTATGTTATAGAGGGAACAATTACAAATGTACTTTAAGGAGGCATGGTAAATTTAAAGGGATCAAATGCCAACACATTTGGTGTGCATATTGATAGATTATTTATCCCTCCTTGCAAATTATGCTCCCTATCTAGATCATATCTTGTATAATATTCTACTAGGCAATTGTCTAACATAAATGATTCTCCTCTAGACATGAGTTTCAAACATGGCCTAGATGAGGTTGAGCTGAGCATGTGAGATGCATTAGAAGATCATCAACTACAAATGGTATATCTAGGTTTTTATATGACACTAATTAAAATCAATCCAAAATAATTATCATAAGACCTTACAATGCTCAAAGATGTTAAAAATTGAATGCCTCTCTACCCAGTTCATCAATTCAAAATTTTGATGAGGATATAAAATGTTCATCTTTCTGGAAGAATTAGAGAATGTGATAAATCATTGTTGAAAATATCACTGTATCAAAAAAAATCTCATTGCTTCAGTCATGTTTCTATGGTACAAAATCAGATCCATGAATGAAGAAGACAAAAACAATTATGTTAGATGTATTAATAGAAAATGCCATCTTTAATGTGGGTGGAAAATCTATGGAGGTGCATATAATGAAATTCAATGGGATGGATGTCTATCATAATTCATAGCACAAAGATTATGGGTACATAGAGAGAACCTTTTATAGTCATAAAGTAGATTGAATAAACGGTCAATGGCATGAAGTAAGTGGTAAAACCAAGAAAGAAGAAAAAAGGTCAAATATCACCACAATAGTTTCTTACATATCAAGAATGGTTGAGAAAAATTTGGATATTTCTCTCAATATAACTTATTGTGTAGGATATTGTGGAATTAAATTTTCTTGAAGGTTTTTTCCTAAATTATATACCCATAATTTAAATTTAAAAAGTATAATGAAGAGCTCAAATTATTGAAAATTTCACCAGTGTCATAGCCAAGTTTTAGCAAGATAATGACTAAAATATTTTAACATGTTTGGACTAAAACTAATAACTTCTTCACCAAGTGTGATGAATGTGTGGACATGTAAAACAAATGTAGAGCCACCACATGTTCAGAATCACTATCAAAACTTGAAGAGGAACAAACATGGCACTATGAATATATTTAGAGTTATCATGCACATTATTACTCTCATATATTACAACCATGGGAATAAACTCAGAGATTATTGAGCATTATGCATGATAAAATGGACAAGATGAAAACCTCCATACCAAGGATGGGAAAATAATCAAAGTTAATAAGTAATGCTATGAACCTCCTAGTAACTTTGACTAGTATGCTCACACATAAACATAAGACTGGGGGTTTTGGCCACTTCAGCCTATAATGTTTTGAATGTCAAGAAAAGTACATAGGCATATCACTGGATTTATGTCTTAAGAAGATTGAAAAACCTATCATTGATGAGTATGGGGGTTTATTGTATACTTTTGGATCATCCAAATAACCATTACATGATGCACTATTATAAAATGAATTTCATGATAAGTGTAAAGGGTACAAGGAAAAAGTTATCCATGCTAAAGTAATTAAAATTATTTCCAGTACAAGTAATCCTTAAATGAAAAAACCACTAATCCTCTACTTGAAAATAGATAATTTTTCAAGTGACAATAAGAATCACACCTTGTATTTGCATCAATGTTGATAATAATAATAGTATTCAACATTATGTATATAAGCTTCCTCCCAATGGGAGAAAACCATAAGGATATAGACAAGATTTTTTGTAGATTAGCAACATCATTATGGAAACTATCATATTTTATTTACCACATATCATGGACACCTATAAAACATGCTAATATTGGCCATGTACATTCACTCCTTACCTTATTGAAGAAGTGTATGACTTCAAATCTTTCATGGATATACAGTTGTTGGATGGAATCCAAAAGATAGTGGGAATTAACAAACCTAAGATGTTTAGGTTCTATGTTTTGGATGGCATACCAGTGATGGAATATAAAGAAATAATAAAATACCTCTACTAATCTCATCCAATCCCAATCTAGCATACAAAGGATAATGGTGAACCAAACATGCTAGAAGGTAAGCCTCCTTTAGAACGTTTCAGACAACTCAAATAAATGGAAGATATAAAAATGGAATAAAGGCATATATTGAAAATTGGGAAAAAAGTGTAACAAGTGGAGATAGAGTGATGCAGGAGCATCAACCCATTTTTTGTAATTTTGTACATAAGTAGTATAGGATAGAGAGTAATCCTTTTTTAGAATGCCAAGAAGTATGTTTGATCTATAAAATGCATTGTCAAGACCTAATAAGTCCCTATATAGTTTATATAGTATTAATATAATTTTAATAATGGTGTTTAAACAACTAGGATGTCTTAAATATTAAGTCTAGGCCAAATTCAAGTTTTCCTTCCAAAACCTTTCATTTGAAAATTCAAATTTTGAAAAGAGAATTGTAAGCTTTATGGACTAAATGAAAGGGTATAAACCTTATATAATGATCCTACAAGGTAATAAACATGTTTTAAAAAATTATTCCTACCTTGGTAAGTGTAAATTCACCTCATTATCTTATCTTAAAGGTAAATCCCAAATTGGAAGGGTATGGAAAAGCAAGTTTATTGAGGATAAAGGTCAAAAGAGAAATTATTGGCATATTCTAAGACCATAATAAGATCTACAATTTTTTTTATTCATGATATAATTTTAACCTCAAACTAATGAGGATGGAAGGCTATAATTTGAGGTTTTGGGAGTTATTTGGTAGCATTCTTGAACATTAAAGGATAATTATTGAGGAAGATCTTGAGGTTTTATGCCTATAATAAGTGTTTTGTACATAATTTATTATGTACATAAAGAATTTTATTGAGGAATATATGAGGATTTAAGGCCAATTGAATGCCTTTCTATATTTTAAGTTCTATCTTTGGTATTGTCCATAAAGGATAGGGTATGAGCATAAACTATATTTGTGTATACTTAGCCTAAATCAATTAAGAAAGATATATTTGTAAGGTTATTATCTTTCTCATTATATGTTTAATTTTTATTGAGTTCAATTATGATTTTAAATGTGATTGAGGCTATTATAAAGGTGATATCATGTATGGTACATGTTATAATGGAAGATGATATAGTGACAGTCATTAGAAGCTCTTAGAATTTTGTAAATACAGTCTAAAAAATTAAGAATGTGACAAATGTTTATTGGTTATTAACTAATATTGAAGTTATTTTATATCCATACAATACCATATATTTCTATTAAGTCATCTTGATCATTATTTTGTTGATCAGATTTATACTCTGTTTACAGTCCATTAAGAGAACAATTTTATGGTGTTATAGTCTTGCATGAGAGGAAAGATTGATAGGGTTAAAGTTTATTAAAATGTTATTAAATAATATAAAGTTTTATCTTGATAATAAGATGGTTTTTGATGGAATTAACTCCCTTAGAGTCATATATATAATTGAGAGGTACAAGTTTATAATACACAGTCATTTACAAGCATATAGATTTTATATAATTACATGTGAGAGTTTTGTGAAGGTTGTTAAAGGAAAATAAACTATTGGAAATGTTGCATAGGGTAGCACATAACCTAAATATATTTTATATTTATTAAGAGCTTCAATTGATAATCATGAGTACAAAGGATGGTCTAAATCAATTGACACAATCTTGTATCAGTGCCCATAATTCTATGAATTCTTAAGTGGGATACTTATTGAGCTTGATTAAAGTTAAAAAACCATTGGCAAGGTTGAATCTAGTTGGTACATATTTTTTCCAAGTTTTAGAAGTTAATGAACCTAATTAGTGGGCATTTTAGACTCTTTTATAACCTCTCAGGTAGGTACAAATCTATAATAGACCTAGATCTAGGGTTTGAAGTTACATCTTGTATATATTTTGATTCCACCATTATAAACTCTTGAAATATTGTGATTTGTTTACCCTAGGAAAAACTAGAAGGATTATGGAGTTTTTATATTGACCTACAACTGTACTATATGGATTTGACATTATGGGTTTGGATGAGACTTAGAAGAGACCTAATAGAAAGGAAAAGGTATTGAAAATGAAGTTTACATTGGGAATTGTGAACTAAAACTTTTTATGAAGCTAAAATAAGATAATGGGCATCTCTAAGTTGTCTTGGCTAATATATAATCTCTATAGATTGTACTAGATAATGAGGTTTACCTATTTGGAGAGCTACAATGAAATCTAACCTTGAGTTGAGAAAGAGTGTGTAGATGAGGTCTAGAGAGTGAAGAGAAGGTGAAAGTAAATTGGTACAAGTTTTTTAAGCCTAAGAAATTTCATATATGGTTTATGAATTTTTTTCATGAATTTTTAATGAATGTTTTTTGTTATAGAGCTTTGAGAGTCTAGTAGAGACCTAAGAAACAAGAAAGAGTTTATGAAGAAAGGTGAAGTATGACTGCATGAATGTGATATCTATAGGTTTGAGAGGTGTAATAGAGTAGATATGAATGCAATTTTTTCTAGGTGGTATTGGATCTTAGGATCTCTTGGGAAAACATATGTTGTTATGAAATTGTTTGAGGTGTTTATGTTACAAAAAGTTTGCAGGTGATTGCAACTAAGGTGGTATAGGAAATCAAAGCCATTAAGGCTTAATAAAATATAGAAAATACATAAGGCCTAAGAAAAGATTAGGATATTATGAAGCTCAAGAGAGAAGAGTGCAGTGATTTATCAAGTAGGAGATCCAAGGTGAAAGCTTGGATAGTTTACCAAAAGGTGAAATAGGATAGGTGAGGTAAAGGATGGAGTTTGAAATAATGAGGCAAATGATAGAGGAACTACCTAGAAGAAATAACCAAATAAGAGATAAATAAGAAAGATAAAGGAGAAAAAAATAAAAAGAGGAAGAATTTAAAAGGGAAATGGAAGAGTTGAAGTAGAGATTAGCACTAGTAAGGCTCAGGGTTGAAAGCATGAAGAACCCATGGTGTGGATGGGTAATAAATAAGAAGGTAAGAGGGCTAGTCAAATTAATAGAAAACATAATAAATAAATAAAAGTTTTTGTGTAAGCAACTTAAGAGAGATATAAAGAAGCTCAAGATGAATATGCAGATGGAAGAGTATAAGGAAGGTGATCAACACCTTGACTAATAAGAAGGTAATCAAGGGGATATTTGGCCTCAATTTTTTTGAATCTCATGTTTCTTTTGATATTTTAAGTATAGGTACACAAGTTATGGAGGAAGATGTAATCTTTTATTCAGTGAGTAGGATCATACATAAATAAGAATATGAAAAGAAGGTTCATGTAGGGCTTTAAAACTTGAAAAAGATCTCTAAAAGGAGATAGAATATATTTAACAATAGATTACAAGCGATAGATAGTTATTAGTTGAGAAACTAGATAAAATATTTGTCTACCAAATTGAAAAATAGATTTTATAAGAGATGACAACCTTGGATCATGCCATGAGCCATGAAGGAGAGGATAAATATTGTCCTAAAATAATAATTAAGGAGATAAAAAGTTGGTGTGAGGTATTAATAAATACCAAAGACCATTGTGAAAAATATATCATATTTGAGGAGCAAGTATGGATTCCTTAAAAATTTGGAGAGATCTAATAGTCTCAAATTTTTTGTTTCAAATATCTCATTAGACTCTGAATGTGTAGGTCTAATGGATAAGGAGGTAAAGTATATAGAGAAGAGAGCTCTTTAAGATCTCAAGACAAGAAAATAGAATTTAATATCCTAAATCAAGAGGATAAACATGTAAAGAAGAATATGGAAGAGAATAGGAAGCATCAAGGCATTGTATGGATGGATAAAATAGCAAGCAAGAAAAGACACAAGTGTGGAAGCAAAAAGAATGCACACTTGTATGAGAGATTCATTAAAGAAGACAATATAAAAAATATTTTCAGTTATAATTAGGAAAATTTTAAAAAAAAATATGAGAAGGATATCATTAATTTTTTTAATCCAAGGAGTTTGATGTAGGAATGTCAACCCATTTTTTTGTAATTTTGTACATAAGTAGTCTAGGATAGAAAATAAGCCTTGTTGAAAAGGCCTAGAAGCATGTTTGATCTCTAAAATGCACTGTAAAGACCTAATAAGGCCCTAGATATCTTATGTAGTATTAATATAATGATAATAATGGTTTTCAAACAAATGGGAGGTCTTAAATTACAAGTCTAGGCCAAATTCAAGTTTTCCCTCTAAAACCTTCCATTCGAAAATTTAAATTTTTAATAGAGACTTGTAAGCCTTTTGGACTAAATGAAAGGGTGTAGATCTTATATAATGATCCTAGAGGGTCATAAACATGTTTTTAAAATTATTCCTACCTTGGAAAGTATAAATACACCTCATTAACCTATCTTGAAGGCAATTCCCACTTTGGAAGGGGATAAAGAAGCAAGTTTATTGAGAATAAAGGTCCAAAGAGAAATTATTGGCCTATTATAAGACCTTATTAAGATATACAAGTTTTTTTTTTCATGATATAATTTGAACCTAAATCTAAGGAATATGGAAGGATATACATTCAAGGTTTTAGGAATCATTTAGCAACACTCTTGAACATTAAAGGATAATTGTTGAGGAGGATCTTGAGGTTTTAAGCCCATAAGAAGGATTTTGTACATAATGGGGTGTGTCTGTAAATAATTTTATTGAGGAATATACAAGGAGTTAAGTATAATTTATTTAATTTCTATCTTTTATGTTCTATCTTTGGTACTAGCCATGAAGGACATGGTATGATCATAAACTATATCTATATATACTTAGCCTAGATCAATTAAGAAATATTTATTTGTATGATTATTCACTTATTAATTATGTTTTTAATTTTTATTGATTTTAAATAACCTTGAGGCTATTATAAAGGTGATATCATGTATGGTATATTTAATAATGGAAGATGATATAATGATAGTCCTTAGAAGCTCCCATAATTTTGTAGAGTCTAGAAAGTTAAGAATGTGACAAAAGTTTTTTGGTTGTTAAGTAATATTAAAGTGTTTTGGGATCCATTAAATAGTATATAGTTACATTATTTCATATTGATCATCATTATGTTAAGAAAATGTATACTCTATTTATAGTCCATTAAAGGAACAATTACGCGTTGTTATAGTCTTGCATGAGATGAAAAATTGATAGGGTTGAGATTTATTAAAAGTTTAATAAAGAATATAAAGTGTGATCTTGATAATAATAGGGTTGTTTATGTAATTTAACCATGTAGAGTCATACATATTCCTCAGAGGTACAAGTCTATAATACACAGTCATTTACAAGCATTAGAATTTTGTATAGTTGCATATGAGAGTTTTGTGAAGTTTTTTCAATACCAATAGACTATTGTAAAACTTTGAGAGGGTATAAAATACCTTAAATATATGTTATATTTCTTTATATCTTCAATTTATAATCATAAGTATAAAGTATGGTCTAAATCAGTTGACACAATCTTGTATTAGTGCCCAAAATTTTATGAATTCTTGAGTGGGAGACCTATTGAGCTTAATTTAAGTTAAAAAACACTTGAGAAGGTTGAATATAGTTTGGATAAATGTTTTCCAAGTTTAAAAATTAAATTAACCTAAGTATTATTCATTTAGACTCTTTTGTAATCTCTTGGGTAGGCACAGACTTGTCATAGACCTGGAACTAGGTTTTAAAGTTACATCTTGTATATCTTTTGATTCCACCATTAGAATCTCTTGAAATTTTTTGATATGTTTTAACTTGGCACAAAATAAAGGATTTTGGAGTTTTTACATTGATCCAAGACCTTAAAGTACAAATTTGACACTATGGGTTTGAATGAGACCTAGAAGAGACCTAATAGAAAGGAAAAGGTAATGAAAAAGAAGCCTTCATTAGGAATAGTGAATTCAAAATTTTCATGAATCTAAAAATTGATAATTTTTATGTATAAGTGGGCTTAATTAATATTTAATCTTTGCATATTGTGATATAAAATGAGGTTTACCTATTTGGATGGCTATAAGGAAAGCTAGCCTTGAGTTGAGAAAGGTTATGTAGATGAGATTTAGAGAGTGAAGGGAAGGTGGAAGTAAATTGGTACAATATTTTTAATCCTAATAAAATTAACATATGGTTCATGAATTTATAATGAATATTTTTTATTATGGATGTTTGAGAAGATAGTAAAGACCCTAGCAACAAGAAAGAGGTTATGAAGAAAGGTGAAGTATGACTGCATGAATGTGATAGTTGTAGGTTAGAGAGGATTAATATATCAGAGGTGAATGGAATTTTCATATAGATAATAATAGATTACAAATATAACATAGTAGGAAAATGTTTTGTGTATTTTGGATAGACCATTTGTAAATTGTAGAAGGATGCCAAATATTTTTTTTGGACACCAAAAATAAAAGAGAATGACATATATGACCAAATAAAAAGATCCATTCATTTAAACAAAGAATAATACATTAATAAACATATCCCAAGTAATAATAATATTTATGTTGGGCTTATTTATGGAATATCTCAACAATCATTCAATCCATTAATGGATGTGTATATGGGATAGATGTTTCTAGTATGACCAATAAATGAAAATGAAAAGATATGGATGGGAAGGGTAGATATGACTATTTACCTTAACTAATAAGGAAAGAATGTGGGTTAAAAGTTGAGAATTCAGTATTAGAAACACTTAGGGAGAGAATTTGGTGGAACATTGTATTGAGATTGTTTGACACATAGTAAAGCATGGATCAAATTAGATGAAATAAAATAGGATATTTATGTGGATAGCATCATCTTGGCATGGATACTAATTAAAAATGGAAAGGTGGATCGACTAAGATTTCTAAAAATGGACATGAGGCAATTGAATCATACCTTGTAATACTTGAACATGGTAATGAATACTAAAGTGAAACTATTGAAGGTCATATATTAATGTGATATCATCTTGGCCTAAAATTTGGGTATTTTGAAATTTCTATTTCAATGCAGGATCCAATAACTTGGCCTTCCATGTGTACCTAACTTATTTAATATGAATTGAAGATTGACATTGATTACTTCTATTTGACCAATTTCTATTCAATATTTTTAGCCCCATTTCTATTCAAGCTTCTTACTATTGACCCATTAATGTTGAAACCATATTGTTTTCTAAATATGAATGTAAAATTAATACATTTTTTAGAATATTAATTTTCATAACTATGTTGAGATAATAATTTATTCTGATAATTTAATGTTGAAATATTTAATCAAAATAATTTTCATTTACTATTAATATTCTACTTAATTTTATGGGAGATCTGCTAGTAGTGATGCATCACTATAAGTTATGAGGTTATATCACACTAAGTTGGTGATCTATGGAGTCATCAAGGTCTATTTTGTTCTCAATGTGGCATCCAAAAAATGTAAAAATCTATTGAAACTTTTAGTTCACTTTATCTCTCAATATTTACAACTATTTGTGCTCATAATTATATGCTAACATACTAGGGATCATATGTTAACTATTAAATTTAAGGAGCCTCCATGGGCGTGTCATTTTATGTATTTCATATTAATATGTAGTTGGGTCCATTATTAATGAAGATATCATGAACTATGTGGCATGAAAGTTATATTTTTGAACCTTGATTTATAACATATTTGAGTGGTCACACATTTCTATAGACAAAACAAAATTATTCAAAAGTTATTTATACAAGCATTCAATCCATAGATGGAAATGTGCATGGTTAAAAAGGTGAGGTTCCAGTATTTTAAAGCTTATGGAAGAGAGGAAGGTGAAGCATTATATCTTGATTGTTAATTAATGCATTTTAAAGTATGGATCAAACAAGTTTCAAAATCTAGTTATTTCTCCTTCACATTGATGTCTTCCATACACATTATTAATTAATAAATATACACTAGTTAACCCATTCAAATCACATCAATGTGTATATGAATTAATTAATTATTTATATGAATATATTACTACATTAAGTTTGAAATTTGGAAATTTTGATTAATGTATGTGGTAACCATCTTTGCTTTTAAAAAAACATGTTAGAGGTAAAATCACTAAGAGGGGGGGGCGTAAATCAATGATCCCAAATAATCAAAATTAAATTTTGATCTTTAAAAACACGTAAACAGTTACCACAAGCATTCATGAAGCATACACACACTCATAGCAATGAGCAAGAGAGATAATACAAGATCAATCACATAACACATGACATACATGGGAAACCCTCTTGGGGAATAAAACCCACTCGAAACTACAATTGGACTACTATCATATAGTAAAAATAACCAATTTATACCATCTACAAATGACCAAACAAATACAATCCCTATTTAGTGAGACTACAATCCCATAAGGTGCTTCTACACCTATCTAGCTAAGCTGCAACAACAACCAAACTCTTAGCAACTTTAACATTGAAATGAGGATACAACCACTTTATATTTTGATATAAAATAACACCTATGAACACATACACCTTTGCATTTATGTCTTTGACACCTGTTGATGGACCTCTGATTATCACTCTTCACCTTTGATCATACTCAAACAATAAGAGCACTATTCTGCCAACAAAAATATGACCTACATGCCATACAAATAAACCTCAATATATTATGACCTTTAACTCATAATAAATTAATTCAACCCCTTCTTCACTCCATAATTCACATAAACAAGACTCCCTCAAAACTCTCCTATGTCTTTCTCACAAAGTCTAGAAACCAACATCTTTGGTTCCACTATTTATATAGCATACTTGATAATCAACATGTTGGTCAGATATTAGGTATTACTTAACCCTTAATTCATATTTCACATGAATACACAACTCAATAAAAACTCTAAAGTTTTTCCATAGCAACTATGGGTCACCCTTAAGTAGCTACACCTTTTAATAAGACCCTTGTAGATCTTGCAGGTCTCATGTGAACCCATTCATTCATTTTTAACTTAATAAAACAAAAAAAGAAAAAATAACATCTAAAAAAATCATGTATCCATTCCATATGATCTATATGTCCCCCTTAAGTGCCAAAAACCAACATAGAACCCTTCTGCTTAAGCATAATTTGCTCAAAAAATATTTTGTGTACATAGTCACCATGAACGAAGACATAGTCCACTTATAAACTTTTGTTCATATTATACAAAATTATTTAAATTTTAATAATTCACATATATCATCCTCATGGAGTATAAAACAGTCCCCAATATCCAATTCATCTTTAAACATTGAAATAGCATCAAAACAAGCTCAAAAATCCTTCTCGAGTCACTTGTAGAACATATATGAAAACATAGTCAACTTTGAAAATTCATAACTATGTCTATACACACTTTCATATCTTTAAATTTATATTTCAAGATTTACCTTGGAATCATATAAATATTTTATTTTAACAACATTATCAAATTCTACCTAGATAAAAAGCTATAGCCCAAAACCCAACACTAGTCTTTTCTTCATAAATTCAAATTTTCAAATGCAAACGGTCATGGTTAAATTTTGAACACTATGCTCACATCTCATGTCCTCTCAAATTTAGATCAATAATGCAACATTTATCTTGTCTAAAATTTAACACATAGGCACCAATGCTCAAATTTTAAAACTCAATCACTTTGAACACTTCTCATGCACTATGGTAACTTTGACTCAACACACTCCTTCAATCTCTTTGAGACTTGCTCTTTCATTACCTTTGATAAATAACTATCACATTGACCCATTTTAATCTATGCAAACCATTACATAAATATATATTATCACCTTTTAACTATTTTATTTTCATCATGCAAATTGACTAAGTATAGGGAGTAACTACAATATCCCTAAAGAGCCAACTTTGCACAGATATATCTTTTTCCTTGATCGATATCAGGACCTCGCATTTGCACCATATAAACACATTTCATAGTTGAATATAACCATGTAATAATCTGATCCTATAACCCTCACATGTGTAAGATATATATACATTAATCTTCTCACTTAGATTCTTCTACCATAGAGCCAACTATGTCAAAAACTTCCTAAGAGGCTAACTTTTAACAAGCATAAATTTTTACACACTTTAGATCTTGACTTGAAAGTAAGTACAATTTAGCTAGGCTCAAAATTAAACAAATCCATATGATCACCTTCACCTAAAATTTCCACACATGTGAGATATTATGTCAACAAACTACTTACTTGGATCTATTTGAACATAGAAAACACTATCAAAATGGTTAGGAGCCCAACTTTGCACATGCATATCTTGTGTTACACTAAAATTCTTGACCTAAAATTTGGTGCATAAGAACTAGGCATAAAATTTATCAAACACATATGATTAAATTCTCCTAAAATTTCCACACATGTGAAATATAACTACATCAAACTGATTACTCAACTTTTCTTGTCACATGCAAATTTGGTTATGGAAAAACAATGTCAAACTACCTAGGAACCCAGCTTTGCATATGCATATCTTTTGAAGAAATTTAGTTACATGATCTAAAAATTATAAAAAATAATCTAGGAATAAATATTAATAAACCCATATTATAATGTAATATTAGCACCTCTATGTGTGCAAATGTTGGCCTCACCCACATACTTACTCAGCTTTGCTTTAACCCTTTGAAAATTTGGCTAAGTATGGGAACTTAGTAAATTTTGTCTGAGAATTCAACTTTACATCCTCAAATATTTTACCAAACATCATTTCATGACTTGATATATAATTTATAAAAACTAAGGACTAATTTGATGATAACCATATCAACAACTCCCCTTGACTCATTCCCATGTGGGAATGGTGATGTCATCAAATTACCTACTCCAATTTTTTGGAACTAGACCCAAAGTGTCTAGATGAAAACTATGGACAACCAAATGAATTTCACTCATGTAAAAAAAAATTCAAACAACCATGGACCTATGATAGGACCCATTTCATATTCTCAATACTTCAAACTCATCCCTGAACATCTATATCCATGCCAAAAATGAAGATGAACCAAGCCAATTTCAGGCACACTAGAATAAACACACTGTACACTTTGTCATTATCACTTATCCTATTAGGTCACTTTATAAACTCACCAAGATGCCTCCATGACATCATAATTACATCACTAATAACTCTCCAATAATCTCCCCCTTTGTCAATGATGTCAACAAACATCGTATAGTAATAAATAGCTCACCTTCCTTCTTTCTCAAAGCACTCCCATAACAGGAACTTTCTCCCCATTTGACACAATGCCAAAATGGGAAAAATATTATCCTAAGGACATAAAATAAATATCAAAATATGAAATTACTGTATTATAAATATGAAACAAACTCCCCTTAACTTGAGTCTATCTCTTCTTGCCTTGACAACTTCCTCTTGCTCCATGCTAACACTCTCTTCAACCAAACACTATAGTTAATGAATAAAGGACACAAATAACCATATAAATATGATGTAATACATCAAGAAACATATGAGAGGGACTCCCCCTAATAGATATAATCAATTTCACCTTCTGAGCATCTTCAGATCTTCACACACCATGACGAATCACCACACATGCTTACTAGCCTTCTCACTCAAACTACCATAGAGACCACCAATAGAAACTCATGCCACTTACAAAAGATAAAAAAGTATCTCAAAAAAATTTATAACTCTCTTTGAAATAAAAATACCTTGATCTTTTGGAAAAAATGATCAAAAAGTAATCTTCTTCAAACTAGGCATGTCTAGCCTCCTTATAGACATACCTAGAACTTGAAGAGCCCACAAATTTTTTTAGACACAACTTAAATACCTTAAAATTTATATCTATATCACTCTCATATGGCCCCTCAAGTGCACAAATTTTCATCACCAATCAAATCTTATAAAACATACTTCCTTAACAATCCAACTACCCAATTAGGCCTCCAACTTGACAAAAACTTGAATAACTTGAGAACCAATAACCTTGAGTTCTCTATGAATATTTATTTAACAATATATTTGGCCCATTCAAAATATTAATAATCCTTACTCCTCAAATCATAAGGAAAACCACTTTTCTAGCAGAGCTTAAAAGCTTAGAATCTCAAAATAAATAGAGTCAACAAACCTCTTTCTAATCAATGTCCACCTCTAAAACTTATTGCACACCTAGAGATAGTCATTACACATTTATGGACCAAAATTTGAGACTTCACACCTTTGATATCCATGAATTCCTATAGCTAATTTTAGGACCTACAAACTCTTAAGCACAAATTAAGAAAATTGAGAGCATTCAAAAATCTTTAATTGGCACAAACATACCTTCAAACCATAAAAACACATTAATCACATCAAACATAAGTGTATAGACCTTTATAATAATTAAATATTCTTTAAATTTACATCAAACTCACTAATCCACCAAGAATCACCCATTCTAACTTTGTACTATAGCTCCTTCACAAACCTTTAGAGCAAACACATGAACCTGTTGTTCCACTTAACCAAAGAAGTTCTCTAATTAGAATTATCATATTTAGCACAAAAACTTGCTTCTCTACAATAAAAAAAGTTCCTAAGAATCATATGTAGAGACATTCTCTACACTAGAATGTTCTACGATGGTGTGAAAGTAGGAGTTGCCCATAATTCCTCATAATATTTCTCCTCTTTAGTCATCTGATACTTATAGTTATTCTTCTTCTTTGGCTTGGGAGAAGCAACATGCTTAGCCACTATAGCATTATTCTTTTCTTCTATGATTAGATTGAAAACACATGGAGAAAACCCAAACATAGGACATACATTTTCATCTAAAGAATCTTCCTTACATCTTGGAACCTCATCATTATGCACAAATAATTGATGTTCTTTACATGATACATGCTTAGAAATAGCAGGGTGTTCACTTAGATCCATACATACCTTAGGACCAGCTTCAAACAACATTTTGGTCTTCTCTTTGAGATTGTTTTCTTCACATTCAACATGAGTAGATAATGATACCTCTTGGAACTCTTCAACTTCTAAAGCATTCTCCACCATAGAAAATAGATTACTTGGACCTCCAGTCTCATCATGACTTACACTTGTCACCTTTGGCTTATACATGTTAATATGACTTCTTTTCACTCTAGGATCCTAATTAAACCTATTTTGACTTATAGACCTTTGCTTGTAAAACCTAGTAATGTGACCTCTTTGTTCACAATTTTAGTAGACCATACCTTTTCCAAGAAATTTATCTCACCTTACCTTATTTATATATAAATATACAGCATGTCCTTTGTCCTAACAATTAAATAACTTAAATTTGTTACTACCTTTTGATTGATGACCCCCATCATAGTTCCATGCCAAATCATTTCTAATAGGTCTCTTGTATTCTCTAGGCCTATGACCAAATGATTACATGTGTAATAGTAACCATTGAATCTTGCATACCTCATGGTATTTGGATATCTAATATGGTTTGTCTTCATTTTTATAGCACCTTTAATCCTTTTCTAATGATGTATCTTCAAAGTATGACTATCCTTGTTCACAATAGTCTTCATCTTATCTTGAGTTATATTCTTTTGTTCTTCTTCATATCCAAGATCAATTATATCAAAATCATTCTTTTGACCACTCAAATGTTTTATTATCACATGAACTCTTTTCAAATCTCAAAAATTTCTTCACCTTACTAGTTATCTTTTCTAGCTCAGATTTCAAAGACTCATTTTTAGAAACATACTTTAAACATTCATCTTATTTTTAGGCTTGTAGATAGAATTTCCAATTGACAACTGAGATGCTTGATAATATGCTCATGCTCCTTGGTGTCTTCATTCAATCTTGGCTCATACGCATTTAATTTCTCCTCATAGTCCTTGAGTTTACACTTTATATTCTTATTGATCTTATTCTTAATCTTCAGCTCTTCAAGAGCATTCATCAATATAGTCTCATAGTCCACCTCATCTTCATCATCATCTAAATAAATCCATGTAGACACGTTCTGATGTGAGTAGCTTCCTTCCTCAGCCATGAAAAAATCTTCATCTTCAATAGGACCATCATTTTTGTGATTATATTCTAATTCACTATCCTCACTCTCATTTGATGAGTTGAAATCTTATTTAGTGTAGAGACTTTTCTTGTTCTTGAAGGACTTCTTATTGTTATACTTTTTGAATACTTTCTTCTTATATGTATTCTTATCTTCATCTTGGACTTCACCATGCTCTCCATCATCATTCTTCTCATTATTATGAGGGCCCTTCTGAGCAAAATGTTCTATCTCTCCATAGTTGAAACATTTAAAGGATAGTTTACCCTTATACTTTCCTAAGCCTATGTTCAATTTCCTAGTTCATCAATATCATAAATGTCATCCTCCTTGCATTTCTTACATTGGAACTTTTTCTTAGGATTATTCTTAGGTTTATTGTATTAGTGGTATATCATTATTTATTCTTATCTCATAGGTAGTAAGGGTGCCATGTAATTGAGCCACCTTCAACTAATTAAGATCATGACTTTATTCTATAATAGATACCTTTGGATCAAACTTGAGGGATAAAGACCTAAATACCTTTTTGACTATATAAGCCTCTTCAAGATTATCTCCAAGACCTATGATGATGTCCATAGTCTCATTAACTCTCTATATAAAGGATGCCATAGAATCTTCATCCTTCATTTTGAGACTTTAAAATTGTCTTATGTGAGTCTACAACTTATAAATATTGACCTTTGAATCTCCTTTAAAAATGATTTGCATTTTTTCCCATATATTTTTAGCATATTTACAATGGATTACCTTGGTGTATTTAGTCTCTAAAATACTACAAGTGATAGCATTCATAGCCTTAGAATTATTCAACATACCCATCTAGAACATATTGACATACATCAAGCCCTAGGGACATAATGTATATCCTCAAACTGACACTCCAAAAATCATAATTGGATCCTTTGAACATTGGTTTTTTTCGGTAGATAAACCTCCTTTAAGACTACCCATAATGTATCTTGTATCACCTTCAAGCTATCAATACTTTACCAAAGGACCTACTATGATACCAAGTATTAGAGGTACAATCATTGAAATTTGGGGGTGAATCAATGAGCCCAAATAATCTAAATTCAATTTTAAACTTTAGAAACACTTAAATATTTACCACAAGAATTCATGAAGCATACACATCATTCATAAAAATGAGCAAGAGAAATAATGCAATATCAATAACTTAACACATGGCATAAGTGGGAAACCCTATTGGGGAATATAACCCACTAGAACCTATAATTGGACTACTATCCTATAATAACAAGAACCAAATATCATATACAAATGATCAAGGAAATACAATCCCTATTTAGTGAGACTACAATCCCACAAGGTATTGCGACACATGTCTAGCTGAGCTATAATAACAACCAAATTTTTAGCAAGGTTCACCTTGTAAAGAGGATACAACCACATTATATTATAAACTACTAGAACAAAACCTATAAACACATCCACCTTTTCATTTATGTCTACAAATCCTGATGATGGACATCTAATTATCACTCTTCTCATACTCAAATAGCAAGATTACTAATCTAATAATAAAATTATGACCTACAGGCTATACAAATAGTCCTCAATATATTATACTCTTCATCTCATATTTATGGCACTCAACCCATCTTTCACCCCATAATTCACACACACAAGCCTTTCTCAAAAGTCTCCTAAGTCTCTCTCATAAAGTCTAAAAACCAACATCTATATTTTCACTATTTATAGAGCATACTTGATAATAAACACCTTGGTTAGACATTAAGCATGCCTTAACCCTTAAGGCATATTTCACATGAATACATAACTCAATACAAAATTCAAATTTTAGTCATAGCATCTATGGGTCACCTTTAAGTAGCTACACCTTTTAATAAGGCCCTTGTAGCTCTAATAGGTCTCATGTAAACCCATTCACTCCTTTAACACTTCATCAAACAAAAAAAGAACATATAACATATACAAAAAACATGGAACCATTCCATATTAGTTATAGTTCCCCCTTAATTTCCAACAACCAACATAGAACCCTTCTACTTAAGCATAATTTGCTCAATCAATATTATATGCACACAGTCACCATGAATGAACACACAGTCAACTTCTAAACCTTTGTTAATACTATATATAATTATTAAAATTTTAATAATTCACATAGATCATCCTCATAGAGTCTAAAAAACTCCTCAATATCCAATTCATCTTGAAACATTGAAATATCATCAAAATAAACTCAAACATTCTTCTCAGGTCACTTGTAGAACATATATAAAAACACAATCAACTTTGAAAATTCATAACTATGTTTGTATGCACTTTATATATTTATATATGTGAATTCTATTCCTCTGCATATTTTATTTTTACAACACTATCAAATTTATCATAGATCAAAATTTATAGTCCAAAAACTAGACACTGGTCTTTCCTTCGTAAATTCAAATTTTCAAATGCAAATGGTCACAGTTAAACTTCAAACACTATGATTGCATCTCATTTCCTCTCATATTTAGATAAATAATTAATATTGATATTTTTATAACTTTAATTCATATTTTATAATGTTTAAATTCTAAAACTTAGTCACTTTGACCTCATCTTGTGTACTCTCATAACTTTGACTCAATGCATTCCATCAATCTCTTTGAGACTTGCTTAATCTTTACGTTTGCTAAAAAAAATTCACATTCAACCATTTTACTCTATTCACACCATTAGATAAATATGTATGATCACCCATGAACAATTGTATCTTTATTATGCTAATTGACTAAGTATAGGGACACACTGCAATATGCTTGGAGAGCCAACTTTACACAGATATATCTTTTGTCTCGATCAATATCATGACCTCACATTTGCACCATATGAAAACCTTTAATATGGAAATAAAATCATTCAAAAATATTATATTTTAATCTTTTTGTGTGTGAGATATATTTTCATTAATTTTCTCACTTAGATTCTTCTATCACAAAGCCAACTATGTCAAAATCTACCTGAGAGGCCAACTTTGAACATGCATAAGTTTTGACGTGCTTTAGTGCTTGAATAGAAAGTAAGAACAAATCAATTGGGATACAAAATTAACAAACCTATATGATCACATTCTCTTAAAATATTCACATGTGAAATATATGACATCAACAAACTACTTATTTGACTCTATTTGAACATAGAAAACACTATCAAAATGCATGAGAGCCCCACTTTGCACATGCATATCTTTTGTCTTGCTAAAATGCATGACCTAAAATTTGGAACATAATAACTAGGCATAAAACTAATAAAAACCATATGATCAACATATCCTAAAACTACCACACATGTGAAATATAATTGCATCAAAATGCCTACTCAATTCTTCTTATCACATGCAAATTTGGCTAAGTATGGAAAAACATAGTCAATTTGCCTGGGAGCCCAACAATTGCATATGCATATATGTTGATGTTCTTTGTCTCATGATATTAAATTAAATAAACTAGGAATAAAAATTAACAAACCTATATGATCATTTTATCGTGACACTTCCATGTGTGTGAATGTTAACCTCATTAGCATGCCTACTTACCTCTCTTTGAACCCTTTGCAAATTTGGGTAAGTATGAGAACTTAGTGAATTTTGTCTAAGAAGACAACTTTGCATCCTCATATTTTTTAATATGATTCATCACATGAATTGAGATATGGTACATAATAAAGAGGTAATAATGTGATCATAACCATATGACCAACTCCCTTTGACTCATTCCCATGTGGTAATGGTGACATCATCAAACAACCTACTCAATTTTTTTACCATTGGACTCAAAGTGTCTAGATGAAAACTATGGAAAACTATATGAATTCCACTCATGTACCCAAAAACTCAAATAACCATAGACCAATGATAGGACCACTTTCATATGCTCAATACTTCAAACTCATCCTTGAACATCTCTATCCATGCCAAAACTCAAGGTCAACCAAGCCAACTTTAGCACACTAGAATAAGCACATTGTACACTTTTTCACTATCACTTAGGCTATTATGACACTTCATCCACTCACAATGATATCTCCATGACATCACCATGGCATCATTGATAACTTTCCAATAAAACATGCCCATTCTACATGAGTTTATAGAAATAATATGAGGAAAATAGGCCTATATTATTATCTTGGGTAGAATGAGCACATGCTCATTCTACACACTGAGATAAGAATAACGACCTCTAAATTGATAATATGAGAAAAAAAATTGCATGTTATTATCTAATGTATAATGGGTACTTGTTAATTATACACAATATTATTAAGAATAATGATAAGTATGTTTTGCATTGGGCACATGGGCAATGAAAAGTGTTGTCTAATACTTATACATGGTGACAGTGAGTGTGTTTTATAGTGTTTCCACTAATATTTTTAAGTCTTCCACATCATGATGTGATTTGTTAAAATATGATAAATTTTAGATAAATATTAAACATTACTATAATAACTATAATTAGGCAATAATATGACAATAGTATGGGGTTATATTATATAAATTATCAAGACTAATATCAACTATTAGACCATGCTCAACTATTGGACCATTTCTCCTAATATTAATGTAAAGGTGAAAAATCATTTAAGATATAATTGGGATTTGATTCCACACTAAAATTTGGAATCCAATAATAGTTATATTATAATCTAATATCACATTAATTAAAACCATAATAACAATATTGGAATCCAATATCCCACTGGCCGAAGACCAAGAATAACAATATGGAAATCCAATTTCAAAAATTATAAAACTATAAATGGAAATAATATAATTTCATATTCTTAGGAGTATGCCCAAATTTAATGAAATTATGATTATAGTGGTATACAATAAGAATGTCTCAAATGCATAACATGCACAATCTTCATCCAACTATTCCATTTCATTTATTTCTTCTTCTTACCAATTTCAAGAGGTTTGTAATTCTTATTATTATGTGTTTAACTCATTGATATTTTGATTTTCAATTAATAGGTCACCTAAAATAATTTTTTCCTCTTCAACATCAAACTCATCATGTTCATTACCCTCAGAGACAAGTTCATGCTTATGGAGTTGTACATCATCAGTCAATAGGATAGTTTCTACACTTGTCTTGTTTCCATGTTTAAAGATACCCAATTGTGAAATTTATAATGAGGTCTCATGGGCCATTTTAGGCATTACCTATTGGGTATATCTTGAAATAAATTATATTGATTTAGCGAAAGCACTAAAAGACTCTTGATCACTAAATTAGGGGAAAATGTCATGTCCACATGATGAATTATCATAAATTCATGTATTAAAATTAATAGTGGGGTTTTCATTTGTCATGGGGAGGTTTGGTTGGTTATAACCTTGAGGCAATACATCATAATAATGTGTAGATTGGCTAATGGGATGACTTATAAGACAATGAATTGAAATATTTTGGGTGTAACCACCTGGTTGTCCTACTAAATAAAATGGGTCCACACAATAGCCATGCAATATTTATTATTGCTCAATTATGAAGGCCTATTGGTAAGTCAATTTGAGATATGTGAGATCATATGGATTCCTCTGAATGAACATAAAATTTATTGGATCCAATATTTTGAGAAAATTCAAGAGAAACCATTTTCATTTATAAGAATGGGTCTTTTAACCTCCTATATAACTCATGAAAATGAACATTGAATGTACTAATATATTCATTTGTCTCCTTATAGGCTAGATTAAATTGATAGTGTAGGTTATTAGGGTCAATGGGCATAGTAAAATGGTTGATAAACAAGCTTTTTAGATACCTGATAAGGTGTTACACCCATCCAACAATCTACGGTACCAATTTTATGCATCCTTATCCAAAGAACAAGGAAATAAATGACATGAAACATATTTGTTCTAGATTTAAGTCCTAATTATGACATATTTAAATTCTTAAATGTGTTCTTATGCCATTCAAATCCCACCATGTGTGTATTTTTGATATAATTCATCGATATCTTTGGGTATGTCATGAGTGGGCCGTAGAATGTTCACATGGTAACCACCTCCACCTAGCTAGGAAAAATCCATAAGTGGGTCTAGAATTTAGATTCTCATTTTTACAACTAGGAAAATAACTTTTACAAAGCCTCTAAAGTGTTCAAGTTTTAAAATTATGCCTTAAATTTTGATCTTTGCATGTATTGGTGGCCTTGCTTCTAGTGCCAAATCTAATGACATGCCTTTCAATCACGCAATATGGTGGGAAAATGTAAAAGAAGGGAGACAAGTTTAAAATCTAAAATTATTCTAAAATAATTCAAACATGCCCTATTTTTAGCAATAATTATGTTCAAGTGCATTTTGGCATGAAATAAGGTGAGGAAAGTGTAAAGGAGGTGAAAATTTAAAAATCAAGAATAGATTAAAAATATTCTACTCATGCCCTCCTTTAGTGTTAATTATGTTGACATATGTTTTGGCATGTTCTAATGTTTAGGTACATATTTCAACTTCTTTCTCTTCAAATGATATTTATGAGATCTCCCCAAGGTTTATTTCTACCTTCTTTAGGTGCATTGTGTATATGTTGGAACACAACTCTCTACTGAGACATGGGGTGAATCAGTAGATTATATAACTCGGTCATTTTTTTAAAATTTTAATGTATATTATGTAGACACCTAAATTTGGCCATCGATAACCTTTAACCAATTTCCATTAAAGTGCACAATTTGGACTAAAAACACTAAAAAACATTAAATGAGTTAAAATTGATATATTCAAGTGCCAATTTTAGCTAGAGTATCATTAAATGAAGTAATGCAATTTATGGGCCAACTAACTTTGATCAGATCATTTCAAGTCAAAATGCCAATTTTGTATGTGTGTGCTCTAGATTGTTATTTTATATCAAATTTCTTGTACAAGATACATGTCTTTATTATTTGGTGTTGGTAACATCTTAAATGGGATAATGGATCCAAAACATCTGACATTGACTTCCAATTCTAATCTAGTCAAATTTTGGACCAATAACAAGGCATTCTAATAAATTTAAGTAATTTGTGCACAAAGTTCTTAATCATGCTTAAGATCTAATTAATCCAAATCAAGGCCTAATTAATAATTCCATGGAAACTTATTGAAATCTTGTTTTTAGAAATGAATATTGAATATCAGCTTCATTAGGTGACCTCATTTCTTGGGAAGACATCCCTAGGGCATATATGTCACAAATATCAAGATTATGGGTCTCTCATGCCTCTTTATTACCTCCCTTTCATAATTAATGTCCCTTCTTCTAAAGTAATGATGAGGATAATTATGGATTTTAATTACATAATTCAATTAATCCATGGCCACACATCTCAATCTTGAGATGGATGGTCATGGTCGATTCTAGTCATTCTTGAAAATTGATAAATAGAGAGGCCATGAACATCATTTTTAAATCTTAATTTTTACAAATTTATAATGTATGATTTATTCTAAAATATTCATGCAAATTAGTGTTACCATGCCAAATTGATTCCAAGCCAAGCCAAGACAAAGACAAAGACAAAGGTGCAAAGGAGAAATGGAGGTAACCAAGCTTCCATTTCTAAGGACTTCATGAGCACAAAATTGATAAAGACACTACTACAAATTCATATTGAGAATCCAAGGAAGGTGAATGAATTCTTGTTTTTCCTTACTTTTTAGTTGTGTTTGTCATTTGTTTTTGTTACTAAGCTCACCCTAGTAACTATGCATGAAGATGTTAGTTTAGTATGTTTTTTATTTAGTTTCATTCACTATCATGATAATAACCTCTTATTATTATTCAAATTCCTAGTTCACATAATATCACATCTAGTGGGATGATCTTCATGAGAGTGCAATCCACAAACTTTTTTGTGTTTCATAGTTTTGATTCTTCTTTTTTGTTGTTTTTGCTTTAAGTAAAAATAGCCAATAAATAAGTCATAAACTTATTTTTAATAAATTTTTTTGTCTAAATTTTTTTATTAATATATATAAATATTTCAAGGATATTCTCCAAAAAATTAATATAAAAATTCTTTATATGTTATAAGTTATAGTTGTTTTATTGACTATCACTTTTTGTTTTTTATTTTTCTGGTAAAAATGGCTAGAAAAGAGTTTATAACTTTTTTAATTGATTTTTTGGACTTAAAAAATTTCAGAGATGTGCACCCTAGATTTATTGATAAATTTTAAAAAAATTGTATCAAACCAATCTATATTCTAAAAGTTATATTAAAAATACTAACTGCAAGTTTTTATATTTTATGTGCAAGATTTTGTGTTGTGTTATATTTTATTTTTATCTTTCTAATTTGTTATTTTCAGGTGTTAATATATTTAATATTTTTTTAAATATTTTATTTATATTTATGTTTACATTGTCTAACCTAACACATTTTCTTTTAGGTTTATGCCTTAAGGGTAGACAAGTAACCGGGGGACTTCAAATTCGTTAAAACATGTTTTAGACCATCCTTTGCATGATTTTAAAATGAATTAGGAATCTTGTTTTTGGTGCTTAATAAAACATTTATGTGCTTAAGTGAATGTTTTGATAAGTTAGTCTTTCAAATTTACAACTTAAGACCAAGGGGTCAAAAGAACACCACATCTTTCATTTGGGTTTTAAAATTGAACACACTTGTCAATTCTTATTTTTAATAGTTGTTTAATTAAAACTTGTTTGGCAAAGAGAAAGTTTGTACATGTATGCTCTTCCATTTATCCCCTTTAAGTAACCCTTGGAATTAAAATCATCATCCTTATTTAAAAATTCCTAGTCCAAGGCATATAAATAACATCATCGAAAGCACTCCCCAAAAATTCATAAAAGTATTAGGTGACCTTTAAAATGACCCTAAAATATTTATATTTTATGCTTTATTTATTTTTATGAAAACTTGGCTTGCAAAGGGGACTTCATCACCTCCCACAATTTCTTTAGGGAAGATTTGACCCAGGGTTTTACCTCTCAACATTGAATTCATTTGGCTCCTAATTAGAGTTACACATGAGATGTAGTGGTACTTTAGACATCACACTACACTAAGCAAACAACATGATGTAGTGGCTAAAAAAAGGACTAGACCTTGCAACAATCCAAGTGATACTAACTCAAAATACATGCTTTTATTTTTCATTTTTTGATGTGAAAGTCATTATCCCCTAAAACATTTGGAAACTTGTAGATCTTAGATAAATCTCCACTTACCGCAAAAGTATTATTAGTGCAAGGTGTGCCTCAAGGTCCATGTTGCATTACTGTCATTTGAGAGAAGGGGGGTTTAAAAACCCTACTATATCATGAACATTTACTTTTGGATGAATACTTAAAATCCCCTCAAATAATGTATATTGATGGATCCCAATAATACTAATTAACCTTATTAGTTTAGGATCTAAGAGCAATTATTAGTTGGTTTTGCCCTAGTCTTTTATGGAGTCAAAATTTGGTGTGAACAAATGATACAGACCAAACAAATGGTCCTCATTTTCCTTTGAATAAATAAGTATTATGCTACCCATGTTCAAATTTCATCAAAACTTGGAGAGTCATATCATCTACTTTAGAATAGTTATGTTGCCCAATTGAGTCTATACCTTTGCCAAAATTGATTAAGTTCTTCATTTATAATCTAAATTTGAAATTACACCTTTATAAGTTCATAAGGTTGATGTGTTAAGTGGGTTCACCATTCTCACTATACTTGAGGGAACTTAATTTCAAATTCCAATTTAGTTGAAGGTTGTTTAAGACTCTTGAGCATTATCACCACTTATTGGACTTAAGTCATTTTTTGATAAACACTTGCACTTTGAGTCTATGCACCACAACATTTTGAGTCAAGAAAGATAGTTTTATGTTGTTAAAATTGTGGGAAACTATCTTTGCCTTATAGAGTTTTTGAAACAAATATTTTGTCACATCTTTTAGGTAATATAGCATTGTTACGCTACCCAAAATATTTTAGATATTGTTTCACAGACCCTCTTACATAGAGTTCAAATTTGTTCCCATATTTATAGACCAATCCAATTGTACCTTTTGTGAACCTTTTTCTAGAATAATTATGTCATTCACTTTTATCTAGCTTATTTTTCAAAAGAACCAAGTTTTATACATTTATTTGGGAGTAAGTTAAACTATCTCTAAACTAATTTTTCTTTCATACATTATACTTAGTTGGTCAATTTTATATCCAAAACTTAAATGCCTAGTATTTGTTAGAAGTGTTTCAAATCCATTAGATTAAAAATAATTTTTATTTTAAAGTCTATCTTTTGATGTCATTTTGCCAAGAGTCCTATCGCATGCCTTGTTTGAGCCTAGCTTTTAACACTATGTTTGGCCAAAAGACGTAATAAATTTGAATCTATTAGATTAGACTAATTTGAAACATTTTGACCTTAGAGTTTGGCATTTCAATTTTTAGTTTAATACTTGCTCATCTTTATGTGAATAGTGAGGCATTAGATACTTAATGCTAGCTTGTTTACTCACAAATATTTGCATAAACCTTTTTGATCCTTTTGATGAATCTAGACCAAGTTTGAACATAACCTATTTCAAACATTATCTTTTTAGAGTTTTAATAACTCTTTGACCTTTTATTTCATTGACTATGGATCACAACATGCATTCCTACACTCATAGTGGACTCATGTAGAATTTGAGGATTAGTAATGTGGTTATGAATGAAGAAATGGTGTAAGATCCCTACGCAAATAATATTCCTTATGAGATGGATTCTTATCCCTCTTATAATACTCAATTAGGGCACAAAGCTAAGATTTATTGGCTAATTATTATATTAATACACCATCTTATTCAGAACAAGACCAAGAACAAACCACACAATACGTAGATATAATACCCATAGTTGATGAACTAGTTCATCAACGGTCATATTCTACAAATATAGCTTCCACGTATGATCTATTTTTGTTTGAGCATCATTTATTAGAGAACAAAGATGAGATTTTGGTTAGAGCCATAAAGGTAGGGACCAAGTTTCCAACAAACTTCCCTCATGATAATTTACCAAGCCTAGTAAGAATGCCCCACAATATCATTTATGATCAACAATCTTCTTCTAGCAATCCTTTGGCTCTAGTCCAAACAACATATCAGGACCCTAATATGCCTAACATAGGAAAAAACATCATGGAAGACCACTTTAATCAAATGTAGACAACATATCAAATATATCTAAATATTGCATGTAATTTTAATCTAATGAACATGGTGAGCAAACCTCTTATTGACTTAATTCCTTCAACCTGAGTTTTGATAGATTCAACTAGTCAAGAGAATCAGAGTTTAGAACCATTTGTAAAAAACAATTCGGTAGACAACTTGTTGCATATGCCCATTATTAAAGTAGTGTCTCTGATTCTACATAGAATAGTGATCCAAATATAGTGGACAATGTGAAAACATTATCCAATCCCAATCAAAGTGGTACTAATGCATAAATAACTAGTCAACAACATGTGCCCATAGTTAATACCATGAGTAGATCATCATACCAAAGAATAAGATCATCTATACCCAAACCTTCACCACCTATTTCATAACCTCAATCAGCTACTTCCTTAAGTGTACAACCTATAGGATTAGGTAATCAACTAGAAACTAATTTCATGCCTCAATAGCAAAATGTTACAAATCCTACTCCTCCTTAATAAGTGATGAGTAGTATTCCACAACATCAGGCATAATCTAGTGTACCAGTTCATCTAAGGTCAAATGTATTACCACCTCAACAAGGGACAACTAATGTTTCACCTTGACAAGTAATGGCAAACATACCTCTTTAGTCTCATACTAGTATACCAATCCAAAACTAAATAATGAGTAGTCAACAATGTGTAACTATTGGTCAATGATAGATACAAAATCTTCAAACTAATTTCACTTCTTCACAGGGATTCATGCATTAAAGAGGCTCCCATGTTTATCAAGTACCTACTAGATAACCATTGGTTTAAAATATGCCACAAGTTTAGAGATAGGGTCTTGGTCCACAAGTTCCCACTCATCAGCAAGGTTTGATTAGTTGGTAACATGTCCCTTTTCAACCATAAAAGACACATTATAGTTATATCCCTCCATCCCAACCACAAAATCATTCAAGTCAAACCTTCATATCCAACCCAAACCAAAATATCACTCAACCAAATGTGCAATTTAAAGTACATCCTAATCTACATATGCATATTCTTGGTCCATTTCCCAACAAAACCAATATACCCTGATAGATATCTCCATCATACCCTGGTCAAAGTGTCCCACTTGTGACCTCCCAACCATCTACCCAAACTAATATTCTCTCTTAAACCAATGTTCCTTCTAGTTTTCTATCCCAAGAATTACAATAGATGAAGGATGTAATTGCTACCATTCAAGCTAGAAAATAGACTAAAAAGTTTAAGTTGGATGACTTATGTTCTTATCCATTCAACATGGATTACTTGTAGATACCATTTCCTTTAGGATATAAACCATCAAAATTTGACAAATACAAATCAAAAGGTGACCTTAACGCCCATTTAACTGAGTTCTTTATTGCACGTCAACCAGTGGCATATAGAGATATATACCTTTTGTTGTTTTTTCCAAGGAATTTGGTCAGACAAGCCTTGGAGTGGTTTTTAAAGTTTCCCATAAATTTAATAACAAATTTTAATGATCTTTTTGATAATTTTGTATAACACTTTTCCTATAATCTTGAACATGAGATTTCATTGGTTGACTTAAAATAAACAAAACAAAAGGCTGGTGAGAGTTTTGCAAGTTATATACAGTGATGGAGAGCCCTTGCAAGATGATTCATCCATAGTTTACCAGATATACAATTAACCACTATGTTTACTAAAAATTTACATAGTGAGATAACTTATCATCTAGAACTACAATGTGCACATACTTTCAAGGAAATCATCAATAAAGGCTTTTTGATTAAGTGAGCCCTTATTAATAACGGGATCATCAATCTTACATCAATTAATTAGAATCAAGGTACCAGTTAGGGAAGTGGCCAAAACCAACATCCAATCCAAGTGCAAGCATCACAACCATCATAGGTCAATAACCAAGATAGACCAAAATGATTCAACCATAATAAGAATGTTGTGAGTAATAGAGTAACTAAGTCACATCATGTCTAAATAGTGCAAACATCATTTGTACCACTTTTTTAGCTTACACCTACCCAACAACCTCTCTAAACAATGTCTCAAGTAAAATAACCAAGACCTATGCAACAAATGTAGCAATGTTTATCATTATAAACCCCTCCTCCAAGGAGAAATTGTCCTATGCATCATGTCTTTAGTGACCCTAAGAGAGCCTATTGAGTCTATATTTCACAAACTTTCCATTGTTAACATGTTATTTGGCTTATACAAAAGCATTATCCACAAAGAAATCTTTACCTTGATTGGCATCATGAAAATGAATTCTATGAATATCATCGAGTCAACAAGAATAATCTATGAAGTTGTGTGCAAATCAAGTATTTGATTATAAATATGTTGGATGATGGGGAGATAACATTAGACAATGGTGATTTTAGCTCCAATCAAACTCTTGGGATTTATCAAAACCCCTTTCCCTAATATAACAAATAGTAGTAGCATAAAAATTAGCAACAATAACAACATCAACTAGTGTAACAACAAAATCAACAATATCAAAATCAAAGGCCAAACCAAAAAAATCAACATTATCAAAAATAAAACCCATAACATCAGAATAATGGATAAAACCAAGGTCAAAATAGTAACAACCAAAAAACCTACCATGTAGTTGCACATTGCTACAATAATTTTGTAAGTCATATTGCATGGGGCAATGTTAATACCATCTCTATTAATCCTAGACCGAGCACTAATCAATCTAGACCATCCCTAAATAATACCACTCAACTAAATTACATGGATAATATTTCTTTGCCTTGGGATTGTACATAAGCAAACTAGAAAATTGAGACTCGCACTTTTGGACCATATACCGATAACTCACCCTTGCCATGTGATGACATACAAGTGCATCGATAACTGAGACTTATCTTATTTGGTCCCAAATCATTCCCAATATTTTTTAGCATTTATGGTCCAACATCTAATATTGATTGTGAAATCACAATTCAGAGGTCAAAGATTACTATCCCAGGTCCACAACCATCTACCACTTTGCCTATTATCCAACCAACCTTTTAGCCTCAAATTAAACGATTCACCATTGACCAAGATAAGAAATTTGATATTATGGAACAATTGTAGAAGACACCAATAAAATTTCTATTTTATATTTTTTGTGAATGTCAACAATCCACAAGAACATTTTGAATGAGTTTTTAACCCAATCCAATATTTCTAATGACATATCCCTTTATAAACTTCAAGCTTTGGTTAGACACCTAGCTCTAGCTCAACAAGTCACATTCAACCAAAGTGATATGTCTTCCATTAGGCTTCTCCATAATAATCCATTATACATAAAATTTTATATAAATTGAATAAAGTGAAACATGTCCTTACAAACAATGAATCAGGCCTTAACATAGTGTCTCTAAAGCTCATCAAGCTTCTTGGGTACATAATGGTAGATCTCCATCTAGAAATGATAACTATTAAGGCCTATGATAATTAGGAAAGAGAACCACAAGGCACCATTAGCTTATAAGTTATTATTAGGCCTTTAACCCATGATACACTTTGTCATGTGCTTGATCTTGAGTTTTCATATAATATGCTACTAAGTAGGCCTTGGTTACATGAGATCCATGCAGTCCCATCAATGTTGCACCAATGTATCAAGTTCTCCCACTTAGGTATGGAAGTGAATATTCTAGGATATTTACACCCATATGAACACTAAAAACATCTTGAGGCTAAGTTTCAAAGCTATAATTACTAATATAACATGAATCTAAGTTCCAAGCAAGATAAAGGAAAGGACATACTTATTGATCCTCCATAGGATAATTGCATAGATCTTAATACCTTAGATTCTCTTTCCCACATGCCACCTCCTAAAGCTTCCAATCATTTCACCATTTTAGATAATGTCCCAGGGGAGTATGTGACCCATGATACCTTCATATTGCCAATCTTCCTCAAAATCCAAAGATCTTTGAGAGACCTAAAAATATCCCACACATGCATTGGCAACAAAAGAACAAAGATAAGGGATCTGTCATGTTTGTACTAGCATTTGGCCTAAAACCAAACCCTCTTAAAGGGGATGAGTCATGGCTATACAATAACAACCAAGTTGATTGATATAAAAGTGCAAAGTATCTTATTCCTAATAGGATCATGGAGCATTAATATTATGAAGGAAGAGGCCTCAAATTGAATCAACAAGGAACCATTGAGCCAATTTATGACTAAGTACAAAAGACCCTATGCACTTAGATTTAACTACCTACGGGTGACCCCACATATCTTATTTGAGTTCCATCACTGGTGGCTAGTGATAATGATGCTGATAATGAAGTAGAGTCTGATCATAGCCTCACCTTTGATGACCTAGATAAGACTAACATATTCGATAACAATGCCATATGTACTCTTACCCCAGTCATTTGCCACAACCCATTGCCATTAGACTATCCCCAATTGAAAGATTAAGACCAAAAAGAATCTAATTTACTGATTGATGAGTTTCAAAATAAAGAGGCATTTTGTGACTTTTTAGGCCTTACAGACAATGTTTCATTAGAACATCATAAATCAAGATTTTCAATTACATTGGATCCTAAAGCTTATTTTGGAGAGTGGGTGAACACCCTTAGCAACAAAAAATAAATAAATCATTGAGGTCCCTAAATGAAAACCTCTTTGAGGCACTTTTTGACTAGGGAAAAAGTAAAGATAAAGGCCAGTCTAGTGGTGAAAACCTATTTCAGGCATCGTTAGATGGGGATGTTCATTCTTCTTTAAATTTAGACTAGAAGACCACCAATGATAAACTTTCATATGGATCTGAGTTTAGTTTTACACAATAAGTATTTGATTAAATTATTTAATAATTTCTAACTATTTTCATCACATGGATATATCTCCTATTAGGGGACTCATATTCATCATGCTTAGGAGACATTGAAGAGCAAGTCCTAACAGAGGACTCTGATATACTCCAATAGTTTAAGTCTTTTCCTATTATCCTAGAAGATGATTCATTCCTTATAGTCAAAGATATAATAGAGGTAAACATCAAGAATACATCAAACCTAAAATGGATAAAATTAGGTACATCCCTCACTAAAGAATAATGTGAAGTCTTTATAGCTGTGTTGAGAGAATTTATAGATATCTTTGCATGGGCTTATTCTGGCATGCTAGGTTTGGGCCTCACCTTAGATCTGCACCACCTTGTAGTTAACCCTAATGATAAACTAGTGAAATAAAAGCTTCATAAGATACATTGTCACATTTTTTTCTTGGTAAAGAAAGAGTTGGAAAAACTCCTAGAAGTAGGATGTATTCAGTCTATTAACTACTAAGAATGGATATCTAATGTTGTACCTATTAGTAAAAAGCCTAAAATAATTAGAATATGTACTAATTTATAAGATAAATAAAGTGTGTCCTAAGGATAACTTTCCTTTACCTAATATTAACATGATCATTGACTCCATGATAGGTTATGAAATTCTTTCACTCATGGATGGCTTTTTAGGATACAACTAGATCAAAATATCACTAAAAGACCAACATAAAATAACATTCACCACTCCATGGGAAACATTTTGTTAGGTAATACCATTTTCTCTTAATAATTCTAGAGATACATATCAAAGGTCCATGACTATAATATTTCATGATATGATGCATGATATTGTTGAAGACTATGTCATTGACATATTAGGAAAATCCAAAACTAGGATGACCATCTAATAGTGATACATAGGATATTTAAAAGATTGTAAGAGTATAAAGTCAAAATCAATCCAAACAAATGTGTGTTTGGATTAACCTTAGGAAATTTACTTAGGTTCATTATGTCTTGTAGGGGCATTGAAGCCAATTCGACCAAAGTCCATGCTATAATTGAGATGCCACCGCCAACCAATTTGAAACAATTCTACAGTTTGGAGGGCAAGATCTAATCAATATAATGCTTCATCTCTTAGTTATTAAACAAGTGTCATCCATTTACACATATTATAAAGAAGGGAGTTACATTTCACTGGGATGACTACTACCAAACAACTTTTCAACAACTCAAGGACTATCTAGTTAATCCACCTATTTTTTTATCTTCTATGCCAAGAAGGTCATTCTTATTGTATCTATCAGATAACAACAATGCCTTGGGGGAACTTTTGGCTCAACAAAATAACAATTTAAAAGATCATGTCATATACTACCTAAGGCATACCTTGGTCACATGTGAACATAACTATGCACCTATTGAAAAAGCTTGTCTAGACATGGTCTTCCCAGCTCAAAAACTATGCCATTACATGTTGAATAATAAAACCATGGTCATTTAAAAAATAGATCCAATCAAGTATCTACTATCTGAAACAACTTTACAAGGTAGAATGTCCAAATGGATCATGCTTCTTAGTGAGTTTGACATAGAGTATGTCAATCAGAAGGCAATCAAGGGAAAAGTTCTTATAGATTAACTTGCTGAAGCACCCCTTGTAGATATAGAGCCACTCACATTTTAATTTCCTAATGAATCCATAATTTCCATAATTGACACATCTCTTGAGGAGAAAAAATGAAATTTGTATTTTGATGATTCATTCATAGCATGTGGATCGAGGGTAGGCCTCTTATTTATTACACCATAGGGGGATCTAATCCTTAAGTCATTTAGAATAAGCTTTCATTGTACTAATAACATGGTTGAATATGAGTCACTTGTTGCAGGGATTTTCCAAGTAGTATAATAGAATATAACTCATCTCAAGGTTTATGGTGATTCTTAGTTAATCATCAATCAGGTCACAGACCATTTTTAGACCAAATATGAGAAGTTGCTTCCATATAAAGCCATGGTCAATACCTTCAAGAAAAAAATCACCAACATTCAGTTTGAGAACATACTAAGGGCTAGTAATATAACTATAGATTCCATGGATACTATTGGCTCTCTGATTTGAAAACTAGATAAAGCTAGAGAGTCTTAGTTCCTCATCAAGAATTTTTCATCACCAGTTCATGAACCTTCAACCACTGCAATGATTTGTGATAGTGTTGGTCTTAATTCTATCTAGTACTCAAACATTTACAACTACCTCCATGACCAAGTTATACCACCTAAGCTATCTAAAAAACAAACCAAAGCCTTTATTCATCATTTCACCCATTATTCTCTACTTGGATGCACCCTTTACCACCATAGTTTTGATGGAACTCTACTTCATTGTTTAACTTTAGAAGAGTCTACACTAATGTTAAGAGAAGTTCCCAAAGGAGTATATGGAACTAGTTTTTTCAAAGTATTCCTATCCAAAAAGATCTTATGTATTGGTTATTATTTGCCCATGATGGACATAGATGTAGTTACATATGTAAAGAAGTGTGATAAATGTCAACAACATGCTAATTTGATTCATGCCCCAACCCAAAGTCTAAAACTGATGTTGACACCATGGCTATTTGCTACATGGGGACTTGACCTCATTGGGAAGATCAACCCCACTTCATCTAATGGCCATAAATATATCCTTATCACCATTGAGTATTTCACTAAGTGGGTTGAAGCTATACCACTCACATGACTAAAAATCAAATTTCTAAATTCATCTTCAACCATCTCATTTGTTGCTATGGTATCCCCACTGATATTATATATAATAATGGAGAATCATTTAAGAACAAGGAGGTAGAACAACTATGTACTAAATATAACATCACACAACATTTTTCTATATCATTTTACCCTCAAGGTAATGGTTAAGCTAATGCATTAAATAAAACCATTGTCAATATTCTCAAAAATATTATCAATGATGCCAGCCATGATTGGAACTTTTAGATATTCCCTACCCTTTGGGTATACCATACCAATCATCATAATCCTATAGGAGCCACTCCATACTCACTTGTTTATGGTACTGAATCCATCCTTCTCAATGAGGTTGAATTACCTTCACTATGCATATGTTTCAAACATGTCTTAGATGATCATGACTATTGAGTAGCTTTCCTAGAAGATCTAGACCTCTTTGATGAAAAATGCACATTTTTACTCAATAATATTTAGGCATATTAGAACCAACTCAAATGACACTATAATTGATGTGTCAAATATAAAAAAATTGAACTTGGTGATCTTGTTCTTAAAGAAAACCAAAAGAATACCATGGATGAGAAGAAGCATAAAGGTAAATTCAAACCAAACTAGATAGGACCTTTCATCACTACTATAGATTATGGATCAGGGGCATACAGGCTTGCCACACTAGATGGAGATGAACTTCTTGAGCCAATGAATATTATTCACCTTAAGTGGTATTATGATTGAGTGCTAAGGTGTATTATCTATAAATACCATTTTAGTGGTGCTATTTTATCACTATTTTTCTTTGTAAAAATATCATTCTTGTCCATCATCTTATCCTTATCCATTTTACCATTCCATTCTATCGACTAGACATGTTCTAAAGCCTAATATATTTGACCTTGGTTTTTACCATTTGTTATGCATTTTTAGCAGCAAGGAATATGATTAGTTTCATTAGTTATTTCAAGTACTTCAAATAGAGATCATTTTTTGAATTAGTATGATAGAAGTTTTGGTAGTTACATCCTTCATTTGTCATTCCTTATCACCATTCTTGCTACTAACTATAACCACCTTTTGGAAAATTAGTACCATTGATTTATGACATTGTGTCCTAGTTATAATCACTTATGGGAAAACTAAGAGCAACATTTATTTATTAAGTATTGACATACCAACTTGCTATGATGTCCCTTACTTAGGGCTCATTTTTCCAAGCAAAAGCTTTGATACCACTGTAATGTCCCTTACTTAGGGGCTCCTTTTTCTAAGCAAAGCTCTAATATATAGCAATAAAAAGCTCTGATACCACTGTAATATCCCCTTTCAGTAGGGAATATCTAAACACAAATAGCTCTGAACAAAGATACAATTTTGCAGAATAAATTCAAGTAAATAATAAGCCACAGTAAATCTCTTAACTACCAAATCACTAATCTTATTATTTGTCAGATAGTTACAATAGATGTCTTCAGTCATTCATATAAAATAATATCAAAATATAGTCTTAAAACCCTTGTCCTTTACAAATCTGGTAATGAAACCTAAATTTTGGAAGGTCTCAGCCTTTCTGTGTCGACACACAGACGCCAACATTAGTTATACTACCATCGTCGGTCGACTGGGCATTGTTAACCTGTCGATGTCGGTCTCTATAGATCTCTCTCTACCGATGTCAGTCTCTGTGGGAACTTGTATAGATCTATACGGCTTCGTATGGCCACCAATAAATTACACCCTATTTGTAAGACCTCTGATCTGAAGATATATGACTCTAATACATAATATCTCTATCTGTATAACTTATTTAAATCAAAACATAAAGAAATAAATACCTGTAAACCCTTGTGATAGCTTCTACCTGCAGTTATCTCTCAAAAGACTTGAAATACTATGATAACCTTTGTATGAATCTATCTCTCAAATTGGCAATAAATTAGCTGATATTTCACAGCCTCTGAGTCGCACACAATGAAGAGTTGACATTTTCCACCGCAAATGAAATCCTGGAACCCTTGGCTCAGTCTTCACAGAAGAATTCTTCAAAATCAATAATCAATAATCAATGGCTTATCAATAATGGCCTCCATGAGAAACCCTTATACCCTCAAAAATATATGCTTGCCCTAATTAGGGTTTTCTTAAATTAGAATTAGGGTTTCTAATTAAAAATAGGCTAAATAATTAATATTTGATTAAATCAATCAAATATTAATATCTCCCTCAATACATGTCAGATCCTCAAACCGTTCGAAGCTGGTGAACCAGGGAGTGATTCTACACATGACCATACCAAAATAAAGGTGCTCTATTGCATATCAAATATCCCTAAATAATAGGAGCTCAAGCCCAATGTGTTTGAAATAACCTGAATGAAAGCCAACCATAGGAATTTTACAAATCAAATCCAAGCCAATCTCCATCATGACCCTCTATCCATCCTATTAGCCTACGAAGGTCGTATAATAGGCTAATCATCAAGTCTATCAATGTCCATGAAAAAGGGGACATGACAATCCACCCCTCTAGAAATCGCTTGTCCCCAAGCAATCTCAGAATAATGAACCACTCGATCCACCTGGATCCCAAATGTAGTTATGCTCTGCATAGCTGTAAATCAATGCAAGTACCTGCAACATCATTAGAATTAGAACAAAGAGGAATCCATGATCAAACTAGCGAATGTAACTCAACCAAACTCCAAGATCACAAATATCATAAACACCTTCCACCATGCTATGCAGAAGGCACACTCCAACTCTGTAACAACTCCCAAATGGAACTATGCCAAGTATGGAGAATCCACACACTGTACCTCTACTATGGTTAGCATATCTAATCAAATCCTACTCAAAATCATGCACCAACAAATTGTCAATCCCATCTACAAAAGATGGTGCCAGTCCATCCCACAACTGATCCCTCAGTAAAGGTGGCACAACCAACTGTACCACACTGTCATCTATGTGAGAAGAATCAAACTAGAAACTCGACTCCACTGGTATCTCAAACTCATCAGAATTAGGTACTCCCAAATCATGAACATGTGTGTCAGTACCAACAACATGTTCCTCAGCTACAACTGTAGGAATATACTCACAATCAACACTCAATATACCAACCTCTGATTATACCTCCACACTCTGAACGCTAGCATCAGATTCATCCTCATCTAACTCTAAAGAAGCTGCTACTGAAACTATCTCATCATCACAATCTCTAGCTCCCTCATCCTCTACAACTAACTGAGAGTCCAAATCCTCATGACTAATCTCGACCACATGTATGTCAAAATCTTGGTGAGCCACCTTCATTGCCTCTATCTTGGGCTCTGAAGCCTCTGCCTCTGACTCCTTAGAATTATCATGATGTTCGAAATCTTTTAATTTTGAATCCTCATAATACTCCCATATTACATGATATGCCTTGCCCTTAGGCCTCAAATGACAATTGTGATTGGCATCATATGGATCTTTGCAGTATAAGCAAAGCTTTCTCTTATTAACAGTGGCACACCTGTTATCTCCTATCTCATAAGAATAATGGGACATGCTGCTATCTTGTCTAATGGAGCTATAGTGCTCTCTCCTCAGCTGAACAAAGTGATCAAAAGACTCCTTCTTTTGAGCCTCAGGTGATAATAACTCCCACTCATCATTCGCTATCATATACCATGTGGATTTGTCTTTGAATGTAGGGTATGAAAGAATTTCATTCATCCTCCTCTGGGTTTCATCCAACTGCTTCAAACTATGTTCTAGCTTCTTCATATCATTGTCCCACTATTTCTAAGTATATGAAGTCATCATGATACTTTGCTGATTCAATCTACCTAGACTACCCAATAGGATGGCAAGACATTGGCTCTGATTTGCCCAACAGGATGGCAGGAATTTGGCTCTGATACCACTATGATGTCCCTTACTTAGGGCTCCTTTTTCCAAGCAAAAGCTCTGATACCACTGTAATGTCCATTACTTAGGGGCTCCTTTTTCTAAGCAAAGCTCTGATATATAGCAATAAAAAGCTCTGATACCACTATAATATCCCCTTTCAGTAGGGAATATCTAAACACAAATAGCTCTGAACAAAGATACAATTTTGTAGAATAAATTCAAGTAAACAATAAGCCATAGTAAATCTCTTAACTGCCAAATCACTAATCTTATTATTTGTCTAGATAGTTACAATAGATGTCTTCAGTCATTCATATAAAATAATATCAAAATATAGTCTTAAAACCCTTGTCCTTTGCAAATCTGGTAATGAAACCTAAATTCTGGAAGGTCTCAAGCTTTCTGTGTCGACACACAGATGCCGACATCAGTTCTACTACCGTCATCGGTTGACTGGGCATTGTTAACCTATCGACGTCGGTCTCTGTAGATCTCTCTCTACTAATGTCGGTCTCTGTGTGAACCTGTATGGATTTGTACAGCTCTGTATGGCCGCCAATAAATTACACCCTATTTGTAGGACCTCTGATCTGAAGATATATGACTCTAATACAGAATATCTCTATCTGTATAACTTATTTGAATCAAAACATAAAGAAATAAATACCTGTAAACCCTTGTGATAGCTTCTATGCGAAGTTATCTCTCAAAAGACCTGAAATATTGTGATAACCTCTGTATGAAGCTATCTCTCAAATTGGCAATAAATTAGCTGATATTTCACAGCCTCTGAATCGCACACAATGAAGAATTGATGTTCTCCACTACAAATGGAATCTTAGAACCCTTGGCTCAGTCTTCATAGAAGAATTCTTCAAAATCAATAATCAATAATCAATGGCTAATCAATAATGGCCTCCATGAGAAACCCTTATACCCTCAAAAAGATATGCTTGCCCTAATTAGGGTTTTCTTAAATTAGAATTAGGGTTTCTAATTAAAAATAGGCTAAATAATTAATATTTGATTAAATTAATCAAATATTAATATCTCCCTCAATACATGTCAGATCCTCAAACCATTTAAAGCTGGTGAACCAGGGAGTGATTCTGCACATGACCATACCAAAATAAAGGCGCTCTGCTGCATATCAAATATCCCTAAATAATAGGAACTTAGGTCTAATGTGTCTGAAATAACCTGAATGAAAGCCAACCATAGGAATTCTACAAATCAAAGCTAAGCCAATCTCCATCATGACCCTCTATCCATCCTATTAGCCTACGAGGGTTGTATAATAGGCTAATCATCAAGTCTATCAATGTCCATGAAAAAGGGGACATGACGCTTGCCACTTCCTATGCCATACTATTCCTTTTTACCACATGTGCTTATTTTATTTGAGTTGACTGTTACACTAGTAAAATTCTTTTGATATAGGGTAAAACTACAATGACTTGAAGTCCTACTCTGGGACTATGTAGGTAGCACTCAATAATTGTTGAGGTTAGCTCAATCACCCCCTTACCACACTCTCACCATTTTTCAATCATCCTAAGTTTGAATGCTCTCATTATTTTGTGAGCAAGCTAAGTTTGAATGCTCTCACCATTTTTCAAGATTAAAAAATTTTAGTTTCTCATCATTCTTGATCAATTTGAGATACTTCAAATCTCCAAAAACATTTGAAAAATTATAAGAAAAAACCAAAAATGTTTGACTACTTCTTTGCCTTACGGATTCTAGGAACCCGTACTAAGTTGTGAGCAAACCAATTGTCACTTAGTTTCCCCCTCCTTTTTGGCCACTTATTTCACATAGTTGCCATTTTTAAGACCATTCCTCTTCTTTTATCACATCCATTCTATTTGTTTTCATTAGTTATTACATTCTTCCCATTCCCTGGGAGAACTATATTTAGCTTAAAGTTTTTTATTAGATATTACATCCTTAGAACTATGTAGGTAGAATCCATTTGACTAGTGCATATGGAGAAATCATGGTCACCCCCTTCCTTTTCTTCTATTCCCCCATTTTGTTCATTTGTTAAGTTATCACCTTTTTTATAGGGGCAATGTTTGTATGGTTTCTATTGTGTTGTTTGTTTGTTTGTCTCTACTTTTTTTTTGTTTATCTGCTTGTTTGTTTGCTTTCAACACTGTTACCTTGATTAAATTTTTGTGTGTTCATTAGGTGATTCCTTACCCACACTTATACTTTAATCTATCCATATTCATATTTTTACATTATCATCATGGTTTCTATCATTGGTGCATTGTTTTTTATTGAGTATTGGATTACAGGAATTAGTCCTCATGCATATTTTAGCCAAGTCCTCATGATGTTATATCATGATGCTTACTGATGCATGATAAAAAAAATTAACTTTAAGAAATCTATTTTATAATGATAGCATCAATCTCTCTTTGACACTGACATCCTAATTCAATCATAATCATATCTCAAATAGAGTAATTAACCATGAAAGAATTTCAACCTTTATTAGTTCAGATGAGCATCTCCCTACTAGTAGGTTGTTCCAATTCATCATTACCCTCTGTGTTAAGCTATCATCATCCTCAGCCAAGTTTGTCATGTTTACCATAATTGAGGTCCAATGATTATAACCACTTATGGGCAAATCATTGTACACCATCCCACTTGCATTTCTCAATGATTATAATCACCTTTGGTAAAATCATTGTGTTCTCAACATTTTACTTTTTCTACCCATACATGGGCATGTTTTTATCTTTTTTATTTATCCTAACTGGAGAAACACCATCTTCTCAATGATTATACCTACCCTTGGGCAAATCATTATATTATCATACCATGTTGCCACTTTTAGGGTACAATGCTTATAACCACCTTTGGGCAAACCATTTTCCACCATCCCACTTGTATTCTCAATTATATTGACTAATTTCTCAAAATCTTTATGTTTTCACCCCATCATCTTTCCTTTATTTTGTCCCCTCATTTTACTTCTTATTGAGGGACCGTTTGTCAACCTACTTGTGCCAACCATTCCCTCAAGGGGGCAAACCATCATACAGTTAGTTTATCATCATTGAATTTTTAGGTATAAAATACCTTTTTATTATTTGAGAAGATGTTATTTTGATTATATCTTACAATACCTTCCTAAATATTGGCAAACTATAGACACCTAAATATGGCCATTGCTAACCTCTAACCAGGTTTTTGACCAATTTCCACCAAAGTTCATAATTTGGCCTAAAAACACTAAATCACATTAAATGAGTTGAAATTGATATATTAAAGTTCAAATATTTTCTATAGTATCATTAAATGGGTAAATTCAATTTATGGACCAACTAACTTTGATCAAATCACTTTGAGTCAAAATGCCAATTTTACACCTGGGTACTTTTGATTGCTCTTTTCTATCAAATTTCTTATATGATGTGCATGTCTTTTCTATCTAGTGTTAGGAACATCCTAAATAATATAACAAATCCAACATATCTAACATTGACTTCCAATTCTAATCTAGTCAAGTTTTGGACCAATAATAAGGCATTCTGATCAATTTGAGTAATTTGTGCACATAGTACTTAATCATGCTTAAGAGATAATTAATCCAAATCAAGGCCTAATTAATAATTCCATGGAAACTTATTGAAAACTTGTTTTTAGAAATGAATATTGAATATCTACATCATTAGGTGACCTCATTTCTTGGGAAGACATCCCTAGGCTATAAATGCCACAAATATCATGATTATGGGTCTCCCATGCCTCTTTATTACCTCCCATGATTCATTAATGTCCCTTTTTCCAAATTCATGATGAGGATAATTATATATTTTAATTACATAACTCAATTAATCCATGACCACACATCTCAATCTTGAGATGGATGGTCATGGTTGATTCTGGTCATTCTTAAAAATATATAAATAGAGAGGCCATGAACATCATTTTTAAAGCTTAATTTGTCCAAAGTTATAATGCAAGATTGACTCCAAAATCTTCATTCAAACTAGTGTTACCATGTCAAACTGATTTCAAGCCAATCCAAAGCCAAAGGTGCTAAGAAGAGATGGAGGTATCCAAGCTTCCATTGCCAAGGACTTCATGAGCATAAAACTGAGCAAGCCACTACTATAAAGGCATTTGGAACATCCAAATAATGTGAATGAATTATTGTTTTTCCTTACTTTTTATTTTGTTTTTTATTTTTTTGTTACTAAGCTCACACTAGTAACTAGGCATGAAGATGTTAGTTTAGTGTGTTTTTTATTTGGTTTCACTCACTAACATGATACTAATCTCCTCTTCTTAGTCAAATTCCTAATTCACATATTAAAACTATATGAATACATCACATATACATAAATAGACACAACACTAGATATACCATGGAAAACCCAATATGGGAAAAACTACCATGAGAATAGCTACTAGAAAGTAGTATTTTAATCCAACCCCATAATCAAGAACCTCATTGGCTATAATGTTTAAGGGTACTAACCCTAAGGAGACACCAATCCCTTGATTTAAGAGCACCTACTCTAAGGAATCATCCACTCCTTAACTGAGTACCAACTCATCTTATTTGATGACACCAAATAATTAGATCTAGTATGGATTTATAACTCCAAATTATAATGTTGATTCATAAAATAATATAATCTCAATTCTCTATTATAGGTATGATCTATAACTACTCTTACTCTACACATTATTTGATCTTATATTCTCTCTACCCCTTTGATTTTGTGTCTCTATATTTATTTATTTGACACATCATCAATCTATTACTTTCTACCTCTCTTTTCCAATTTGACTCTATTTATCATTAATATCAATAGCTATAACAACACGTTCTATATCCTAGATGACATATATATCTCTATGTGTGTGTGTGTGTGTGGACACACACACACACACACACACACACACACACACACACACACACACACACACACACACACACACACACACACACACAAGAATTTGATCTAGGTCTTTGTATCTTATCTATGTTCACACTTGTTTACTAACACATCACACTAGATTTTGACTCAATTAATATTTATTGAATAGAAGATTTCTCTCATCTTGAACTAATTATCCACCACCATGATTATTGATATTGTTACTATTTTTAGCATATGATAGGCTCTAGTTTTGATACACATTTATTATTCCATATGTTTGATCAATCACTGCAATCAATCTCATTTTCTATGTCATATATTATGGCTTAACTACAAGTTCATGTCCTTTATCAATGGGATGAACATATCTTTAAATATCAACCATTGATATTAATTTTCATGCCATGATCTAATGATCCTCATTTAAACTTCTCAAATATAAAACACATCTGTTAAATCAAGTTTTTATAGGTTTATGCACTCCATTGGATCTTTTTATGCTTTCAAGCTTTAACATTCTAACCTTTAAAATGTATTTATTAATCCTTATGATCCAAGCTCCTACATGCCATTAGATCTCCAATGTTTCACAATCTTTACCTCTATCTTGTCATTAAGCATCAAGATCTTTATCTCATCTCATTATTTCCTAAGTCTTTGAAAAGAATATACTTTGTCAATCTTGTCAAACTAGTTTGGTATTTAACTCACCTCTGTGTCGATAAATATTGAGCACTTTATCCCATTGAGTCCACTCAGTCTATTAGATCTTCATTTCAAGATCATATGTTCATCATTTTATTTTATAACAAGCTCAAACTTTATCTTTGATGAGCTCTTGTGCATGTGACACTTGACACTAGTGTGTTCCTTATGTACATTGATGTTAGTGCCCATACTTGTGACACTTGGAATCTCCACATTAATTATTGACTATTTAACTTTAAAGTACACTATAGATCTACTATTCAAGCTCTAAGATTATGAAACTTGTCACTAATGCATTTAATCATAGGTGCCTTTGACATATTAACTTCATTGCATGTTATTGGATCTTCAACATATGATTAAGTGCTCATTGTTAGATCATATAACATGCTCGATCTTTATCTTGTGCAAATTTGACTATGGGGACCATCTCAATATGCTTATAAGGCTAACTTTTCATAGATATATCTTTTACATAGATCAATCACCTATTCTAAAATTTGGACCATATAAACTAGGCATAATACTAAACAAACCGATATGTTCATTTTTTCCTAAATCCTTCATGTGTATGAGATATAATTCCATTAATCTTCTTACTTAGATTATTCTAACATAAAGCCAACTATGCATAGAATTTAGTGATGTGATGTAGGAGAAACCACTCCCAACTTCTATCTTAGATACTCAAATTGTTCCTTATGAATAGGTTTGGTGAATATGTCTACAATTTGATCTTGAGTTGGCACATACTCCATTGTGACCTCTTGATCTACAACCTTTCTCTTAATAAGTGATACTTGATTGATATGTGATTCATTATAGAATGCATCACTAGATTATTTGATATATTAGTAACACTTTAATTATCACAAAAAATTAAAGATAGATGATTTTTACTCCACCTTGATGTATTTTCATGTTTACTTCATCCATAGGACTTGAGTGCAACATGCCACTATGACCACATACTCTATTTTTATTGTGGAAAGATTAACTACTTCTTGGTTTTTACTCAGCCATGAAACATGTTTGTTTCTAAGAAAAATACACCACCACTAGTGCTTCTTCTATCATCTACACTTCCTACCTAATCAACATCTATATATGTTGTCAAAGTGAAATCCTCACTTTTAGGATACCATAGGCCACAATCAATTATGTTCTTCATATATATAAAGATCCTTTTCACTATATTGACATGTGATTCTTTAGGATCAACATGAAACCTTACAACCATGTACTCTATTTACATGATATCTGGTCTTGATGTAATTACGTATAACAAGCTACCTATCATTGATCTATACATAGTGTGATTTGCATCACGAGACTCATAATTTTTTCTCAACTTACAACAAATTATCATGGGAGTACTAACTAGTTTTCCATCTTCCATTCCAACCTTCCTGAGTATTTCCTTTGCATACTTAGTTTGGGATATAAATATCCCTTCATCAATTTGTGCTATTTGTAGACCAAGGAAGAAAGAAAGTTATACAAGCATAGACATATAAAACTCACTTTGAATTTTTGTATCAAATTCTTTGAACATTTTATTGTTTCTACCACCAAATATGATGTCATCTACATAAACAACAATCAATAGATGGTCACATTTTCATCTGAAGTGCAGATTGTTGTCTACACATACTTTGTTGAATCTTTTTTATTGTAGGTACTAGTCTAGGTGGCTATTTTAGACCATAAAAATCTTTCTTCAGTCTACACATATAATCTTCTTCCTCTGACAGCTAAAAACCTTCAAGTTGTTCTATGTAGACTTCCTCTTCTAGTTTCCTATTCAAGAAATTATACTTACGATCCATTTGATAGACTTTGAACTTCTTATAAATAGATAATGCTATAAATATTATTATGGCTTCCAATTTATAACTGGAGAAAATGTTTCCTCAAAATCTATGCCCTCAAATTGTGCATATCATTTGAAAATAAATCTTGTCTTATTTCTTATCACAATTTCATCCTCATTGAGCTTGTTACTAAAGACCAATTTTATAACCATTAGATTCTTGTTTGAAGGTCTTGGCACTAACTCCCAAGTTTTATTCTTTTCAATTTGGATCAGTTCTTCATCCATGGATTTTAGTCAATTCTTACCCTTGATGGATTCAACATAACTCTTAGGCTCAATTTCAGACATTAGAGTAAAACTTACTTGATCCTTGTTTTATGCAACTCTTTTCCTTATCTAAAGTCCTTCATATTTATTTCTAATGATATACTCTATAGGATGATCCTTTTGAAAACATATTTTAGGTGGCTTTTCATTTAATTAATCATGCTCTTCATTATCTTATTCTTAAAAATCTAATTCTTCATTATAGATTTCTTTGTCAGGTTCAACATGTTTCAATACTTCTTCAACCTTGACATTTATGCTCTTTACAATCATATGTAGCCTTTTTTATAACATATGTAATATTTTATTTGAGTAAAATAACCAAGAAAAATTACTTCATCACATCTTGATTTAAAGCTTCCTAACTTCTCTTCTTTTCCCCTGATGTAACATTTGCTTCCAAATACTCTAAAATATTTAACAGAGATAGGCTTTCCATACCATAGTTTATAGGGAGTTTTGTCACTATTTACCCTTAGTTGAACATTTTCCAAGATATATACTACTATTTAGATTGCTTCTCTCTAGTATCCATTAGGTGACTCAGCCTCTTTTTGCATTATTCTAGACATCTTCTTGACTATCTTGTTCTTTCTTTTAATAACTCCATTATGTTGTGGAGTCCTTGCTACAAAGTAATGTATATTTATTCCATGATTCTCATAGTATTATATGAACTCATTTGAGGTGAAATCACCACCTTTATCAGATCTTAAGCATTTTATTTTTTGTCCAATCTCATTATAGACACTAAAAATCTATACACCTACGATTTTGAATATCAAAAATACCCTAGGACCCCCTTGGGACCAACATACACCTATCAAGATTAAACCAACCAATCTGAACTTAGTTTCACCTAACTAAATAACCCTAGCCTTCAAGACTTATCCATATGGACCCTGACCATTGACGATTAGGGTGACCATCAATGATCAGCCTTGGGAACCCCTGACTGTTGACAGTCAGGGTCCACCTTTTAGCTAAGAACATGCAAGCTCTATCATCACTTTTATAAATATATCCTCCTATAATTTGTGTTTTGATCCTTTTCATGAACAAATTATATTTATAAGACCAACTTACACCTTCACTTTTACCTCTTTATTGTGTCTATAAGAGAGAGAGGTCTGGGAGGTTACATCCATTTGCAATAATTATCAAGAGCTCAGGTATCCAAGAGTTTTCTTTTACAAGTCAATCAACATTATCAAAAATATCAAGCATCAACTATCTTATTAATATCCAACTCACTTTCACCTCTCAACCAAGATTCTAGGTACTATTACTCTATTGGAATCAAGCCAAATTACACCAATAGGCTAATTGTGCCAACCACTCACCCAATTGACTTATATGTTTTCTTATCTGTAAGTTTTCCTCCCAAACCAAAAAGAAACTCTTCACAATACTTTTATTTAATGTTCACATAAAAAAATATGTTTTTCAACCATACCTGTATCAAGTTTCTTTTATCTTTCTTTATAACTTATGAAAAAAATTACATGAAACATTCGAGCATGCCTAAAGGGACTTAGAGTCTTTAATAGCATTTTGTTTGAATTTTTATACTCTTCTCTCTATTTTTGCACATAGTCGAAACTAAAATTTATTTTTGGGTTTAAAATAAACCACATCCATTTCTTACTTTTAACATTAGTTCACTTTGAATTAAATCATAGTAATATTATCATAGCATCACCTTTGTTGCACACACTAGCTAGACCACTTTCATCAATCAAACATCAAAAAAAATTGAGATAAGGCCTAACTAGGATTTCATCACCTAGAATTCACCTTACCCATTCTCAAAAATCCTACATCAAGGTCATTACCAAGGGAAAAACTAACTCAGCTCTCTGGTTGAGTATAAACTCTGGATATCAATATATATCGGCTAAGCACCTGACACCCTTATCACTATAGGACTTTGAAGTAATAGGGTATGCCCCAATACCAAACCATGTATTGATTCAAATATAGATTCTTTTGATCACCTAAGAATCCAAAAACCAACCATAGATTGCTTCTATAATACCTAATCTACAAGCCAACTTTTATCACACATTCTCATAAACTAAGGCATAAGCCAAAAGTGAGATTAAAACTAACCTCTAAGCTTAACATACTTCATAGTGTGTGTCTTGATTGCCTTGATAATTTTATTGTATTCTTCTTGTTTGTGTGACTATTTTTTCTTATTTTATCTCCCCTTTTTATTGTATGGTTCTCACTTGTTAGTAGCGAAGAGACCTAGTAGAATAAAACCTGTCACTTAAATCACCCTCTTCCACCTCCTCGTTTATGAAGTACATATCTAAGGTTAATATTAACCTCATCTATGGAGTACATATTTGAGGTAGAAAATTCACCTCATTTATTGGGAATCCTTACTTTTCCTTAGGTATTTCCCCAAGGAGACATGAATTTTACCACTTTTCTAGACAACAATCTAGTTGCCCTTCAACACTATCTTAACACCTCTTCTCACCATATCCCAATTTCAACTCCACCTTAGGATCATCCTTATGGCATGCCATCCCACCTTATGAATGGTATCCCTATTATCATGATCACCACCCAACCTTTGACCACTTAGGCATCTTCATCTACTAACCCCTTTAATGCTACAGTTGAAAACCAACCTATCCAACCAATTATTACCCTTACACCTTCTACCCCTACTACTGACTTCTCTACCTTGGGGGTAACCCAACCATTGACCCATCATGCCCCACTTGTATCTATAGCACCCACCACTAATACTACCAACCTCCCCTCTATCAAACCTAACTGATGAATCAATACCCCTTTACCAAGATTAGGGGTATCTATCTCTTCTACTTAACCACCCATTAGCACAAAGGTCACTACCTCACCTTTTGTCACCATCTCAACTACCACACATGCCCAATCCATAGGGACTCCTCAATAGTTACCCATTGTAGCCAATCTAGGATACATCCCTAACCCACAAGGGTATGTACCCACTACCCAACTACCATCATCCACCTACCTTACCCAACCTATAGTATCCACATTCCAATATGTGGTAGCCTCTCAACCACCAAACAATTAAAAATATGTTGCCCAACCTCAACCATAATATCAGCCTTATAATCTTTTTGGTGTACCACCTAAAATAGACCTAATGAAAATTATCATCAATAAGATGACTACCCTTGAGTCATCCATTTTATGGGTTCATAACATCCTATCCAATGATAAAATTTGTAATGAACCTATTCATTCTTCTATTGCCATCAGACATTACCCACCTTAATGGGAGCTTCCAAAATTTACCAAATTTCAAAGCAAAGAGGACCCCCAGCAACACCTTAGGGATTTCAAGCATGCATGTTACATGATTACTTATGATGATTCCCTTCTCCTTTGAAAATTTCCCATGTCTTTATCTAGACCAGCACTTGGCTGGTATAGTGCCCTCGCCAAGCATTCCATCTTTTATTTCACCCAACTAGCACAAGTCTTCTTAGATCACTTTTCATTAACATTTCCAAGAATGTCTCTATCATAGACCTTTATTTTATTAGGAAATTCGATGATGAGTCCATTTCCAATTTTGTTTCCCATTGGAGAAGCTTGATTAATCAACTTTCATTTTCCCTACCTCGACTTGAACTTATATAACTTTTCCCTTGAGCCTACACTAAACATATATCTTCTACAATATGTGTCTAAATATTCAAAACTTTTGATGAGGCTTTTACCATGGCACGTAAGCTATAAACTAGGACATAAATGAGTTTAAATTAAATTTATGAAATAAAAACTCTACCTTCAAGACCAATAAGAACTCTTCCTCCAAACTAGGTAACCAAGCTAATACCAGAACCAAGACTAGGGGAACTACAAATATTGTCATCCTTAAAAATGCCCCTTCACCCAATCTCAATCAATAAAATTCTCCCATTACCTCCAACCAAAATATAAGGAACCCAAACCAAAGCAACTAAAAATAATTCACTCCACTTGGAAAATCTTATACCTCATTTCTAGAGAAGATACTAAAATCTAACCTCATATAACTTCCACCCATCAAACTTCCCCAATAGTTATATTATTCTTGTCCAGCACATGCTTGGTATAATGAGAATAACCTCTATACATTTCATTGAGTAATTAGACATGACTTCAGTCAATCTAATACTTTCAAGAATGTTGTTCAAAGTCTTATCGACATAGGGGAACTCATGTTGGATAATCCTAATGCCCCTCAAAATCAAGCTCTTGACATCTTCAAGAAACCTTTTCCCAACCATGCCCCTATTAAATTTGAGGACAAACAAGCTAAATATTCTCAAGATGCCCACATGGTTCATATGTTCCTTGATTTTCCTATCATCCAATCTACCTAATTTTCCTCCACTTCATCTTCTGAGGTGGTGAAGTCACTTTCCCCTCCTTCAGATGCCTAAACCAAGGAGGTTCCTTTTCCTTAACTTTACTCATAGATACTTTGGAATAATTAAGCACCCTTTTATATGGCCAACCCAAACAGAAAACTATTCCTAGCCCACCATCTCCACTAACTATAGACCAAGCCACAACTATGGACATCATGCCTAGGGGAGTGAATTTTTCACAAACACCCCTCATAGAGTAACCACCCAGCCCAAAATTAATTCCCTTGATTGAGTAAATGAATGAGGATAGCATCCCTCCTCCTCAACCCATAGGTGTTTCCTTGGCACTTGCAACCCTAGAGGCATGACCAATATACAAACCTTTTACCAAACTCATTCAAAAGTTAGGTATGGCTATAAAACTAGACATGGATCAAACCACTTTCTAGTAATAGTTAGGGATTACCCCCATCATCAAACCTGAACCTTCTAGCATGCCCCTAACCAACCAATCCATCATCTCTCCACCACCTCTTAAACCAATCTAAACTTCTACCAACCCCCCACCTTCTTAGTCAACCAAAACAACCACCACATCACCAACCAAACCTTTAAAAAATATTGGTGCCTTCCCTACTTGGATTTTGGTTCACCCATCCTTAAAAGTAGACTTAAATTCACCCAAGTCTATACCTAGGTCTTGACCCATACCAACCAAGAGGATGAAAACATTGAAGGGATGCATGACTAAAAATCTACCTCCCTATACCTTGTTCTCTATCTTAGGGCCTCACCCTTCCACTTTGCTTAAAAATCAAACCCCCTTTAACATATGTCACCTACTACCATTGATTACACTAACCCACTTATTATCTAATATGTCCATCCTTCCTAGATTACCAATAGTCAGACCATCAAACATGGCCACCCCAACTACCAACATACCTAGACCAAAACCATCAACTAAAAACACCACTTTACACAAACCATCTCTCACCAAACCTATTGCCACTAACACACCCATCTTACCAAGCCAAAACATGATCCCTAAACCTTTTTTACCTCTATAATAATCCTATATGACCATTATTTAAAGATTATTGTAGACCTCCTGCCTTACATTACCTCATATCAGACCTTTCAATCTCTTAGTTTGAAGTTGACTTGGTAAAATGACTATCAAATCTACTCTTATCACAAGACACCTAGGCATGACATAGAGAATTAAAAATATCTTTGGACCATTATCCACCAACTCTATGACAAGGATGATCTTTTATTATATCACCTTCCATCCATTCCTCCACTACTACACCCAATATCTAGTCACCAACACACTCCTAATCCACTACTTTCACCTTAAAGTGATAGAGAATTTACCTAACCCCCATCACACCTTACCTCTCCATCCATACCTTTAATGTAGTCACACAATCATAATAAAAGGATAATAGGAAGGACAAAGTGTCCATTCCATGGATGAACCCACTGAATCACCCTAAAACAAACCAAATCCAAACCTCCACATATGTAGCTAAGCCTAAAGTCACCATCTTAAGCACTTCAAAGGCTAACCCCTCTGAATCCATCAGGAGGGTCATCCTTAAACAACTTCACAAGACCCCAACTAATATGAGCCTCTATGATCTCATTTCCACCTCACCTCACCATCATCATTCCATGATCGAGGCTACGTAAGCTATTGAGGTTAGACCAGGGGAATCCTAGCCTATATAGTCATTCATTGGTGCTCTCCATCTCTCCACCCTTGTTACCTTTAAGGACTCAAAGATACATTCTATCCACCCTAAATACCTATATCCTCCTCTTTTTATTACATCCCACATTAACCAAACCTACATCAAATGGGTTATGATCAATGGGGGAGCTAGTATCAACATCATCTCTTCCCATGCCTATGAGAGACTCAAGCTACCAGACAATGTCATTTCCAAAAATTCAATCATCCTTAGATCCTTTAATGACACTATGACCACTACTTTGGGAACCATCATCCTTCATATTTGGATAAGACCTTGTACACTCCCCAAACTCTTCTATTTGGTTCAAGATGAGTTCTAGTATAATGTTTTACTAGGGAGACCTTAGATCTAAGCCATCGGTTGTATACCTTCCACCCTTCATCATTATTTCAAGTTTGAAAATGAATGTCAAGTTTTTACTATACAAGATAAACCTATCCATTTTATAGTATACAATATGACTTACTAACCTAATGACATTCTCCTACCTCCATCCAAAGCACTAGAAAAAACCACCATCAAACCCTCACCCATAGAAGATAAATCCATTACATCCCCTTCCACATAGGCATCTACCATTTTTTCTATCCCTATGGACCAAATACCCATCATTAATCCTTTAGAACTCACCCTTTAATGCCTTACCCTTGGATAATATTGCCTTCTCGCCCTTGATTCCTTTTAGACTCCCTAAGAATATGAAAGGCTCAACCACCAACCAGGTTATGACCCCAACATTGGAGCGATTACCCCCTTGGGGCCTCCAAGATATCAAGCCCACTTTATCTATGGGGGAATTGACAATCCACTTAACATTGCTTCCGCTCCCTCTCCACCTCAACTATTCACCTCTACCTTCTCTTATTTAGACAACCCAAACTTTGCCAAACTATACCTTCATAGGTGTGTTTGGAATGGATTTGGTTTAAGATGATATGAGCACATCCCACACATGTTGACTTCAAATAAGACTTGAAAGCCTCATAATAATCATGGCCTTGGCTTCATTCTACCTAATAATAAAAAATCCAAACAAACTATCCTTACCATTGTTGAAGAAGAGACCACTTCCTCACCGATACCCTCTCCACCTATGGGTGAGGATGAGGACATCATCCCACCTAAATTTTTTATTCATCAACATGATTACCCTCAACCTCTTGATTTATAAAAAGGAATGGCCACCTATGTCTATCCCTTTAGTCCATCTTGAACTTGTAGGGGAAGACTCTCCTACCATTCACACTGTCTAGTTCCAAGATGATGATTCCATTTTCACCTACCTTAATACACCTGATCCTTCCATACACAAATCCTTGCCTCCAAAGACCTCAACCAAGTTGAATGAACCCATAATAGATATTGACATAGTCACTCTGAACAAGTCCCATGTTGTCAAACTAGGCCAAACTCTTACTCCTATGGAACTACAAGACTTCCCTACCTTCGTCCAAGACTATAGTATTACATTCACCTCATCATATGCTAACATACCTAGTATTGACATAGAAATTACCACCCACAATAACATGACTAATCATTATGCCAAACCTATCAAATATAAACTCTATCACATGTGTCCCCACATAACTATCCTTGTCAAATAAGAGCTCTAATGCCTCCTCTCTATCAACTTTATTCAAGCCATAGATTATCCTCGATGGCTTTAAAACATCATGCCTATCACAAAATCCATAGGGGGACTACGTATCTATGTATACTTTCATGACCTCAACCTCATGTACCTAAAGTATGACTTTCCTCTACCTATCATTGATTAACTTATTGATCTTACAATAGGTGAAGAGATGTTGCCTCTCATGGATGGATTCTTAGGTTATAATCAAATTTTAATTTCCCTTGAAGATCAACACAAAACTACCTTTATCACACCATGGGGTACTTTCTATTATATATTCATGTCCTTTGGTCTTAAGAATGCTAGTATAACCTACCGATGTGCTATGACCTATATTTTTCATGATCTTATCTATAAAATCATTGAAGACTATGTAGATGACCTTTTTATGGAGTCCAAGCTTCACAAAGACAATTTATCCATTATCAAGATTATCTTTGAGTGACTTATCCAATATCACATCCTCCTCAATACTAAGAAATGCACTTTTGGGGTTTTGTCAAGCAAATTTATTGGCTTCATCATTTCCCTTCAAGGAATCAAGGTTGATCCCACCAAAACTAAATCCATTCTCAAGATTATACCTCTAAAAATCTTAAACAACTCTATAGTTTGTATGTTAAGCTTCAATCCATTTGTCACTTCATCTCCTAGCTCTTTGATCAGTGTCAACCCTTCCATCACGTCTTGAAAAAACATGTCTCTTTCAAGTGGAATGTTGATTTTCAAAAGGCCTTTGATGTACTCAAAGGGCACCTTATGTCCCCACCTATCCTGACACCTCCTAAGGATGACCAACCTTTCTAATTTTATATCTTTGCCACTAATCATTCCCTAGGGGCAATTTGAACAAAACAAAGAACAAGCCATCTATTACATTAGTTGTATACTTTCCAAGTATGAGACTTAGTATATGCATACTAAGAGACTATGTTTGGCTCTAGTATTTATGGCCACCAAACTTCACCACTACCTTCTTAAACATAAAACATTTGTCATAACTAATACCGATCCACTCAAGTACATGCACTCCAAACCATACCAAAACTAGTGTATGGCTAAGTGGCTCATGCTTCCAGCTGAGTTTTACCTTGAGTTCCTCTAATAAAAATTGATCAAAGGGCAAGTCATTATCAGCTAATTGGTTCAAGCACCCCTAAAAAACAACCAACCTCCTCCTCTTCATTTTCTAGATGAGTCTATCACAAGCCTATCTCAAGTGGATTTCACCAGTAAGGTAATCATGTTTTTCAGTGGTTCCAAATGTTAGCGTGGGGGGGTGGTATCATACTTATCCCCATTATCATTGAATAACTTCCGTTTTCATTTAAACTTGACTTCAAATTCACCAATAATGTTATCAAGTATGAATCCCTAGTAATAGCTCTCTAAACTACCTTAGCCTTAGGAGTCAAAACAATAAATATCTTTCATGACTCTTAATTTGTGGTCAACCAAGTCAACAAAATTTACTAATATAAGAATGAAATGATTTAACTATATAGATAATTAGTTACAAAAAGCTTAGCCTCATTCAAACACTACCATATCTAAAGTACCCCACGATCCACCAACAAATTTGTTGATACCATGGCTTATCTTGATTCTCAAATCTCATCAGCACCCTCAGACTCCAAACTATAAATCATTTTCCATCACCTTAGAAAACCTTCTTACACCAAATCAAACACTCTAACCATCTTAAGTGTGGAAGAGATTATGCCTGATCTTTGGTATCATCAAACCTTTGACTACCTTCACCTTGGCATGGTTCCCTTTAGCCTCTCTAGGAATGTTCATCAAGTGTTTATTCAGAGCACCTCTTGTTACACCATTATGAGAGGAATTATTTACAAAAATGGTTTTAATGTCCTCTTATTCCATTGCCTCCATGGTCTATAAGTCTCTCACGTTATCAAGGAGACACATGAGGGTATCTGTGGGGGGAACTTTAGTGGACTCACTATGGCTAGTACATCCTCCACCTAGTCTATTATTGGCCCACCCTTAACTAATACTATTATGATTATGTGAACAAGTGTGCCAAGTTTCAATAACATGCTAATTTACATCATGCACCTAGCAATGGTCTTCACATTTCTATAGACTTTTATCCCTTTTCACAATGAGGTCTAGACCTTATCAGTGAAATCAACCCTCAATCTTCATAATGACATCATTCTATCATTACTACAACTGAATATTTTACCAAATGGGTAGAATTTATTCCCCTTGTCTCAACAAAAGCTAAAAATATTTTCAAATTTATTACACATCACATCATCTATCATTTTGGTGTTCCAGATAAGATTATCACTGATAATGATAAATCCTTCAAAAACAAACAAGTTTAAGGTCTTTCTGATGTATTTGGCATTAAACTTAGTTTTTCATCACCTTATCACCCATAAGCAAATGGATAAGTGGAATCCTTTAACAAAACCCTTAAAAATATGTTTGCCAAAATGGTTAATGCCTTAGGTCAGGATTGGCACTTGCACATCCCTTTTGATTTATGGGCATATCACATTAGCATTCAAACTCCTATAGGTGCTACACCTTTTTCTCTTGTGTTTGGAGCTAATCTTGTATTTCGTTTTGAAGTCCAAATACCTTCTCTTTTCATATCTTTACATGATCTTATCTCAATAGATGATTATCATTAAGAATGTTTAGCTCAACTTGAGCTACTTGATGAGCATCCTTTGGATTCCCTTTCCCATCTTCATGTCTATCAATAATGAATCAAATGTGCCTATAACAAACACCTAAAAGTCTAAGAATTAAATATTGGAGATCTTGTCCTCAAGGACAACCAACTTGTAACTAATATGGATAAAAGTAAAAGGTGCCAATTTGCTTTCAATTGTCTTGGACCCTACATGATTACCCATAAGTATGGATTAGAAGCTTATTATTTATCCTCTCTTGAAGGCAAAATAGAACCTAAACCTCTTAATTCTTCACATTTACATCCTTTTTATTGTTATATAGGTATCACAATCATCATTTATCTAACTTAATCTCATCCCTTACAACCACATTCATTTCCCTCTTTTCAGGGGCAACCAACTAATACTAAATCATGTGATTATTTTTCACAATTATAACCTAATCTTAAACTATGGATACCATGGATCTAGCCATGGCATGATTCTCATATTACTTTTTTCACTTATTGAACCTTCATGTTAGCTTATTTTTACATTCATAAAGGTAATCCATTGAGCATGTATGAGCAAGTCTATTTCAATAAAAATCTAGGAAAAGCAATATCAAATAGCAAAAATAAATGATGGGTTATCCGTAGAATTCATAGATTACTCCCTTCAAGGACAGTGATTGAAAATTATTTTGAAATTTCCAAATGTAAGGTGTACTGCTCCCTTGAAGGATAGCTATCAGAAGCGTTTAAACTAAGAATATAAACTTGGACCATTCCCTTGAAGGATGGCTGAGTAAACCATTAGTCAAAGGCTAGAAATTTCTTGGAATCTTCCTACATTGATCAGCTTCCCTAACCCTCCAACAAAATAAAATTGAAGGGCAAAAGCATTTTGAAAGCCATAATTGGCTCTCATAAAATCAATAATCTTGAAAAGTTGAAATCAGATCTCCTTAGTAGACTTATCACATCAATTAGTATACACTTTATATATGCTTATATGCTTGTTTATACTACCTCTTTGGACACCTAAAACAAAAGGAATACTAATCTCACTAAAGGTTCCAATTTCACCCATTCTCCATCTACAAGTCATATGCATGGGATTATGAGCTTACTTGACATAATGTAATTAGGATCCCTGTCTATCAACCTAAGCATGCTAATATTTTCACTAATCCCTATCTATAATTAGAAAGGATTATTTTCACTAATCCAATCTAAATTTGTGTTTCATGTTAATATTTATCAATGAAAAAGCATTGTGTTCATTTTCTTATGTTTTATCAGTTCATGTGGATATACCGCTCATGATTATTATCATTTCCTTACATGCCTAATTTGTTACCTACTTACTTCATGTGTTTTCATCTTTAATCATATTCACCTTCTCCCCCTCTGATCATGAACAACAAAAATCACATCAAAATTATGGACATTATCAACTGTGTCAACCAGCAACCCCATCTATCTCTCTATGTTCCAAACATAATGTAAGCATACCACAATAAATGATAAACATCAACCTATCCATTTATAATTATCACATCATATGAGCCTATAGGCAAATCATTACACCACTATAAGCATAAACCAAATCAATGAATGAGAAATCATAGAATATACCATTTACCATTTCATCCATGTGTCCATAAATAAAACCCTTACATTATTATATAGCATACATCCATTAATAACACATCCTATTATATCCATGAACAAAATTACAACATCATAACTATCTTTCTAACATCACATTTCTAAGCTACTAACGGAAACACTAACATCATAAATGACAAGTTAAGAATCATAAGGCATAACCATGATCATAAACCATAAGCATCCATCATATATGCCATCGAAGACCATACATCATATACATCAAATCATCAAAACATAATGCATGTAATAATGTATCATCTCTTTCAAAAAATATACATCTTGTTACATCAGTATGTAGGTTGGTATAAAAATAATACATCAAATTAATGTATTTGACCATAATCATGGGCCTCCACCACTACTACTAGCCCTATCTATGCTTAGACTATACCTAGTGGTGGTACCCATGGGACCCCTACTTGACCTACTATAGAATCCCATTAACCTAAACTAGACATCAATGGTCCATTGGCCAATCTCACTTTGTACTATACATATCTCATAGCCTAGGGCAATTGGTCTAATACCATCACCTCATAATATCTAATCTTCACCATGGTAGTTAGATAATGTGCTTAGGGTACAATGTCTAGTGGTCCTCTTGTTATTATTGCACTTGCCTTATCCCTCTAACTGAGTAGGTTTCTCTCACTTGTAATGGTATTGACTTGACCTTATAATGATTGAATATAGCCTTGTAATGTGGCCACCTATCCTTAGAGAGCTTGTACCTAAGCTTGGGCCATGGCCAACACTACCCCTACTTATCTACCCTAGCTGACTAGATCTACAACCATCAGTGCTACCCCTCCATCATCTCTACCCACATTTATAGCTTTATAAATATGTTATTACCAAGCCATGTATCCATATTTATACCATGCATCATCTATGGGAGCCCTAATAAGAATCTCTTTAAAGCTACTACCCAAAAATATTTAAATAAATTAGGGAACTAGTAATTGAACCTCTGAGTCTTGCCTCCTATACTGTGGATGTGGACCTGATACACCCTATAACAAGCTAAACTTGCACCACACTCAATAAAAGTGAATCAACTCAACCTCACCCTCTCAGTGGCCCACTATTAACTTGTAGCTTTGTATAACAAGGGTCTCCCTTGTGTAGCCTGGTTAGAAAGGGAACTATAGGTATGGTCTCCATGTGATGTTCATAGCTACCAATCCACCTAAGACAACCCTAAACCACTCAACATCATGTGTTCTACCTCCAACCCCTAATGCAACATAGTCATCCCTCCACATCATAAAACCAATAGGGAGCTCTAGTTATGTGTACCCTATCCATGATAATCTTGTAGGCCTCAAAACCCAATCATGCTTATAAGCCTAGTAGTGTAGAACTATGCCCATGTTGATTCCATACTTCCTATGGTGTCTGAATCCCTACAACTCTCTATAAATCTAGACTAAAAACACTAGGACCCATCCAAATATTATCATCCCAAGTAATAGCTCAACCAAAAAAATCATTAATACATAAGGGAATCTCCTATTTCTATAATCTAGGACCCCAAAATAAGTAACTATGATCATCATCATTGTCATAAGTCTCCTCTCCTCAAGAGCCCTTTCATATAGTGTTATATAACTAAATCCTCCATAGTGTTATTGGACCTAGTCACTATCATCTCCATATATATACTCAACATACTCATCTTGTTCCTCCTACTCAATCTGGTAAATTGCCTCACCATGTAGTGGGAGCTAAGTGATCCTAAGGATATCATCTAGGAGAATAGTCATCTCCCCAATTGACAAGAAGGTATTAGTAGTGAGATCCCATCTCTCAATGAGTGCTACTAACATAGATGTATTCCTAGGCATATGTTGTTAGTGTATCATACCTCGTAGCCCTACTACATCTATATGTGCTCAATCATTAGCAATCAACCCTTTGAGTAGTACAAGGAAGATCTATAGCATATGGTCATGCATCTTTATTTGCTCTTGAGCCTACACCAAATCAAAATGCTTAGCTTAGACCTTAATGAGGCTCATCTAATTTACCTTTTAAATGTTTCCCTAACCCTAACATCTTGGACCTAACTATAAAAACTAACCTATTTGACTAAATTTTCAACCTAATCCCTTACCCTAATGTTAACTGTTAAGTAGTTTACCCTATACTATGCCCCAACAAGCCCTTAAATCTTAGACATTTTTTACATAATGCTAGCTTATCCTAGGTAAGTACTAGTGGTCATATTAATCACCAATAGTTGGGTACCCCTTGTTCCTAGGGTGTCAATTGTCGATGGTCAGACATGACTAGTCACCTTAGGCATTCCATAGATGGAATGCCAAAACCTACCATGGTCCTAAATAAAAAGAAAATTCAAAAAATAATATCCTATATAACATCCCTAACTCACCTAATACCCATTTTAATCACCTATCTTGTCAAATATATGCTCTACCCACCTCATTTTCCCAAAAACCTACCTAGGGCATGCAAGCTCAAAAAAACAATTTGCAGACCTATCCCCCAAGTAAACACCAACAATAAAAAACTCAAAATTTAGTGCACCCCCTACCTCATCTCATGACTTCCTCTATGGTTTGAGCCCTTTAGCAGGTGCTCAATTATGTCCTATTGTGCCCTACATCTTGGACCCATGGAATCTACCGTACACCTCTAACTAATAAGTAGCACCCACCTTGGCCTAAACCTTCCTCACAACATGCTGAAATAATTAAGAAAAAAGTAGTAGCCAACAATAGTAATAATTATAAATAATTGCTTTTGTTTTTTACTTTTATCCTCTGACCTTCTATGGTTTCCCTTGACTATCGATGATCAAGGTGACTATCGATGGTCACCATCTGGGGACCTTAACTGTCAATGGTCAAAAAACACTATCAACCCTAATTCCAACTTTACATTGTTACTCTACCCATTTTAATTAATTTACATTAGGTGCTTGCCTAATTTGGAGATGCCTTTCTCCCACTAGCCTGACCACTTTTTCACCTCATCATTGGTCTCTTTTTTCCCATCTAGCATGCAATTTTGTGACACTTTTTGCCTAGTCCTTTGACCATAGCAATAATATTTCCATGTTGACCCTTTTGTATTTTGTACCTCCTCACACATACCAACCCTCTTGTGTCTCACTGGGATCACTTCTTACCTTAGATACCCATGACACTTGACCCATTTGTGTTTTCCCCAAGAGCACTTCTTACCTTTGATACCCACTAGATATATAGAGATCACTTAGAAAACTTGCATTTTTGAGTGTTCCTAGCCACCATGTTTATTGGTGGTCATGCAATTCACTTGTCACTTACCTTTCTTATCACCAACCCTTATTTTTATAAACATTGGTAACCTTGTCTATGCATGATCTTGGCTATCACTCCTTTTCATTGCATTCTATGTGCACATTTGCATCTCAAATGCTTGACCTCATGTCACTGCCTCATGACTCACCATATACCACTTATCAAGCCTATACCCACTTTAGCTTCAACTCACTAGCTCCCAATTTGAGGGGGAACACCTCCTTCCACTCTCGAGGCAACCATACCCTTGACGCATACTCCATTTTTGTTTTGTAGCTTTTTTGTGCAATATGCACAATAAAAAGGGGTAAAATGTAAACACCAAAAATCTATACACCTATGATTTAAAATGTTGAAAATACCCTTGGACCTACCTTAAGAACCCCTTAGGACCAACCAACACCTATTAAGCTTAAACAAACCAATCTACTCTTAGTTTTACCTAACTAAATAACCCTAGCCTTTAGGACCTATCCCTATGGACCCTGACCATCAATGGTTAGGGTGACCATTGATGGTTATCCTTGGGAACCCCTAACAATCAACAATTAGGGTCCACCTTTTAACTAAAAACATGTAAGAACTACCAACCATTTTATAAATATAACCTTATATAATTTATGTTGTGATCTTTTGTATGCATAAATTATATTTAGATGACCCACTTACAGCCTTCACTTTCACCTCTTTCTTGTGCCTATAAGAGAGAGAGAGGCCTGGCAAGTTAAATCCATCTACAATAATTATCAAGAGCTTAGGTATCCAAGATTTTTATTTTATAGGTTAATAAATTTTATCAGTGTTATCAATCATCAACCATCTTATTGAGAGCCAACTCATTGTCACCTCTCAACCAAGCTTCTAGGTATTATTACTCTACTAAAATCAAGCAAGATTCTACCAATAGGCTAACTGCACCAACCACTCACCTGAAAAACTTTTGAGGTTTATTATCTATAGGTCTTCCTCATAAGCCAAAGAAGATATCTTCACAATCTTCTAATTTAGCACATGGACAAATTAAAAAAGTTTTTCAAGCATGCTTGTATCAATTTTATTTTCTCTCTTTCTTTAGAACTTAAGCAAAAATTTACATGAAACACGCATTCTCCACCATGGCCCTAAAGATATTTAATCTCTCAAATACCTATGACTTATCCTTTAAAATACTTACCCATGTCATTCTTAATTAATCATCTAAAAATAACATGAATTATCTCTCTCCTTTAGATCTTCTTATCTTAGTAGGACCACAAAAATTAGTATGAATTAATTATATAGGTTTTGTAGTTATATAATCTTTTATTTGAAATCTAACCCTTGTCTATTTACCTAGTTGACATTACTTTCAAGTAGTATCTATAGTTTTGGTTATTTTAGGCATGTGTCTAACACACTTATTTGAGCTCACTTTTCCAAGGTTATTAAAGTTGACATGACCCATTATTCTATGCCATAACCAACTATCATCAATCTTTCCTATCAGGTAGTTATTATCATTTACTTCAACAAGATTATAGATATTGCTTTTAGTTATTTTCCCTTCTACAACTAGTACTCCAAATATCTTTAGTTTGCATCCTTCTACATTAAACATGACCTTATATCCATTGTCACATATTTATCTGACACTTAGAAGATTATGCTTTAATCCTTCAATATAAAGGACATCATGTATAGGCAATTTTACATCTATGTTAAAGGTTCCTTTACCTCTAATCTTTACTATAGTTTTGTCTCCCAAGCTAACATATCCTTCCTTACATTTTCTCAACTTGATGAAATTTCTCTTGTCACCAGTCATATGTTTTGATCAACCACTGTCTATTACCAAAAAATTTGGTCCTTAGCATGGAGTGCAATTTGAGCAATGATAGACTGATCTTTCACTTTTCACACATACTTGGGTTTCTTATTTGGCTTCTATTTCTCCTTTTTAGAGACTTGTGAACCTTTGCTCACACTAAGAGGCATGCATTTCTTCTTACTTTGTGTTTTTGGTCTTACAAAGTTTATTCTACATTGTTTAGCTATGTGACCAAAATTATTGTAATTATAACATATTACATTTGTGTCTAACAAGGAAGAAAATGAATTTTTTCTTACAAAATTTGTTCTCATTTTAGGTACAACTCTACAATCAATATCCATATGACCAAATTGATTATAGGTATAATAATAACCATAAAAGGATGAGGAATACCTGGTTAAAGCATTTCTTTGTGTAGTATGAGGATATTTTCTAAATTCTAGCTTCTTCAAATCTCTCATTTTTTTGAATTCATCTACATCAGCTACATTTGTCTTATTTTTTTAAACAGGCTTCTTTTCAACATTATTCACATCATCTATGCTTATGTCTTTTTTGTATCCTTGAAAATTTTCTCTTTATTTTCTCTTGATTCTCTTGCCTTGATGTTTCCATATAGGTTAGCAAATGTGCTAGTTATGGAACATTTTCCTTTTTCATAACCAAGACTCAATCTCTCTTTTGAAGCCTTTTGAGAGTTGATCAAATCATCAAGAATGTTTGATCCTCCTTTAAACTTCAAACCTTTATCTATTTGATATTTATCTTTCTCAAGTTCTTTTCTCAAAGGCACTATTGTTGCTTTTAACTTTATAGACTCATCAGATTTATTTTGTAGTTCAAGTTTGACTACATCTTCTACTATTTTAGCCTCTTCAACTTGTGTATTTAGGATGACCACAATCTAATCATATTTTTCAATATTTTTAGACATTTTATCAATATCCTTTTATCCAAACTTATTCTATTTTAATTTCTCTTTTCTTAGCTTGTCTATTTCATCTAGAGCATAGATGATTTCACACTCTAGATCTACTTCTCCTTCCTATTCTTCATCAGAGTCTTCAACTTCTTCTTGATCTAGATCTACAAAAGTTGGTCCTAATACCATGAATAGGGATTAATTTCCCTCAACCGTAAAGGCACAATCATGATCATCATCTGATCTATCACACTCATCAAATAAATCACTATCTTCTCTTATATACAAGCCCTTCTTGTTTTTAAATAAGTTCTTCTTTTTGGAATTGTGGGGTTTTACCTTTTTACTACTCTCTTCTTTCTTAGAGTTATCATTTTTATTATAAGGGAATTTAGCAAAAAAATGTCCTTTACCACAGTTAAATAATTTAAAGGGTAACTTACCTTTGTAAATTACATACCCTCTTCTTAATCTTCTGATAAAGTTGACTTCTTCATCAGTCTCCTAAGATATGATGTAGGTGCTTTTGCCTATACTAGTTTAGATGCTTTGAATGAAGCTTCTATTTTAAAGGTACTATTTCTCCTATTCTAATCTCATAGGCTATGAATGTTAAATGTAACTCATCAATAATGAGTTTATCCATATCTCTTGCTTCCGCTATTATAGATATTTTTTAGTCATACCTTGATGGCAGAGATCTTAGGACCTTTTTGATAATGACAAGATCCTTCATCTCTTCTTTAAGGCCTTTGATTGTATTGAGTATTTCATCTACTCTGAGGAGGTAATCTATAATTTTCTCTTCTTCATTCATTTTAAGGCTTTCAAACTTGCCTTTGAATGTTTGTAGCTTGGCTTTATTTACCTTGTCATCACCTTCATAGATGCTTTTTAATATATTCCATATATCTTGTGCACTTTGACAATGCATCACTTTGAAAAATTCTAAATTAGACAATCCACATAGAATATCATTATTTGCCTTATCATTACTTTCATATGCCTTATTTGAAGCCTAATCAGTAGGATTTATAGTAGGGGATGTATATCTATTTACAATAAACATCCATACATAAAACCCTAATGAAGATAGATATGCTTCTATTCAAATGCTCCAAAATGCATAGTTTGATCTATTAAAAAGAGGTGATTTATTTATGGAAGAGCCTTCTTGAATAGCCATTTTTGTTCCCCATCCAAGATCTACCTAAGTTGATTAAGATTATTTTAAGGAACCAGGGATCTAATACCAATTATTAAAACATAATTATCTACTAAAAAGGGGGTAAAGGAGTATATTAACTTAGTCCTTTTTCAAACTTTTAATGCAGAGTAAATTTATATGTAGAGATCATAGATACATAAATAGACACAACACTAGATATACCATGGAAAACCAATATGGGAAAAACCACCATGAGAATAGCTATAAGAATCTACCATTCTAATCTAGCCTCATAATCAATAACCTCACTAGTTATAATGTTTAAGGGCACTAACCCTAAGGAGACACCAATCCCCTTATTTAAGATCACTTATTCTAAGGAATCACACACTCCCTAACTAAGCACCAACTCAAATTTTGTAATGGAACCAACCAACCAAATCTACTAAGGAGTTACAAATCCAAATTATAATGTTGATTCATAAAATAATCTAATCTCAAGTCTCTATTACAAGTTTGATATGTAACTACTCACACTCTGCACATTCTCTTCTCTTCTCTTCTCTTTATCCCTCTACTTTTGTGTCTCTATATTTCTCTATTTACCAAACTTCATCAATATATAAATTTTTCCCTCTCTTTCTCAATTTGATTCTATTTATAAATAATAGCAATATCTCCATCAACACTTTATATATATTAGATGACAGACACAAGAATTTGATCTAGGGTTCCATACATTCTCTATGTTCATACTTATTTACTAACACATCACATTAGTTGTAGACTTAGTTCATATTTATTGAAAAAGAAGCTTCCCCCCATCTAGAAATCATGCTCCACCATCATGATTCTTGGTCTAATTATTCTTTTTAGCATATAATGGGCTTTAGTTTTGATGAACATGCATTATTCTATAAGTTTGATCAATCATTATAATCAATCTCATTGTTTGTGTCATATTTTATGGATTAAATACAAGTTCCTATGATTTACCATTAGGATGAACATATATTTAAATATTGACCATTGATCTTAAGTTTTATACCATGATCTGATGATCCTTGTTTAAACTACTCAGCTTTAAACTGTATCTTTAGATCAAGTTCTGACAATTTTATTTGTTCAATTGGATCCTTGTATGCTTCTAAGATTTAACGTTCCAAACTTTAAAATGAATCCATTGGTCTTTCTGAGCCAAGCTCCTACATGCTATTGGATCTCCAAAATTGTGTGATCTTTACCTTTGTCTTGTCATTAAACATCAAGATCTTTATCTCAGCTCATTGTTTCTTGATTCTTTAGAATGAATACACTCCATTGATCTCATCAAACTAGATTTATATTTAACTCACCTCTATATCAATAAACATTAAATATTTTATCCCATTGAGTCCACTCACTCCAGTATATCTTCATTGCATGATCATACACTCATCACTCAATCTTCTGACAAGCTTAAACTTTATTTCTAATGAGTTCCTATGAAATTGATACTTGGCACTAACATGTACCTTCTATACATTATTTTCAGTGTTCATTCTTATGACATTTATCATATTTACATTGACCATTGACTATTTGACTTTGAAGCGCACCATAGATCTACTACTTAAGCTCTAAGATCATGACACTTGTCACTACCATATTTACTCATAGGTGACTTTGAGATATTAAATATGTACACATCATTGAATATTTAATGTATGATTAATTACTCACCATTATATCTTGTAGCATGATCGATATTTATCTTTTGAAAATTTGACTATGGGAACCATTTCAATGTCCCTAGAAGGCTAAATTTGCATAGATATATCTTTTGCTTTGTTCAAATACTTGTTCTTAAATTTGGACCATATAAACTAGGTATAATATTGAAAAAACACATATGATCATTTGTTCTTGAATCCTTCATGCATGAGAGATATAATTACATTAATCTACTTAGATTATTTTTCCTTAGAGTCAACTATGCATAAAACTGACTAGAAGGCAAATTTTGTTCTTACATAACTCTTGTGTTTAGTCGCATGACATGAAGTTTGGTGCATAAGATTCTCTCACATAGGGGATTTTATCCATGTATCCATCTACTCTATAAAAATTCATACATTAAATATATGACATCATAAAAATGCCTACTCATATTTTTCTTACCATTTACAAATTTGACTATGGGAAAATACTATAAAAATGTCTGGGAGCCCAATTTTAAACATGCACAACTTTTATCACACTAAATCGAGTGACCTAAGATTCATCACATAGAAAATAGGCATAAAATGGATAGAGATAGATGATCATTTTATCTTGACACCTTCATTTGTGTGAATTTTGACCTATCAACATGATTACTTGGCTCTACTTGAGCCCTTTTGAAAATTTGGCTAAGTATAGAAACTTAATGAATTTTGTTTGAGTAGCCAGCTTTACATCCCCATATCTTCAACCATGCTTCATCACATGAATTTAACTATGATATATAATAATTAGGTACTAATGTAATAACAACCATATGACCACTCCCCTAAACCCATCCACACATGGTAATGGTGATGTCAGTAAATTGCTAATTTAAATTTTCTTGGCATAGACCTAAAATGTCTAGATGAACAATATGAGAAACTAGATGAGTTTCACTCATGAACACAAGCACTCTAACCATCTTTAACATCTAATAGGATCCTTTTCACATCTTCAAGTCACCATACTCAGCCCTAAACATCAATGATGCCCAAAATTCCAATGATCTCCCTTTTGACATCAATGACAATTATATTACCAATAGTATACAATTTTTTTTTTGATATTTAATACTTACTAACACTTTATCTCTTTTATGAACTTGTAAAGTCTCAATCTCTTTGATTGTATACTTTAAAGGGTGCACTAAGAAATGGATGGCTAGACCAACTGTGCCTCATAAGATTACTTTTCCCTATACCACTACTTACAACCAAAACAAGTTAGTCCTATATATTTCCTTAAGCTTTAACACCTCCCTTACACACTCTTCCAAGAAATTTACCACCTCAAATATCCAAATCCTAATCCAAAACTTTTTTTTTCCATCCTCCAAACATATTCAAATAGGGCAACCCTATTTTTTAAATTGAGCACATAATGTGTCTAAGTTGGCACATCTGACTTACTCTAGGACCTAACTTCTTTATTTCCTAAACAACTAGGTCAATTAGGTTGAATGTATTAGCTAAAAAGTTAGAAGGGTTTAGGGTTAGATATAACAATATAAACAAATCCTTCACCATATTTTCATGAGATAAAGAGAATTATTCATTTGTGGTCTATTTATCCACCATTCTAATTGAGGAGTCATTGCTTAGGGTTTCATACTTCCTTTAGAGATAAGACTATTATCTTGTGGGAAAAGTCTTTTAGATACATAGGATAACTCTTATATCCTAGATATGACCTATCATTATTACCCTTATGAACCACAACAACTTATTTTAAAGTTTCATTAACCAATGGAAAAATTGACGCTCGATAGGTTCATCTTCAAGGTAAGTATTCTTAACTCTTAATCCTATTTTATTATTAGATAGATTTTCATGTATTGGTTTTTGAATGAATTTATCTCTTCATGATCAAGATTAACTCTACATTGACTTGAGTAGAGTTATTATTTTCATGTTTACTTTTATGTTTATTATCCCCCATTTATGCCAAAATATTTAGTGAACACTTGATTATATTTACTTTTACTTTGTTAAAAAAACATAGGACATAGTTAGGGTTATTATGTGGTATTGCCCAACTTGAGGGTTTGTAAACCTATCTAGTGATACTTTTTGGTAATATACCCCTTTTCTAAGTATATTAGATCCATACTAGTCATGAACCTGATTGTCTAAATCTACCAACAAGCAAAAGGGCTAATTTTATTTATTTTCTCTAAGCTATGATTAATTTGTAGATCAACTTCAATTTCCATTATATACATTTTGGTGAACCTAATATGAACTAACCCTTATAGTTTTTATTTCATTATTTCATATATTATTTATTCCAATTTTATATAATTGAATCAGTTCTATCAACTTAGTCTAACATTTTGGGCACATGTTTGACACATGATCAATCTAATCAATTATGTTTAGCTTTATACAAGTCATCCTCAACTACAGGTATCTTGATCAATCAAATCAACTCAATTTTATTTTTTTCATATAGGTTTTCATACTAATTTGACCCTATCAATGTTATTGGTAGGTTAAAAATCTTCATCTAGATGACACAGTATAAAAATAACAATTCAACATTATTAAAATTTCATTCACACCAATTTAGTTATTTATTTCTTCATTTCATTTCTATTTTTCATAGTTTTTAGTCCATAATTAACCCTAAAATAAACATAGTTGACTAGATTGACTTAGTTATTTAGTTGATTCTTGCCTAGGAGACTCAATCAACTTATTCAATCATGTTTATTTGGTTTTTTTTAACATAAACTAAATTGATCCAGTTGATTCTATTCTATACTATTTGCATAGTCAATCAACCCAATCAACCTAGTACTCTTCAAATAAAGGAATTAACTCACATTTCTATTAATTAATTAATCTTTAATTTTATTTCTTGCTTGCTTAGAGTAGAACACATAGTTTAAATAGGAAAGTTTAAATTATCTATCTAGTCACACTATTTTTATTTTATTAACACACTTCCAAACCACAAAATATCAAAAATCATTAAACAATTGTACCCAAGGTCTACCTACTTGGATTTCATCACCAATGGGGAAGCCAATTTTATTTTTTGGTTGGGTATAAATACTATTGGAAAAGCACCCAACAACATTATCATTACAAGATTGTAAAGTGAAGGGGTAGGCCCATTACCAAGCTAGTTCTATCACTAATACAGATCCCTTTTATCCTTAACAACCTGAAACCAACCTTAGCTTACCTCTTTCTAGTTCCTTTTCAAAGCCACATACCCTATCACATTTCTTTTTAAAACTATATTTTAAAACATTCAAGAATGATCGCATATATTAACATTTATATTTTCAACATTATTATTGTCTCTTTAATAATTATATTTTATATTGTAAAACTTGTATTTTCTAGTGTTGGTATAGGTTTTTGATATGTGCTTTAATTAGATAGACTTAATCGACCTAGTTTCTTGTGTTTTTACCTCATTTTCCTACAGGATTACTACTTAGTCATCTAGATTTCTATAATTCTAAATATTTCCTACCTATAGAGAATAGTATATTTAGTCAACTCTATTTCTTACAAGATGTTTTATTTTGTGTTCTTATAAAACATAATCAACTCAGTCTCTTATAGGCTATTTTATTTACCTTTTTCAAAACACATTTAGTTTATTTGACTATGTTTCTTGTTAGTTATACTTCTCACCTTCTTCTAGAATCCAATTTATTAGTTTGACCTTATACCATCTAGTTGACTCTATAGGTCCCACCAACTTAGTTCATTAAAATAACAAATTCATAATATGTCTTCTTTTTAGCTTCCAATTAGTCAATAATACTATATAATTAAGGATTTAGATCAAAACATCACTTATATTATCACTTTAAATGAAACTATTGAATTTATTCATTCATGTCTTCCTAATACAAAACTAATTACTAAACAATGTAATGAAATTACTTTTATTCATCTTAGTACTCTTCCTACTACTAATGTTGGGATCCCTCCAACCAAAAATCCATCCCCTAATACCAATATAGGTAATGCTTCTCATACCAACACTAATGCTCCACCTCCTAACACTAACAATCAAAATATTCCCAATTATACAACTCAAATTCTTGCTCAAATTATTCAACAAACTAATATTATGTAAAAAAGTAACAATTCCCAAAGGATGAAAATGCAATCTCATATCTTAAAAATGGCTAGTTAACCACTTAAAGTTATCATGACTCAACCAAATCGCACTTTTCTCCCTCCTCTTCTTAGAGATGCTAATGGGAACATCATCCATAAACCCCCTTTACTTAACAAAATGCTTTAACATTTACAAAAGGAACCTTTATCTCCATTCATTACATCCATAAACATTGGAAGCATCTATCCAACTATCGCATATGATGGAACTAAAGATCCCACTACCTTTCTTAAATATTATGTTAATATCTATAATGAATGGGTCTAAACTAATACCTTTGTTACCACCAAGATTTTATCCAAAACCTTTGTTGGTGATACAATTGAATGGCATGATCAACTTCTTAAACATTCCATTACACAACAAAAGGATTTAGTCAATGCTCTAGTGAAGGAATTATAACATAATGACCTTCATAAAAATTACCTTAGCCACTTCATCAATGCCAAGAAACTTCATAATGAATCTTCTCACACTTTCATCAAACAATGTAAGCTTTATCTCGTAAAGTAGACTATAACATCAATTATGACACTCTTTTAAAACTATTTATTATCATTCTTAAATATCCTCTTCAATACAAATTTCATATGTTTTCCCCTAAAACCTTAGAAGAAGCCTTAAACCAACCAAAAATGAAATAATTTATTATGACTCAATTTGAATCACTTCAAATGAATAATAAAGAACATTTCCAATTATTTTATCATAACATTGATTTTTATAAGCCTCCCCACTCTCAAAAGGGAGCATTTAATTCAACCAATTTTAACACCACCCACCTCCCCTAAGTCTAGAACAACTAAAGAATAAATTTCCACCTTTTAAACCCATGAACTTTGATCATTCCAAACCTCCTCCAAAATGGTACAATCATGATAATTTTTATTGGTGGCATGCTACGATAGGTCATTCTCATGTTCTTCACCAATTTCTTCTTGCTTCCTTAATTATTCCAAATTTCAATATTGATACTCTAACAAAAAAAATTTATCAAGACTATCTTCAAGCATCATAAATCCAATCTAAATAATCACATCAACATCACCTATCTAATGATCAATAATAATTACCCCACAACTCTACCTTATATATTAATTTTATCCAAACCAAAATTCATCCTTCTTTCTATACCAATAAAGAAAGGATATCTAATATGAAAAACTCCAAATGGGTAGATATATTTATCAGTCCTCAACCTCTTAGGTCACACAAACCCAAGGAACACCTAGTTAAAATTCCTACCCCAAAGCACATCATACATGGTCCTCCTTTACCTCACATACCTCTTAATACCTCTCTAAAACATCCCATTTCAATTTTAACATCCTTAAAATATAATAAACCAACACATTTACCTATCTCTAAATGCACCTGCCAACCTAATGTAGCTCATTCTAATAGCTTAGTTTCACCTAATTCCATATCACATGTTGAGGCATATTGTGATTCCCATCCACATATCACATTAAATTTTTAGGTATATTTTGATGAAAATACCTACATACTATTACCCATTGGGGCATCTTATTATGCCCACTCTTATTTTACATTTCCTAATAAAAAAAAAAAAACTTTAAGAAACCTTTCAAGATAGATAGGCATGTATTTCACATGCTCATATTTGATATAGACATTAGCATAGATTTTTCTTGTTATGTTTATCTCATTTTTTTAAAAAATTTATGACCTTCATTTAATTTAGTTTCATTTTACAAACCTTATTCCCCTTTATTAGTCCTTTTGTTTCTATTTATATGAGTTTCATTATAATACTATGGATATGACCCAGTTTTCCTCATGAATACATTTTTGTTTCATACATAGATTTCTCATGCTTTTTCTCTTTTGATCACAAGTTTTTTATTTTTCAAACTATTTTTATTTTCTTTTTTTTTTTGAGTTACATTATAAGTTTATGGATAGGACCAAGAATCCCTCACAAATACCAATTTTTTTTTCATTTTGCACCCACTTGGGTTTTTCTTTTGTGAGTTACATTATAAGACCATGGATAGGACTAGGCATTCCTCAAAAATACCATTTTTCACTTTTTGCACATACTTGGGTTTTTAATTTATGATTTTTAGGATAAGACCATGGATAGGACCAAGCATTCATAGAAAATACCATTTTTAACTTTTTACACCTACTTGGGTTTTTAATTTATGATTTGTAGCATAAGACCATGGATAGGACCAGGGTCTCCTCCTAGATTCCACATATTCTTTCAAACATTTTTACCAAACTAAGTGTTATTTTTATAAGGTTAAGAAATGGTTACAAGTTTTGCGATCCCATTATCTCAACCTAAATTTTTATTTCTTTTGTATATAAAACTTACACAATAAAATATGTTTTTATGTTTTCTTAGACATAGATACGTTGTTATGATAATGAATCATACTTACATGTCACTATATTCATTTTCACATGTTTTTTGATTTAAGGTGATTCAAATTGTTTCATGTTCATTTCACCTTGATTTCCATTCTTCTCATTCCACTTTGGATTAAAAAAGGTCAAATTCATCACATAAATAGAGAAGACTCTTAGACACCATGCTCTCTAAGTTCTCTTTCTTAGTTACCAAGCCTAAAAATTTCAAATAATAGTCATTTTTTGAACCCATGTTTGGTCATTTGAATTTTTATGGAGGATAAATTAAAAAATCCATCAAAATTTTAAATCCAAATCACTTAAAATAAAAGATAATGATAAAAATTCAAATCTAAAATCTAAAATTCAACATCACACCAAAAGACATGATTCATAGCACATCTATCCTTAATTGAATATCAAACTCCATAGTTGGTCTCATAGAAGATCAAGGTCCATTAAAGTTTATTAGGCCCATATATTTGGATATAATAATTTAAAATTATCTATGGTGATACCTACTTTCTCACAAAATTACCCAATATTCATAGTAGATCGACGACTCTATAAGGAGTCTTGAGGAATGGGGAAGACGTTGTGGGAAGGTAAGTCCATTTTAATTTTCATGAATATATCCTTCATGGGATGATATTAATACTTTATGTGATAACCCAATATTTGTGTGGATATGAGAAGTTACTCAAATTATTTAATTTCTAAAGTCCTCTTGTTTTGACAAACTCAATTTTAGTGTCTTGACTTGGATAAAAAAATGTTCCTCTACCTTGATTTTTCTTAAATTTATCCCACAATGCATTTCATTCCCCCCTAGATAGGTAAGTTTGTTTCTAAATATATTTTCCCAATTCTATATTCCTCTTCTTCACATATTAAAACATGATATAACTACTTCATTTTGGTTTTATCTATATTTAGAACAAAACAATATGTTCGAGTGACTATGGATTATTTTATTTACACCATTGCTTTACTTTTATAGAATTGCCTTGGTTTCCTTTACCAAATTTTAATAATTCATTATCATTCCTTTTTTTAGACAACTATGCATACTTATATATTTATGTACTTTTTCCATTATTGAGTTTGGATTGTTACTTCTCATTCACTAATGTTTTTTTCTATTTCATGCACTTTTTCCATTAATGATTAAGTATTATTAATTCTCGCTCAATAATGTCATTTTACCATTTATTTCACATATTTGTTTAATTAAGTATTATTATTGATTTCACATTGATTTTATATTTTCAATATTCATGTATCCTTAGACTATTTTGGTTTATTACCCTTCTTACTTAATATATACTTGTTTGAGTTTTTAAGACATTTAACAATCTTAACTTTTTGGTTACTTGATTTACTTTAAATTTTGGTTTGATCATTTGGTTATAAATTATAATTTATTACCCTATATTACCAATTTTACAAGTGCATCATGCATATACATTTTAATTATATTGAATTTCCTACATTTGTTTATATTTTCTCTTTAGTCTTGCATCTTCAGGGTTTATCCAAAGTAGTCTATGTGCCCTACATGACCAAAACTAAAAACACAATAGGAAACCATTTAGTGATAAAGGTAAGTTAAGGTATGTATGTATTACTTTTTTTTTTTTAAATTTCCTTTCAATCTTTTAATTTTAGTTATTTTATGCATTAAAAAACTTAAATTTACCAAGCTCAACATTATGTGTTACTATGTTATTTTATCCAAGTACCATCCTATGTTTCAACTACATGAAATAAAATGAAATTCATGTGGGGCATATGTATACACATAATATTTTTAAACTTTATCAATTACTGATGCTTTATATCTTACAATAATCCATTGAATCTTAATCTCTCTAAGTTCATGCATTAAAAGCTACACTAAGAAAGGGGTGGGTAGACTGTTGGTGCTTCTAAAGATTGTTGTTTTGTATACCACCACTTAAACCAACAAAAACCTATCCTATATGTTTTCATAATATTTAAAACCTCCATTACACACTCTAAGTAGTTTACCACCTCAAATATCCCCTACCTAAGCCAAAACCACTTTGTATCATCTACCAAACACAGTCACATAGGTTGACCCTATTATTAGAAATGAGCATGTTACAAGACTAAGTCATCTTAACTGACTTAGTCTGGGACCTAAATTTTGTATTTATTAAATAATTGTGTCGACTGGGTTAATTGTGTTACATAAAACATTGAAAGGGTTTAGGGTTAAATTTGTTTATGTGAATGCATCATTTTTGCCATTTTCATTAGAAAGAGATAAAGATAATAATTTTATTTTGAATATACTTATCCACCATTTTAATTGAAGGGTAATTTATTAGGGTTTCATATTTACTTTGGAGAGAAGAATATTATCCTATGGTAAAAGTGTTTTAGATGTATACGAGAAGTTGTGTATCCTAGATTTGATATATCTTTGTTATCCTTACAAACCACAAGAACCTCTTGCAAAGCACCATTAGCCAAAGTAGAGATTGAGGATTAATAGGTTCATATTCAAGGTAAGTATTCTAAATTCTTTTTCCTTTTTTATTAGTAGATATATTTGCATGTATTAGCTTATGAATAAATTTCTCTCTCCATGCATTAGGATTACCTCTACATTGATTTGAATAGATTTATTCTATGCATATTTACTTTTATTTTTATTATCCCCCATTTGTGCCACAAGCTTTGGTGATCACTAGATTAGATATACTTTACTTTGATATTTAATGTATTGTAAAACCATAGGACCTAGCTAGGGTTATTTTATAGTATTATTTTACTAAAGGATTTAGAAACCTCTGTAGTTATATTATGTGCTAAGAGACACATTAGTTAGGTCTAGTAGATCCATATTAATCATGACCATGACTGTATAAATGTACTAACAAGTGGAAAGGCTAGTGTGATTTATCTTTTCTGATCTAGGATTGATTTACAGACCAACATCACTTTCCCTTGTCATACACTCTCATGCTTCCTTTTTTTCAATCTCAATTTTCATGTTGAACCAATAATGGTAACCATGATTTTTGGAAAGGCCATGCCAATGAGAGAAAAATCATATATAACACTTAGTGTGAAACTTGTGCCTTAACCTCCCAATTTGTATTTGATGCCTAACTTGCATAACTCTCATAACCTACTCTAGGAGGTGTAGACACTAAAATCGTATCTACCCCCTCGGTCTTCTTTCACCCTTGGCCCCCCTTGGCCCATGTCCTAACCCTTGTCCTAGCCCCCTCTATTTATCAAATAAATATTTTAATTTATTTGGCCCTCTTCCACCTCACCCATGCCACCTTGGATCCCCTCCTTAGATCCCTCCACCTCTCTCCTAGCCTTTATTGCCCAAATCTCCCCTTTATCCTTCCTCCTACGTCCATTTATGCCTCCCTCGACCATTTTCCCATGGCCCCTTGACCCGACAGCGTGCAAGAATAGATAGAGGCTAACTTTAGCCTCTGTCCCCATTCTTCGGCCACCAACATCGGTCATTATGCAGCTGACATCAGTGATTCTACCGGCGTTGGCAGCCTTCAAGACCATTCTCTACAACCATTCTCCCCCCCGCATGAACAGAACTCTCTTGACGCTTTTGCATTCATATTTTCTTCTCCTCCCCCTCGTACAGCAACACCAGTAGCTACAAGCACCTTGCAAGAATAGCTCCATTTACAGGTCCTTCAATAGCTCCGACAATAGGTTTCTCCATTCTCCAACCAGCAAGTAAGAGGTAAGCACAGTGTTGTTTTCCATTTCATTTCTTATCTGCATTTATCTATTTAGCTAACTACTACCTAAACCTTCCCTGTCTATCCTTGAGAGGCTAAAAATCCTTCTTAGACCCCTGCCTCTCATCCATCCCCCTTTTTTTCTTCTGGTTCTCAACTAGTCACTTTCTCGACAATCCCCTCTACCCAACCAGTTCTGCACAAACCCTCAAACTACTCCTCAAACCCCAAACAGTCCCTCTAAATCCCACACAGAGCCTCAGACCCTTAGATGAAGCCTCAGTCCATTATACAGACCAAGACCAGACCTATAACTCATCCCTGACTACTGCCCCAGCTGACCTCATCCATTTCCCCTACCAACGTCGGTAGCCTAATCGATGTCGGTGACCTTCCCTGACCGATGTCGGCAATACCACTGATGTCGGTGACTATACAAAGTAGATTACTGCTAAATAGGTATACTTTTACTTTCAGTTCTTTCTTTCTATCTTTTATCATTTATCACTTTTTGTTTTTTATTAGCATTATGTTTTAACAGTGGACTGTCATCCCTTAAGAAGCCTTTGCGCTTCTAGGACCAAGCTCTTGCTTGGCAGTCCACCCTTTTGTCATCTAATGTTTTTCATGTTTTAGTGTCTTTCCCTTTCAGGTGTCATCCTCCACAACCAAAGAGGAGTTCTCACAACGTCTAAATTTTGGTGCGCACATCTACAATTTGAGTATGTACAAAACCTCATCCTTCTTAGTTTCTCATTTTCTCTTTCTTGAATGTGAAAAGCAAATCTTTCGTAGAAACATTCTGGCACACCCGGTGGGACCTTAGGGTCTCCCTTGGGTCCCTTTCCTTTCTGTTCATATAGGTGCATTAGGTTTCTCCCTTTTCACCTCTTTCTTCTCTTCTAAATGAGATCATAAGCAGCAATAAAAAGAACCTTCCTTTCTTTTCTTGCATTTCAAACTAGTCAAAAATCATATCCTTCAACCCTTTCTCAACTTGTTTTCATTCAAACTCACATTTTGACTTGGGGCTTAAAACACATTGCATATCATTTCTGCTTTCTTGCATTTCTTAGTCCACACATAGTAATTAACAAATCACATCATGAATTAATTGTAGTCCACTTGATGTTACACAACCAAACCACTTGCACTAAATCAAACATCAAACTTACCTGAGACAAGGCCCAACTGGGATTTCATCCCCCAATAGATACCTTACCCATCCCAGTGATCCTACTTGGATTTCATCACCAAGGGGAAAGCCCACTCTGTTCTCTAGCAGAGTCTAATCTCTAGGGAAAGTATATTTTGGCTAAGCGAGACCAGATTACCACTGGACTCATAAAGTGAGGGGAGCTTACTCCTTAGCACCAGGCCATGTACAGAACCTAACCCAAACTTTTGAGCACCTAAACAAACATGAAACCATCCATAGACTACCTCTTTTAGGACCCTTCTAACAGCGAACCTCCCCAAACATCACTTTAAGGCATAAGCCACACGAGCTTAATAATTACTTTCTAGGGATTTAATGCTTAGGCTCTGATTGTGTTCTTCATCTTTTTTGTTCTTATCTGCTTGTTTGAGCTAGTGAGGATGTTCTTCTTCCTATTTTTCAAAAACTCTCAAATCTTTTGGGTTTCTGGAAAACATAGTCACTGGCATCAGTTTTACCACCGACGTTGGTACCCCTTTTCTTGCTAGCATCGGTTATCTGACCGACGTCAGCCATCTTTCTCACCAACATCAGTTTTTCAATTGACGTCGGTCTCTGTCACAGTTCTTTTTTTTCAAAATAGCAGCCTTAAAACCCACCCCTTTTTCTACCAAAACCCCATTCTGAGTTTTTGAAACTAAAAAAAAACACAGTTTTTGAAACCTGACCTTTCTTGCCTTGAATGGTTCTGACTCACAGTCAAGCTAAGGCTCTATTCAACCATGCGAGGCATCGAATGCTTCCATCTACCCCATCCATAACCGGTCCTATAATGGAGTTCCACTCAGAGACTGAAAGAACTCCTACTCGCCCAACCCCACCCCAGACTCTTATTGTCCCAGAAGGGGACCAAGATTTTGCATGATTCTTAGACCTCAACGTCAAAGCCTTGTAGCACTATCTCGCACATAGCCGAATGTGAGACTCCTTAGGCAACCCAATCTATAGGATGCCAACTTCCTTAGTCGAGACAATGATCACATCAACAGCATCTACAATTCAACCTATAGACAATCAAGCCAACACCTCGACCAATAACCCAACCGTCTCTTACCTTCAAAATTTAGCCTCTCCTTCTAGACGTACCTCCATGGGGGTTTTGGTACCCCCTCAACCTCAAACGACTCAACCAAATCCTACACCTTTCCAAAACCTAGTGGTCTCTATCCCCCCTACTCTTGCACCTATCAACACAAGAGTAACTGTCTACCCTTCAACAAGTGTGGCCACTCCTCAACCATCTTTGATGGCCCCTATCCAACTTGTGCCTACCAACCCCATAACACAAGTGCCCTTGACTCCAACTTCCACATCGATAACTAGCCACCCATATGTTGCATCTACACAACCAACCACGTCATATGCCCCTCTCAATATCTTTCAAGCACCTTATAATCTAGGGGGTGCTCCACCCGCTAATCCATCAGCCGATATCATCAAAATGTTGATGGACAAGATGTCTAGCCTAGAGACCTCCATTTTTGGCTCACGCAATGCTCTCTCATACGAGCAAATTTGCAATGAGCCCATTCATCCTTCTGTCCCGATCAGGCCATATCCCAGCCAGTGGGAACTTCCTAAATTTTCTCTCTTTCAAAGCAAGGAAGACCCACAACAACACTTATGGGCATTCAGACATGCATGTTACCTTATTACCCATGATGATGCATTGCTTTTATGCACATTTCTTATGTCTCTCTCTGGTGCTATGCTTGACTGGTATAGCTCTCTTGCCAGCCATTCCCTCTTCACATTCACACAGCTGGCCCAGCTCTTTCTTGATCACTTCTCCATCAACATCACCAAGAAGGTCTCGATCACAGACCTCTATTCTATCTGCCAATTCGAGGATGAATCCATAGCTGACTTTGTTGCTCACTAGAGAGGCCTCATCAATCAACTCTCCTTTTCCTTACCCCAACCTAAACTTATTAAAATTTTCTCCCAAGCCTGTGCCAAACATATTTCTTCCACCTTATGGGTTCAGACCTTCCACACCTTTGATGAAGCCTTCACGATGGTCCGTAAACTTGAATTGCATGCCATCAAGGAGAATAAATTTAAGTTACAGAGAAAGAATCCCAACTCTAAAACCAATGACTCCTCTTCTTCTAAACCTTCATCATCCAATCCTAAGTCTAAAGCTTCAGCTAACGCTGTGGTCATTAGACCTTCATCCTCTTCGCCTTCAACCAATCAACTTGAACCATCCACATCTCAGAGCACCACCTGCCAATTCTAGCAGAGATACGTACAATGACATTATACTCCTCTCAAAGAATCTTACGTGTCTGTGCTAGAAAAACTTGTTAAATAGGGGGTTATCAATCTCCCCTAGATCTGACCACCTCCACAATTTGATCCCTCATGTGCCATCCCTGCGTGGTATAGGGAAAATGACTTCTGCAACTACCAACGTGTTAAAGGACATGACATGAGAAACTGCAAAACCCTTAAAAATATAATCTAAGACATGCTTGAAAAGGGTGACCTCATCCTAGACAATCCCAATGCACCCCCTAATCAGGGGATCGACATCTTCAAGCAACCATTCCCCAATCATCCATCAACCCAAAATAATGTCTAAACCTTGATTGACAACACTCATGAACACAACATTCAAACAGTCAATACGGTCTCGCCCTTCATCCCCGACCAACCTCAAGAGGTTAGTCCATCTATCAGTCCATCACGTGTGGATGAACCTCTTTCCTTGATTAGTTCTCCGTCAACCTCTCTCATCTTGGAGGATGCCTCAACCTTACCGGCACCACCAGTCTCACCATCCTCCTTCCTGCTACATATGGAGGACCCGACCCTTCCTACTCCTTGACCACAAGTGGAGGGCACCATCATCCTTACCCTTTACCTGCTTGAGGAGCCTCATTCTCCAGTTTCTTCTCCACCCAGGGAAGAACCTGTCTCTCCTTCGTCTCCAACCAAGGACGAATCTGTCACGACTTCATCATGCCATGGGTCTGAGACTGCTACACCCATCTCATCTTCAGCCCCACAATCGTCAACATCTTCTTAAGGACCCAAACCTCATCCAACATCTTTTCAACCATTTTCTTGACTAGTGGAGAAAATAAGACTTCTCCCTTCAAGGAAAGTGGAGCATCAAGGGTTGTGGGAGCATTTTAAAGCTCTTCAACATGAACGTGCCCTCTCATCTCATGCTGCCAATCCTCCCAAGGCAGAATCCCCCAAGACTCTCAATAAAGACCAGACTCCCACATCTAAACCCGCATCTACCCCATCTAAACCTATCAAGTCACTTGGCATTCGCCCTGTCTATACCCTCACTCACCCGTAAGTGAAGGTGGACTTAGACCAGACCTTGACCAATAGTAGTCTTCCAACCAATTCAAAGAAGACTACCAGACCATAGAAGCGAATGCCTCCTCCCTCATCATCATTACCTTCCATTTTGGGCCCCCATCCTTCGACCTTGGCCAGAGTCCTTCCCACTCCGACCTCTAATCAAAACCAGTTGCCTCCTTTGCTTCCTTTGCCTACCTCTAGCCTACCCTCTCCTAAAAAGGTAGTACCTCTCATGAAGAAAGTGTCATCTCTGCCTGTCACCACACCATCAACCCAAAAGGTGGTATGCAAACCTCCTCCAACTCCACCTAAGCAAAAGTTACCAGCATCACACACATCAACTAGCATGGACCCTTTAGTGGGTTCATACTCATTGATATTGCACCAACTTTTGCAGACTTCTAGCATAACCCTTCCACCCATCAGGCCTTTCCAACCTCTCAGGTCTAAGCCCTCCTAGTTCGACGACATGAAGATTTGCTTATACCATCATACGCTAGGACACGATATCGAGACTTGTTGTGCCCTCAAGGCTATTATTCACTACTATATGGAGAAGGACACTCTTCTCCTTGAGGACACTCTTGACCAACCCTCGATACCTTCCCATCCAACCTCTTCAACCACATCAACATCTCACTAGCAAGCCATGACCCCTTCTTCACCTCCTATCTTTGAAATCAATGCTATCCACATAACCACTAGGTCACAAAAGGACAAGGCAAAAGAAAAAGCTGCCATTCCTTAGACCTACCCTTTCATCAAACCACCTCTAGTGCCCAAGCCTAAAATTTCTATCCTTGGTGCATCTCAGCCTTCTCCTTCTTCCTCTTTTGGTCTGATTCATGACTCCATGTTGAAACAGCTTCACCAAACACCTATGAAGATGTCCCTTTATGACCTCATCAAAACCTCGCCTTAGCATCATCAAGCCCTCATCTGAGCCTTGCAGGCAGTGGAGGTCCAACTCAAAGACCCTAAACCACTCACTGCCCTCGTCCACTCTTTATCTCTTGTTGCCTCCATCACATTTAGAGATGCTGAGATTCCCATGTCCAACACGAAAGATCAGGATGCTGCCCTCTTCATCACTACCTATGTTGATCAGACATGCATTAAATGTGTTATGATTGATGGAGCTACTAGCATCAACATTATCTCCACCCATGCCTTTGATCAATTGGCTCTTCCCAAGAATTATGTCTCCAAAATTGATGCAATCTTGTGCTCCTTCAATGACACCACCACCACGACCATTGGCATAGTCATCCTTCACATTCTTGTTGGTCCACGCACAGTCCTAAAGCTCTTCTATATCATCGAAGGAGAGTTTCAATACAACATGTTGCTGGGATGACCCTGGATCCGTGCCATGGCTTATGTCCCCTCCACCCTGCACCGTTGTGTGAAATTTGAGCACGACGGGCAAGTCCACACCATTCCTGCTGACCCTTCACCCTTAAAAACTTGTAACACCACCTACTATCTAAATGACATCCTCATTCCTATCAATCCATCAACCCTGGCACCACCTCCATCTACAGAAGCTTCAACTAGTTTGCAACCGACGGTCACCCTCACCCCTCCTATTTAAGCGACTACCAAATACCCCATGGAAGACATCTTCCAGTGACTTTCACATGGGGAATATCACTTTTTGACCTTAGACATGTTCCAAACTCTGCAAGAGTATGGATGCCTTCACCACAGCCCTAGTTATGACCATCAAATCAGGATGGTCATGCCTTATGGTCCTCCTCACCTCCAAACCAATCTTGTCTATGGGGGGTTCAATCAAGCTCCTACTAATAGCAACCCTCTCTCTTCACCCCAACCATTCACATCAGACTTCTCATTTCTTGGCAACCCTACCTTTGCACACACTTACCTTTATAGGTGTGCATGGAAGGGTTTTGGTTTCAGACGCTATGAGCAGGGCTCCCATCAGCCCATCAAGCCGCTCAATGATGATGATGCCAAGAAATAGTATGGCCTGGGATATCACGACCCCACTCAGGCCTCTGCAGACCTTTGCCCCGAGCTAACCATTGACCAATCTCCTCCAAGCTCACCCATTCCTCCTCCTTCACTTACGGAGTCGGTGGTTTCCATCCCTCCTAGTTTTTTTTTCCATAAACACCATCTGCCTGGAACCCCTAACCTATCAGCTAAATGGGGTGTCTAGGCCTCTCCCTCTCATTTTTCCTAGCATGATAGAGGATGAGTTGGTGACCATTCACACTGTCTGCTACGTAGACGATGACGCCATTCTTTCTTACATGGGTGCTGATGACTCTTTCATCCAGCGCTCCCTCCCTTCTGAGACCCAAGTTATGTTAAATGAATCAACCATTGACATCAACCTCCCTTCTTTCAATGTTCCTCATGTCTTAAAGATTGGCCAATCTCTAGATGCCTAGGAGCAGCTTGACTACACTCAGTTCCTCTCAGACCATAGCAAGGCCTTTGCCTAGACCTACAGTGACATGCCTGGCATCGACCCCACCATTTCTACCCATAACATTATCACCAAACCAGAGGCTAAGCCTGTTAGGCAAAAGCTTTAAAAGATGCATCCCCATGTTGTGCTCTTTATCAAAGAGGAGCTTTAGTGCCTTCTTTCTACCTCTTTCATCCAACCCATCGATTATCCATAATGGGTCTCTAACATCATCCCTGTCACCAAGGCGACTGGGGGGATCTAGATCTACATGGACTATCGTGACCTTAACCTAGCCTATCCCAAAGATGACTTCCCTCTTCCTAACATTGACTAGCTTATTGATCTCACAGCCGGCCATGAGATGTTATCTCTCATGGATGGGTTTTTAGGATATAACTAGATCCTGATTGCACTGGAAGATTAGCACAAGACTACCTTTATCACCCCATGGGGGACTTTCTGCTATCAGGTCATGCCTTTCAGCTTAAAGAATGTAGGTGCCACTTATCAGTGCACCATGACTTACATTTTCTATGATCTCCTCCATAAAATCATGGAGGACTATGTGGATGACCTGCTTGGCAAGTCCAAGCTTCGTCGTGACCATTTGGCCATCCTCAAGATCATCTTATCTCACCTTCTTCAATACAATGTCTACCTTAACCCCAAAAAATGCGTCTTTGGGGTCCTCTCAGGTAAGCTTCTCGGCTTCATCGTTTCCTTCTGTGGCATCGAGATAGATCCTACCAAGATCTGTGCTATCCTCGAGATGCCACCTCTGACCAATCTCAAGCAACTTCACAGTCTACAAGGGAAGCAACAATCCATTCGTCATTTCATCTTGTAGCTTTCTGACCACTGCCAACCTTTTCATCATCTCCTTAAGAAGGACATCTCCTTTAAGTGGGATAAGGACTACCAAGAGGCTTTTGAAGCCCTCAAATGCTATCTAGTCTCTCCACCAGTCCTCATTCCACCTAAAGATGACCAACCCTTCTACCTTTATATCTCTGCCACCAACCATTCGTTAGGTGCCATGATCACACACCGAGATGAGCATCACCATGAGCAAGCGGTCTACTATATCAGCCAAACACTGGATGACTATGAAACTCGGTATACTCATACTGAGAAACTCTATTTGGCATTAGTATTTACCACTACCAAGCTCTACCACTATCTTCTCAACCACAAGACCTTTGTCATCACTCACACTGACCCTCTCAAATATATGCACTCCAAGCCATATCAAAATTAGTGTATGGCTCGGTGGCTCATGCTGCTTGCTGAGTTCAATTTTGAGTTCATCTAATAGAAATCCATTAAAGGGCAGACCATCACTGACCAACTAGTAGATGCCCCTCTTCCTAACAATCAACCTTTGTAGTGCGAGTTTCCTAACGAATCTATCGCCGTGCTTTCCACCGATGACACTGTCTATCAAATGACCATGTTCTTCGATAACTCCAAATGTCAACTCGATGGGGGGTGTGGGAGTCATTCTCATCCCACTCGAAGGTGAGCCCATGCCTCTGTCTTTCAAGCTTGACTTTGATTATACCAATAATATGGCTGAATACGAAGCCTTAATTTTGAGACTTCAAACCGCCCTTTCTCTCAACATCAAGTCCATCAACATCTTTGGTAACTCGCAGCTTGTCATCAATCAAATCAACGGTTCATACCTTTGTAAAAATGAAATTTTGCAAAGGTACAAAAACTGTGTTGACACTCTTCTAGCCTATTTTAACCATTACCTCTTATAGACTACTCCTCAATCCATGAACAAGTTTGCTGACACCATGGCTTCTCTCGCCTCACATATCCCATCTTCATCATCCTCATCCAGAATCTTTGTCACGGTGCATCATGTGCCATTACCTTCATACATTTCTCCTAACATCAACCATGTCAACACCATAAACTCTAGTCCATGAGATGATTGGTATAACCAACTTGTGGACTACTTATCTCATTCTGTCATTCCTCCCCATCTCTCTAGTAATGTGTGGTGAGATTTCATCAAATGCATAGCTCGCTACACCATGCTAGGGGGTCCTCTCTATAAGCAAGGCTTTGACGGCCTCCTTCTTCACTGTCTAACCTCCACTGAAGCCTCTCATGCCATGAAACAAGTCCACAACAGGATTTGTGGTGGACACTTCAGTGGGAATTCAGTTGCTAAGTGCATCCTTCATCTGGGCTATTATTGGCCCACCCTTCATCAAGATTGTAGTGACTACATTCGGCATTGCATCAAGTGTCAGCAGCACTCTAACTTGCTCCATCTCGCTAGCCATGCCTTACAAGTCACTCAAGATTTCTAGCCTTTTTCTTAGTGGGGCTTAGATCTCATCGGCGAGATTAACCCTCACTCATCTCTTCATCATCAGTCCATCATCACCACCACTAAGTATTTCACTAAATGGGTGGAAGCCATTCCTCTCGTCTCCACAAAAGCTAAAAAAATTGTTGACTTCATCAGCACCCACATCATCTATCATTTTAGTGTCCCTCACAAAATCATCACCGACAATGGCAAGTCCTTCAAAAACAAGACCATCCAAAAACTCTGACTCATTTGGCATCAAGCTCAGTTTCTCTTCACCTTACTACCCACAAGAAAATGGGCAGGCTGAGGCTTCCAACAAAATTATGACTAAAATTCTCATGAAGGTGGTCAACGACATAGGAAGGGACTGGCACATTCATGTTCCCTTCACTTTGTGGGCCTACCACACTAGCATCCAAACCTCTACGAGTGCTACCCCTTTCTCTCTAGTGTATGGAATAGAGGCTATCCTACCTCTCAAAGTATAAATCCCGTCTCTCTGAATCTCTCTACATGACATTCTCTCCAATGATGACTTTCATCAAGATCACTTAGCTCAACTTGAGTTACTTGATGAATGTCATCTCACTGCCCTCAACCATCTCCATGTCTATCAAAATCACATCAAGCGAGCCTATGACAAAAATCTGTGAGAACGAGATTTTAACATCAGAGACCTCATCCTCAAAGAAAACTAGCATGTCACCAATATGGAGTGAAGTAAACAAGGCAAGTTTGCCCCTAATTGGCTTAGACCTTTCATCATCACGCAAAAGTATGGGTCAGGGACTTATCGTCTATCTTCTCTCGATGGACGGCCAGAACCTGAGCCTCTTAATGCCTTGCATCTACGGCCATTCTACTGTTAGTCGAGTATTCAACCACTTGACATTTAACTTGAGCTCATCCCTTGAGCAATCCCTATCCTCTTAATCCTCATTCCTTCAACCCTATTTCCCTTAATAAATCCTCTATAACCCTTTTATGATGTATGGATGCTTTATCCTAATAAAAGGGAGCCCTTGAACTTCTACAGTCTTGTCCATGACTCCAAATTCTGTCAAAAAAATTAAAAAATCAAGATGTCAAAACATATCCAAGGTCACCTAATCAAATCAAAAAGTAGACTGCTCCTTCGAAGGATAGCTATACTATCATTCCTGTAGCTAATAGACTGCTCCCTCAAAGCATAGCTATTCAAACTTATATAAATCAAAAATATAGACCACTCCCTCAAAGGATGGCTATGACTAAATCTTGATACAAACAACACTTTCCTAGAAGCTTCCCATATAGATCAGCTTCACAAATGACCACCAAGCAAAATGACATCTCTATGTGGACTTCCCGCATTGATCAGTCCGCTCTTTCAAGAAAAATAAAAAAATGGGTCATGGACTTGGCTTGTAGTTGTCTCAGGGTCTCCTATAAAAAGGGGCAAGGTTATACCTGCTCTTAAAAGGGGTTACCCTATCCTCCTCCTATCATAACACCTGCTCAAGGGACTTCAAGCTCACTTTAATGTCAAAGTGATTCGATTACCATTCTAACACACCCATGGTCAATGACGCAATGCATGAATGGGGCTCTTTGTTCTAACAACCCCTATCTATGTTATCATTCTGTTCCTTGTCAATGAAAGGGTGATTATGCCTTTTGCTTTCTACTTACACTTTGGTCACATTCGAACTTCATCACTTGTCAAACCCAATCAACTCAACTCCAATCTCTTTTCAGACCACTCACATAGCCTATTCACACTAGTTTCTATGGACACCAATACACATGGAAACTATCAACTAGACACAATTTATGTTAAGCATAAACCAATACTTGCTGAAGCATAAATAGACCTCAATTCATTTCTAGCATACATCCATCACAAATATGGAAAATTACTAGGGATGAAAGACCCCTCAACCAATGTTACAGAATACACCATTTGGAAAAGGCTATAACATCTTTTTCTCCTCATCATTTCGACACATGACCAAACCAATCATCAACCAATCTTCTCAACTAGTCTGAACTACATTGTTCTGAGGCCCCTTCCAATCTAGGCTATGTAGGCAACACTCAGATGACACGATGTCTTCTGGGGTTAGCTTGACCACCCTCTTTTGTTCGTCTCTCTGATGGACAAACCTTATCTTCTTTGACCATGACCTTGACCTCGACCAGGACAAATCAATCACTTCGACCCTCTTCCTCCCTCTTTGGGAGAACTACATTGGCCTGAGGCCCTTAGGACAAGGGCTATGTAGGCAGCACTCAGCTGACATGGGGTCTCTTAAGGTTAGCTCAACCACCCTCTTTGTCACTTTCTTCCATCCCATTCTGTCGTGGCCTGTCAATCATATCATAGTTAGTCACATATTTTCATAATCATTAGCATAATCATTTTCATCATGTCCATCCATAGTCACTAAACATCACCATTTAATTTAAAAATCATAACCATTCACATCAAATATCAACATCAATATCATTAATCATCATCATATAACCATTTCATTAAACATCACATTCATCATCACATTAGTCATCATAATCACAAACATAGCATCATTATTATACACATCATATCAAAACATGCATCAAATCAAAGTGCCATAAACATTAAACACATCCATAACATTTTCCATAACACATCAATGATCAAAATAATCTCATCATATATATCTCAAAATTTTGTACAATCACATAATCTGTGCCTCTCTCTCTCTCTAAAAAATCACATATATCTCGCATCATCGGCACATAGGCTAATATATACATCATATCACAATCTGCCCTCAAGGTTGTGGCTGTGGTCATGGTAGTGGCTGAGAAGATGATGTATCCTCTCCCCCCTCTAATCTATGCCATTTGCGTGAATTTGTAGTAGTTGCTCGTGACATAGACCACTGTCAGCTTAGCTCTGCCCTCATATCTGAGTATCACTATATCTAAGGAAACCCCCTAATGGTTCCCTCATAATATGTGATCTCATCCAACGCATTATTGTATCTAACTATAGATACAGTCTATGGTGGACCCATCTGACCTGCTACCGTCCCTTGTACTGACCCCTACAGCTATAAAAATGTCTGCTGCACCGATACCGATGGTCCTACCCCCTATGAAAATGCCAGCTATCGAGATGGCTACTGTAATGGGCCCTACCCTCCAAAACTCTGACCTGCCACTGCCTGTGCCTGGGCTATGGCTAGCTATCCCTGTAATAGAGTGACCTACCCTGTCAGTGCTACCACCTGACCTGTCATCTCTGTCACCTGGCCTGTCACCCCCGCTAGCTACCCCTGCAAAACCATGACCTATCCCTGCAAAATGGTCACCTAAGCCTGTGCCACATCCCTCTCCTATCACGCTATGTGCCTCTCCTCATGGGCTATATCTTGCTCCCTGGTGACAGCCTACAGATCTGACTGGGGACCCACCCATACACCTATGTACCATCTTATCCACCATGCTGTGTAGGCCTCTATACACCTTGGGTCAGCTATCCTAGGTCTTGCCAGCAACTCCTCAAAATCTGGCCCCTCTGTCTCCTCTGGTAGTGGGAGCAATGCCTCTATATCATCTTACCTATACTGTAAGAATGTGAGAGGTACATCTTGTAACAGCTTGTACTGGCACCACACTCTCTCTATTGGGATCCTCTCAAGCTCACCGACTCACCTGCCTCTGACCCATCGCATGCTATGAGTCCCGACCATCTGCTCGCCCTGGTCTCTGAATGCTAGATATACCAAGTATGGTCTCCAAATGATATTTACTAGAATCAGGGCCTCCAATACCCCTCTGTAGTGGTCAATATCTCTAACCACTCCATCCAGTCACATCTGTGCCATCACCTCATGCCATCACCTAAATTTGACCCTGAAGCTAGCCTGAATTACCACTGGGAGGCTTAGAGGTCATGTAACCGTGATATGCTCATATGCCCAACAGTGTAGAAGGTGGCCTACACACAGACTGTACCGTCACCACTGACTGATGCCCCATAGCTCTCTGTATACCTGGGCCAAAAAGATGGGCACTTAGGCAAACACTGTCTACTACTCCAGCATGTCCATCAAAACCCTGGTCATGGCAATTGGGAACCTGCCTCCCTCTGCATCTAATAATGCATAAACTGTGATGCCAATCATCATCAAGACCGCTAGCTGATGTGCACCCTCATCCATCACGTATAGAGACCCATAAGCAAAACTAGCTGAATGGTAGCTCGCCTCAGAGATGTGCTCCCCAAATAACATGACCATGTGTATATCATGCGCCTCTCTCGAGCACACATAGATGTCAGCTTCGTGTATTGACAGCCATAAAATCTGGTACACGTCCTTGACCATGACTATCATCTCGCCCATGGGCAGGTGGCAGGTGTTGGTGGCATGGTCCCACTACTCAATCAATGCCACCATGAGGCTCACATCCCTCACCACTCTGCAGTAGCATCTCAGCCCACCTAGCCCCACTATGCTCATCTGTGCCCACTCCTCGACCGTCATGCCTCCACACATCCACGTCAACAAAGTCGAGAGGTGATCCCACAACATCAGAGTTTGCCTCACCTACATCCATCAACAGTCAATATCATGTTAAAACTATTCCTACTCTTCCTATTTAACCAACCATTCTAACCATCTATGCCTAACCTAACACCTGGGAAGCCCTTGGCATAGCTTTGACCTTTCGACTTGACCATTTTTCACCACCCTTCCTGACTAGGCAACCACCGACATCAGTTATGTGAGTGCCATCACTATCATGCTAACCCTAGATTTTCTTCTAGTGACTGACATCGGCAAGTGAGTAACTGACGCCGGTCACTAGTCGGCCGACGTTGGTAAACCCATCGACATCGGCAACTGGTTCGGCCCTAGGGCCGAACGAGGTGAGCCCTAAATTTAGGGCTTCCCCCTGTGGACTCCCCAACCCCCCCAAATCATTCCTAAATCATTCCTAATCTATCCTAGACCCCCTACCCACCTTCTTAGCTACCCTCCCCCCTCAATTTTTACCTAAAACAACTAAAATTTCAAAAAACTAAATCAAAACAAAAACAATCAAATAGGGTTCAGAGACCCTCCTACCTCATCTCAGCACTGCCGGTGTGGTGGCACGATGGGTGCCACTAGTGGTGGACCTCCTGCAGGTCCTCTACTCCCCTCTACCATCTCTTTCATTCCAATGACTCTGCACACTCCTATTGGCCCACACACATCCCTATAGCATCCAATCAACTCCCTCTCTCCACCAATGTTCCTCTGCCACCTCGCACCGCTCCTCAGTCAACTCTGGGTCACTTTCACTCAATCAACTCCAAAGCTCTTTCTTCTCTCAGTCAACTAAATCACAAATGAATTTTGGTGGGCCACCAATCTAGTTTTGTCAGATTTGGCAGGCCACCAATGTCAGCACCTTCGTGCCCTAATCTGCCGATGTCAGTCAATTTCCATCGACATCAGTCCTTTTGCTCCACTGACATCAGTTATTTCACTAATGTCGACATACTTCAAACCTCCTTTTTCCCTCCTCATTGCCTAAAATCATGCCCCTAATCATTCAGCTCTTTAGTAGAAGTCATCTTAGCCCCCTAGGGCACATGTGAGATCACTTTTTGCCTCCATCCATCGACCATCCGACCTTGGAGATCATGACCATCTCTTATGACTATGACCACTTCCAAGATGACTTTGCCTTGGTTGTTTTTGCATGTATGCTACCTCACGACTGGTTAGCAAAAATATTTATGACTCTCACAAGTATAAGATCGCAAGCTGGTTGATCCACACTACTTGTGACTTTTTCATGTTTCTGGGAGCACTTCTTAAGCCTGAGATACCTAGAATATGATGACCATTAGAGCTTCAGCTTAGATTAAATAACTCAATTAGCTACGACCAAATGCTAGGGCCCAGTTATTTCAATTTTGGCACTCCTTGACCTTGACTTGCAACAATTTGACCTGACCATCTCATGAAGTGGTATACGCGCAATCATGACTATTGTAGTGTTCTCACTCACCCTCTCTCTATCCATCTCTCTATCAAATCGACATTCGATCTCATGTTTCCTTCCCTTGACTCTCGCTTTGAGGGGGGAACACCTCATCCCATACCTGGGGCAACCAACTCCTATTTTTGTCTTCCAGTTCATCAAGAACAACCAAGAAGATAAAAAGGGGCAGATGTAGACACTTAAATCATGTCTACCCCCTTAGTCTTCTTTCACCCTTGGCCCCCCTTGGTCCATGTCTTAACCCTTGTCCTAGCCCCCTCCATTTATCAAATAAATATTTTAATTTATTTGGCCCTCTTCCACCTCACCCATGCCACCTTGGATCCCCTCCTTGGATCCCCCCACCTCTCTCCTAGCCTTTATTACCCAAATCTCCCCTTTATCCTTCCTCCTGCATCCATTTATGCCTCCCTTAATAGTTTTCCCATGGCCCCTTGAGCCGACAGTGTGCAAGAACGGATAGAGGCTAATTTTAGCCTCCATCCCCATTCTTCGGCCACCGACGTCGGTCATTATGCAGCCAACGTCAGTGATTCTACCGACGTCGACAGCCTTCAAGACCATTCTTTGCAACCATTCTCCCCCTACACGAATAGAACTCTCTTGACACTTTTGCATTCATATTTTCTTCTCCTCCCCCTCATACAACAACACCAGTAGCTACAGGTACCTTGTAGGAACAACTCCAAGCAATAGCTCCATTTGTAGGTCCTTCAACAGCTTTGACAATAGGTTTCTCCATTCTCCAACCAGCAAGCAAGAGGTAAGCACAATGTTGTTTTCCATTTCATTTCTTATCTACATTTATCTATTTAGCTAACTACTACCTAGACCTTCCCTGTCTATCCCTGAGAGGTTGAAAAACCTTCTCAGACCCCTACCTCTCATCCATCCCGCTTTTGTGCTTCTGGTTCTCAACCAGTCACTTTCCTGACAGTCCCCTCTACCCAACCAGTTCTGCACAAATCCTCAAACTACTCCTCAGACCCCAAACAGTCCCTCTGAATCCCACACAAAGCCTTAGACCCTTAGACAAAGCCTCAGTCCATTCTATAGACCAAGACCAGACCTGTAACTCATCCCTAACTATTGCCCTAGCCAACCTCATACATTTCCCCTACCGACGTTGGTAGCCTAACTGACGTCGGTGACCTTCCCTGACTGACGCCAGTAATACCACTGATGTTGGTGACTATACAAAGTAGATTACTACTAAATAGGTATGCTTTTACTTTCAGTTCTTTCTTTCTATCTTTTATCATTTATCACTTTCTATTTCTGATTAGCATTCTATTTTAGCAGTGGACTGTCATCCCCGAAGAAGCCTTTGCGCTTCTAGGACCAAGCTCTTGCTTGGCAGTCCACCCTTTTGTCATCTAACATTTTTCGTGTTTTAGTGTCTTTCCCTTTCAGGTGTCATCCTCCACAACCAAAGAGGAGTTCTCACAAAGTCTAAACTCTAGTGCTCACGTCTACAATCTGGGTATGTACAAACCCTCGTCCTTCTTCTTAGTTTCTCATTTTCTCTTTCTTGAATGTGAAAAGCAAATCTAGTGTAGAAATTGGAGGTCATATCAATTTCCATGCATTTAAATCTTATGATAATTTTCCCACCCTGATAACTAGCCTCATGCAATTAAGTTTCATGTTTTCACCCCACTAAGAAATAACTTCTTGGCCTTCGTATTGTACTTGTAAAATCTTACCAAATTGAGTAAAAAATTTGTCAAAATATCAAACAAGTCTAGTTAAATGTGATTAAAATTTATTTAATTCCATAGACTTAATCAAAATTTCAACCCTTGATTAGGTTTTTATTATCTTCTTTATCCATCTCTAGTGTTAATTGGGTTTTATTTTCTACCCATGTCTAAAGTGTTAGTGTCTATCTCATGTAGACCTAATTAGGCTTCAAAGGCCTAAATAGGTCTAGGCAGGGGTCATCATAGTGTTTATTTTATAATTTATGAAATTTTATATAGTATTTTTAGGTGTTTAAATGGTGGAGTATCTTTGTTAATTATATTTTAAACTCTAAATAGGTCATTGGGGTGAGTTGGGGTTAAGGCTAGTTCTAGTTAGGGATTTTCCTTGATTAGGTCTAAATAATTAAGAAGGGGAGTCATGTAACTATGTTTGAGGATATAATATACATTAGGTCAGGAGGGTAGTGGTTATTTGTCTTAGTTTTAATCAAGTATTGGTTTAATGATAAGGTATTAGGGCCTTGATAGAGGCAAGTATAGTGGTGTTTAGAGAAAAAAATATGACTATGTATTCATAGGTGGTGAATTTTAGCTATAAATGGGGATGGAAACCTAATTAGGTTAGGGGACACCACATGTTAACATCCTTTCTTATTTAGTTCTACATAGATTAGGTATATAGGACACGTTCATCTAAATAGCTATGTTATATGGGGTGAAATACCTAAATATAATTATAAGCCTACAAGAATTCAAATTTAATGTTATTTAGGGGTCCAAGAGTCCTGTTAGGTCTTGGTACACCCACTCTAATTTCCCTCCTTTTTTAAATTTGAAGGGCTAGTTCTATTTAGAGATCAGGATCCTAATTAGGTTTTGTACAGCCAAAAAAGTGATCATCAATTCTATTCAGGTTTCTGAAGCTTGATTATAACTAGGAGATCTAAATTTTAAAGGTGACTTTTAAACCCTAATTTGAGACCCCAAAAAACTTGATTAGGTTTGTTGGTAGTGTTTTTAGACCTAAATCAATTTTTTGATGATACCATTTGATCTTGGTGTTAGTTTTTTGAACTATTTACATCTCTATAAAGTCGACTCTATCATAGATGTAATAGTGGTCTTAATTTTTCCTGGTTGTGCCTGGTTGAAAACCTAATCACATTTTTTTCTATTTTATTATACATTATTTTAATTTCAATTTTTTATTTCATTTTTGGTCTACTTTTTAAGAAATGAATAGTAAAATTAGTAAATTTTAAAGGGGAAATGAGGATAAGGAGATAACTAGAGCAATAATGGATGTTGTTAGTGTATTGAAGGGGAATTCTAGACCTTGGAAGTCTCAAATATCTATATATCGTATTATTTTGATGGCCAAAGGGTTGAATTTTATTCTTCCATGAGATTTAGAGCTAGCCACTTTCTTTTTTCATCTAATTTGATATTGTAGTTTAATTTCTCCCTTGCCATTATACTAGAAAACATTTTAGGTATTGATTTTAATAAACTATGGATTTAAATATCAAATGATGTTTTCATGATTAATATAAGTCTATGATTTTTTTTCTTACAACTTATGCATGTATATAATGGTTGTGGCTACTCTTTCCTTATTTATTCTCCTTAGAATCTTGTATTAGATTTGAATGTGATTAGGCATATGTTGGTTGGTTTAATACCTAGCTTATGGATCTCATGTGATCATGAAATAAAATTTTCCATCATTATTGTAGGTTTTTCTTTCTCTTTTTCTTTTCTTTTCTTATTTTTTCAAGTCTATTATATTATTTTTTGTATAAAGGCAATCTAATTAAATATTTATCCTGATTGTTGTTAATTTATCCATTGTTAAAAATGCATTTTTGAATTATTAAACTAATGGAATGAATTTTAAAATTAGTTTTGAAATCATTAAAATAAAACCCTAAAATTTTGATTTATTGAGCATATCAATGTATGTTTTGGTCATTTCAATACATATTTAAAACCTACATAAAATAAACACAAAGAAAACATTACCCATTTAGTTGTTCAAGTACACAAACCTAGTTAAAAATTAGTTTGAAGTATTCCCACACTAGTAGGCCTATTGAAATGGAATGGTCACAATGAGCCATTGAGTGAAGATCAATGTGTATACAAGGGAAAGTAAAGCCTATCTACAAATCAATCCCAAATCCAAGAAGATAAATCAAACTAGACCTTCTACTTGTTGGTACATTTAATAAATTAAGGTCATGACCAATATGGATCTACTAGAAATAAATAAGGGGTCTCTTAACACACAATATCACTAGAGAGGGTTCTAAATCCTCTAATCAAGAAATACCACATAATATCCTTAGCTAGGTCCTATGTTTTCTAACAAAGTAAAATTAAATATAATATATTGCTCAAAAAAATCTTATGGCACAAATGTGTGATAATAAACATAAAAGTAAGCATGCAAATAATAAATTTTATCTAGTTAATGTAGACGTAATCCTAAGAAAGGATATATAAATACATTCATAAACCAATACATGAAAATATATCTATTAATAAAATAGTATCAAGAGTTAGGAATACCTACCTTAAAGATGAAATTGTCAATCCTCAATCTCTCCCTTGGCCAATGGTTCTTTGCAAGAGGTTGTTTTGGATCATAAGGATAAAAAAATAGGTCAAATTTAGGATACAAGACTTATCCTATGCATCTAGAAAAAATTTCTTAAAATACAAGATTCTTCTCTCCAAAGGAAGTATGAAACCCTAAGAAATGAATCTTGAAGTATAATTTTGGATAAGCATATGTTAAAATGAATCATTCTATCTATCTCTCATGAAAATGGGGTGAAGGATGTGTTTATATATCCAGATATATCCCTAAACCCTTCCAAAGTTTTAGCCAACATAGTTGACCTAGTTTTATAGGAAATAAAATAGTTAGGTCCTATACTAAGTTAGTTGGGCTGACTTAGTCTCGTAACATGATAAATTTCTACAATAGGTTCAGCCCATTCAACTATGTTTGAAATATGGTAAAAAGTGGTCTTGGATTAGGTAGCAGATATTTAAGGTAGTGAATTCATTAGAGGAGCATGTAAGGGATGTTTCAAAGATTATGAAAATGTATAGGAGGGAATTATGTTGGTTTTAATTAGTGGTATAGGAAACAACAATCTTTAAAATCACCATTGGTATACCCACCCCTTTCCCAGTGCACCCTTTAAGGCATGCACTTAGAGATATTGAGACTTCATAGATTCTTATAGGAGATAAAGTGTTAGTAATTATTAAAGATTAAAATTATTGTGTGCATACATATCTTGGATCAAACCATGCCTATATTATTCCCTAATTTTAATCATATTATCATTCCCTATTGGGCTTATTTTCATTATGCCAACCACTAATCCAACCACTTCTCCTTCAATCTCCACCTTTACTTCCACAACCACCAACCAACCCATCATCGAGGTATCAGTTTATTCTACTCAACTTAGTTCACTACTACCCTCATTAAGATAACTACAAACCAAATTAGTGGTGAAAATAAAGAGGGCGCCAAAGAAGAAGCCAGTCTACATTGTTCATCCCATACCCCACTGATGCAGGAGGATAGGACCAAGCATGGACTAAGGAGATGTTTTGAAGGCAAAAAGATTCTAATTGTGTTATTAAATATTTATGTTTTAAAGATTAAAAACTACCTTGAAGTGTGGTAAAATGTAATTAATGTGTGTGGTGAATTGGTAAATATATGTGGTAAGAGTCAAAAAAGCCAATGAGTGAGTTGTCTAAGTTTTTGAGTCAAAATGGGAAAATAAAAGGTTTATTTCCTCATGAAATATCTTGAAAAGATTAGAATACCAATGTAAGGGTTGAAAATAGAAATTTTATAGGTTTATTTAAATCAAATGAGAGATATTAGGAGTTGTTTCATTAGTTTAGGAGGTTGAGAGATCTTAAGAGTTAAGTTTAGCATCTTCCCTATATGAAAGATAGGAGGTATTTGCATGTTTTGATAAGGGTTATTGTGTGCAAGGATTATTATAATGTGGTAGAGAAGATAGTATTTGAGTAAAGAGTCAAACTAATGTAGAAAAGAGGTATGCATTTAGAAGATGAAGAATTTGCAATATGTTTCTCAAGGACTTCCATGGAGGACCATTGATGAGACTATACTTTGAATTCTTATGTGGTATATTTGTTTCCATATATTGAATTAGTATATTTGGTATTTATTTATGTCTAGTAGTTGGTGGTACCTTTGAATAATAATTTTTTCATGTTTATCCATATTGAAGAATTGTTCTTAAGGTGAAATTGCTATGAGAAGGTGCATGACGAGTATATAATCAGCAAGAGAATGTTAAAACTTCTATACATATGTTGAGATTATATTGTATATCTTAGGGTATTGATTGTGTAAGTCTCAAATATACTATATGGAACTTATCACATTAATAAATAAGTTCCATGTAATGTATTGGTGTGAAGAAGGTATGAAAAGTTGTAGAATAATTTTGAGTGATTTATTCATACTTTTATATGGGTTGTGCATGAAAAGCTTAGGCAAGGAAGCAAGCTCTATTTCCATAGTTAATATCTAATGAATTAAATTGACTTATATGAGTCCTTATATTTTTAGATGGACTTAAGACAAGAGCAACATAATTTATTTAGAGTCTTAATTCCTTTGGGTTCACCTTGTGGATCCATTTGAAGGTTTACTAGGACTGAACTAGAGCTTTGTAGTACTCAAAATCCATACAATGGAAAAAATATAAAAAAATTCAATCTTGATTTGTTAAACATCATAGACAACTGCTCAAAGATTCAGATCTTGAGCTTACTATCTTGTATGGTTTCTATCAAGCCCCTCTCACTAGGCTTATTTGTGTAGCCTATTTTAAGATAGTAGTTTTTAGGGGAATTTAAGGATAGGAAATTATAAAGTTATTGATTGTGATAGATTTAAAATGTCATTTTACACCTTCCATATCAATTTTAAGGTCTAAATCCTCCTAGAATTACTTGTACAAATAAACTAGTGTGTTTTCAAGGCTTACTATGGGTTGCTACAAGTTGTTATGGGCTCCATAACTAGTATTCCATACAAAACAACTACCAATGAATTTTGGATATGTTTTGTAACTTATATATGGGTACTTAGAAACATTTGCATCGTGACTTTATTATTAGTTTTGAGAAATTTATGGCCCAATAATATTTTTAGCTATACTACAAGCCCAAAGCATTGCCAATGAAGGAAGTAGGGTCTTGTGGCCTGATATACTCCTCCTAATCACTCAAAGAAGTAAAAAAATTGAGGAGTGAAACCAATGTGGTATCAAAGCTTAAGATATCTTTGGGATGTTATTTATTGTTATTAGTATTGTTGAAAGCATTTGGTTATTCCTAATGGATTGAATATTGTGTATGAGATGAGAGAGTTATTGTGGATGGATGAAATGATATGAGAATATTGAAAGAAAAGAGAAATTGATAAGTTGTGGATTATAAGAAGTATTGAGAAGCAAGAGGTGATTGGATACTCCATGTAAGAGGTAGAATAGTGGCACATGAGTCCTAAAGCCACAAGTGGCTTAATGAGAAGAAAGAGAGCTATTAACAAGCTCAAGAGAGAGAAGAATCTTATTAAGAGCTCTAAAAGAAGAGAAGTCCAAATGAAAAGGACTAAGGAATAGTAATAAAAGACTAAGATGAAATATAATTAGGTGAGGTACAAGGAATAAAGGTGTAAAAGACTTGTGATGGAGAAGAAAGAAAGAGTAAAGAAGAGCAAGAGGATGAAGGACTCAATGCAGGGAAGTTTCCACAAGAAGAATATGAATGAAGAAGAGATGAAGAAAGAAATTGTAAAGATAAAAATGGCCTTGGTAGCCATGACATAGTTATTGGAAGAAGCAAACCAGAAGTTTATAGTAAGAGTGAAGAAGAGAATGAGATGGCCTCTCAAAAGAATCCTTGAGAAAGAAAGAAGAAATCAAAAGAGGTTGCAATTCAAATAATCTAAGAGGTTTATTAAAAATAATATTTACTTGTCATGTATGTATATAGGTTATGATATGAATGAAGGAGAAGTCTCATTGGAAGACTTGACTGAATAGATGTTAAAAGGAAAAGAGAAGCATGAGCAATATGTTTGTGAGATAGAAAAAGAAGACATGTCATTGGAGCATGAGGTTGTGTTTTATCATCCAAAAGAAGGAGAGTTGCTAAAAGACATGGAGTAGTAAATTGGTGAGTCTATTCATGACATAGGTAAATAAGAAGAATCATTTACATCTCATATTATGTTTGATGAAGTAAATTGTCAAGAAGATGTGCTATATCAACAGATAATGGTATTATTAACTATATTATTGGATGATGGATGTTTGAGAAAAGAGGAAACCATGGAAGTAATTCAATGAGAGGCACTTGGATTAGCCAATGATGAAGCTAAAGTTGAAAGAGGATGTGAAATGAAGCTACTATAGGATGAATAACATGTAATGCAAGTAAAGACACTAAGCTATGAAGGAGATGAACTACAAGATGGAGAAGAAAACCAAGAAAAAAGGTATGAAAAAGAGTGTTTCTTTATGCATGATGAATTAGTAACTGATATAGATAATATTATGCAAATATTTGATGAGGAAGACCTCTTGAAAGAGATGAAGGAGTTTGAGAAAGGTACAAGTACAAGAGAGTTGCCAGTTGAGTAACAAGGTAAAGTTTTTGTTTATAGAAGTATGGAACAATTGAAAGCTAAGGTAGAATAATAGAACATGAGATATATGATGAGAAAAATGACAAGGACTATCCAAAGGCATAAAGTGAAGTAAGAAGCAGGTTGAGTGCAACAAGTGAACTTCAAGTCAAGGAGGAGTTGAGCCACATGAGTGGTAAAGGGACTATAAGAGGAGTTGAGATAAAGAGACATGATGAAAAGATAGAAGAAGGGGAAACATTACGTCAATTTTTTGAAACTGATTCTATTTTGAGATTTATATATACAGGTGTATGGTATAGTCATGTGATGAAGAAATTTGACATCAAGAAGAAAGATGAAGATTGCTCATTTGAAGAGCATGTTGAAGTAATTCAATTTGATGCAAGTCAAAGAAAAGTGTGGGATCTAGGACCTTAGGAAGATCAAGTGATAAGTAAAAGAGATGAATAAGTAAAGGACATAGAAGAAAGACTATTAAATAATGAATACATGAAGAATTTATTGATAAGGAAATAATAACATCATGAATAGAAGTACATGAATTCTTCCAAGTGGGATACTTTGATGCAGGAGCATAGTACCAAGCATGGACGAAGGAGATGTTTTAAAGTAAAAAGGAGTATAATTATTTTATTAAATGCTTATTTATGTTTAAAATTTGAAAATACACCTTAAAATATGGTAAAACATAATTAATTTGTGTGGTCAATTGGTAAATGTGTGTGGTAAGAGTCAAAAACGTCAATGAGTGAGTTGTCTAAGTTGTTGAATCAAAATGGGAAAATAAAAGGTTTATTTCCTCATGAAATATCTTTTAAAGATTGTAATCCTAACATAGGGGTTGATAATATCAAGTTTATAGGGTTTTTGAAATCAAATGAGAGATAGTAGGAGTTGTTGCATCAGTTTATGAGGTTGAGAGATCTTAGGAGTTAAGTTTAGCATCTTCCCTATATGGAAGATAGGAGGTATTTGCATGTTTTGATAAGGTTTATTGTGTGAAAGTATTATTATAATGTGGTGGAGAAGATGGTATTTGAATAGAGAGTTAAAATAATGTATAATAGAGGTATGCAATGAAAAGATGAATAATTTGCAATGTGTTTCTCCATAACTTCCATGGATGACCATTGATGAGACTGTACTTTAAATTCTTATGTGGTATGTTGTTTTCCATATATTACATTGGTATATTTGGTATTTATTTATGTCTACTAGGTGGTGGTACCTTTGAATAATTAGTTGTCCATGTTGATCCATATTGAAGCATTGTTCTTTAGGTGAAATTTCTACGAGAAGGTGCATGACTAGTATATAATCAACAATAGAATGTTAAAACTTTTGTACATATGTTGAGATTGGATTGTATGGCTTAGGGTATTGATTGTTTAAGTATCAAGTATTCAATATAGACCTTATCACATCAGTAAAGAAGTTCCATGTAATGTATTGGTGTGAAGAAGATATGAAAAGTTGTAGAATAATTTTGAGTGATTTATTCATACTTTTCTATGGGTCATGCATGAAATCTTAGGTAGGGTAGCGAAATCTATTTCCATAATAAATATATAATTAATTAACTTTACTAATATTATTGATCATATTTTTAGAGGTACTTAATATAAGAGCAACACAATTTATTTGGAGTCTTAATTCCTTCTGGTTCACCCTGTGGATCTATTTGAAGGTTTACTAGGCCTGAACTAGGGCTTTGTAGTACTCAAAATCCATACAGTGGAAAAAATATAAAATTTTGTAAACTTGATGTTTTCACCATCATATACAACTACCCAAATTTTCATATCTATAGCTTATTATTCTGTATGATTTCTATCAAGCCCCTCTCATTAGTCTTATTTGTGTAGCCTATTTTGGGACAACAATTTTTAGGGGCATTTAAGGATATGAAATTACAAAGTTATTAATTTTTATAGCTTATAAATGTCATTTTCCACCTTAAATATCAGATTCAAGGTCTAAATCCTCCTATAATTACTTGTACAAATAAAATAGTGTGTTTTCAAGGCTTACTATGGGTTGCTACAAGTTGTTACGGGCTCCATAACTAGTATTCCATACAAAACAACTAAAAATGAATTTTGGATATGTTTTGTAACATATAAATGGGTAATCAAAAAGGTTTACATCATGAATTAATTCTTAGTTTTTATAAATTTATGGCCCAAGAATAGTTTCACCTATACTACAAGCCCATAGCATTGCCAATGAAGGAAGTAGGGTCTTGTGGCCTAATCTACTCCTCTTTATCACTCCAAGAAGTACAAAAATTTAGGAGTGACACCACCCACCTAGAAAATTTAGACTAATTCAAGATAATTTGGCCTTCAATACCTCGTGTAGTCCCTGAGCCTAAGCCTAAAAATGACACATAAATAAAGGCACAACTTCTAAATCTATCAAACCTAACTCTTCAAGATTGGGCCAAGGAGTTAGGAGTGTCAACTTCTAAGAGGAAAAAATTGAAGATCATCTATCTTACCACTATGATCTCACTCTTTGATATATAAATAGCCTCAATAAAAAGGGTGAGGAAGAGGAAAATAGAAGATAACCATGGTATGAGCCTAATTCTAGAAGATAGAGAAGAGATTTAGTCTCTTTTGAAAATATAAGATATAAAGAAGGGTAATCCCCCCTATATTAAGGACATTAAGTACTACATGGAGACTCAAAATTGGGTAATACTATCCATATATGAGGGAATATAATAGACAAGAAAATAATTATAAGAAGATTTTGAGACTCTTAGAGAATAACAATAGGTAATCTGCATTCCCTCTAGGATAGATCAAGATTTACAAAGTGCATCATTAAGATTATATGATATTTTAGATATCATTAATTATTTTAGATAATAATTGGCTCCTCATGTAACCACAATAACAAAATTGTTTAATATTCTAAAGGAAAATGAGAAAAAATTAAATTTCTGAGTTTTGTATACTCCTAATAAGGCATTCAACGATTTGGATTTGATAACTCTCCTAGAGGTATAAAATGCCATGAATAAATTTTTCATAATGACTTAAATAAGCTTGATAATAGGTAATTATTGTTTATTCTCTAGTTATTAAGATCAAAAAATAAGAGAAGCACACAGTGTAAATTTTTGATGAGCTAGAATTGACACGAGCATGAGATAACACTAAGAAGTTGGTATTTAGGTCTATTTTGACCAAATGATACAATGAGATTCAGCTAATTTCAATAAAATTATATAACTAAATTTAGAGGATATTGAAGTGAAGTTTATTTTAGTGAGGATCAAGGAAACTAAAGTGGAAGTCTTTTGGGTAGGCTTTTAAGATACCAAAATTGAGCATGCAAGGCTAGTAGAATAAGCCTATAGGGTAAATAGGCATCCTCTTATTGATATGATAATAATATATGAATAAAATTTGAGAGGATATAAACACTATTAATATTAGGATTCTAAGAAGAAGGGAGCGTTAGCACCATCTACTAATTCAGTAGCTCAGACTCCACATAATGTGTTAGTTACAACATGGCCATCAAATTTACTCCCTCCTAGCTTCGTAAGTGAATCAAATCCACCTCTCAGTATAAATATATTAATAAATTTAGTTCAAGATAACAATTCATCTCTATCTACAAATTTAGTTACTACATTAGTTACAACTACTAGAATAACTCCAACCACTAGTTTAACTCTAGTTATGACTTCAGTTCTAACAACCACCATGAGTAGTGTTAAATAGGAACCTAGGTAGCCTTAGTATAAGGCTAATTTTGTATAAATTTTCATACAATAATATTCATGACTATTTAAATATTTTTAAATACACGTTATAATTAAATAAATTATTTTGTCACCATGCACACATTGCATGTCTGATGTAATCTCTAAGTTATAATATGCATTTTTGTAACAAACTAACACTTGTGTTCTATATATTTAATGTAAAATAAAAACATTTTATACTTGGAAGATGAGTTGACCCCTTCCCCAAGTCCCTTAAATATATATAAACCACTCTTTTCAAAGGGTTCAAGTTTTTGGTCAATAAATAGGAAGAAAACAAGCAATTGATTGTCATGAAACTATGTTTGTTTTATCTTCTTCCTCTTCCATGTTATTGAAAATTTAGTTTATTTATCTATATCAACTCAATAATTTTGAAGTGTGATAATTATATGGATGAATCTAATTGTTTTAATTAATGAATATTGATTTTATATGTGCTACAACTATTAAGGATTGGTAAATTTTATTGGTTTAAGTAGTTATTATAGATTGAGTTAATAATCTGAGGTGTGTAGTATTATTTCTTCTGGTATAGTCACCTAAGTGTGTGCTATAGCTAATATATAAAAATTTCTAGTTTGAGTTAGAACCTCTTAGATAATGGTGTGAAACATCAACCTTAAGTATATAAATCTTTAGTTGATATCAATAAACTTCCTATACTTATTTTCCTAGACTACTAACTGTGCTTGTTCATGAGTGTGTAATAGCTACAGGAAATAAACATTGGTCTTGGAGATACTTATGCACCAAATAAATAGTCTTAGGAGTGAAATCTAAAGAACACATAGCCCTATTTTCTTCATTACATTTCCCCTCTTTTGATCTTATTTAATATCTACCTGCCATAGAGTAATTTTCCACCCATCCAAATCACTTAGTGTTTGCCTTTTTATTATATTTCACACATTCATCCTCAAACCTAGTTAAATAACTTATAAATTCAACCTATTATTCCACCACCTAGTTATTTTAATTGCATACCTATAACTCATGGCCCATAGTGGAACCTTATTCTATAGAGATCCTAAAATGTTAGAAGATACCTCATTCATTCTTCTAGGGTATGTATAAAACCCACATCAACACCCAAAGCCAATATGAAGATGAAGAACTAGGCTTTTTATATTTAACAAGGATTTTTATGCAATTATTCATATCTAATTACACCAAAGTGGAGGTGATATAATAACCAATAATATTATAAGTGGTCACATCCAGATTTAGTAGGTATTAAATATAGGACATCTACATCTAGGTTAGACATAATCATCAACACAACCTTTGAGATATGCATAAGTGTATGAGGTCACATAAGTGTTGAATCCATAATATAACAACTAATATATAATTCACTTCTATTCTTATTCCTTCTTATTCAAGATTTAGATCTATATTAGCATAAAAACTAGCTAAGTATATTGTTTTCATTATCATTACAATATCTAGCATAGTTGTACATTCTATTTTTAGCATATCTTAGCATAATAAATTTAGTATATATTTATCTAAGTTTTTAAATTAATTTTAATACTTTAGATATATTTTATCATCCTTATTCCCAAGGTTATCTCTAGCCCTTTAACCTTAGACTCTCTAATTTGGATTTAAGGGTTAAACATGAAGAGGATACTAATGTGAAAAGAAGATCAAGGAATTAAATGATGGTGTTAGTGAATATTTTGATATCATATTTATATAAAAAATAGATTATATATGGTAATACATATTTCAAATAAATAAAAATAAATGATTGTTATATAACATCCAACTTTAAGCATAATTTATCTAAATTAAGTAAAAAATGGTGATGCATCAAATCCTAATATCGATATCTGATTCATAAAAATAATATATGGGGATTGGTTTGGCATTTTGGAAAGTGATATGTCATCATGTATATACATTTTAATTCATATACATAATTAAAATTGATTGGTTACATCAATTATAAGTGGCCAATTCATAGTAATGAGCCCTTACACTGCCAGATAGGCTATGATGTTTAGATATATAAATAATAGTAAGGTTATCTATGTTAAAATAGTTGTAGGAAGTAATGATGGATATCTTGATTCTATACAAGGAATGTTCCATACATCTCCTCAATGATGTGAACCTCAATTTTAAAATAATGTCATAGGCTATAGGAGTGTTGGCAAGGGGAAAATAATTGGCACCCTATAAAACCAATATTTCACCTATTCATTTAGACATAAGGGAGGCATGCAAATGAGAATCAAGATGGAATATAATTATCTAAGTGATTAATGCACCTATGTGAGTATTGATACTATGCATAATGAATGTATATTGGTATCCCACCAAGAGTGTCAAACAAGCTACCTAGGGAGTAATATATATAGTGCACTAGATTATTAGGCTAGGAGAAGAATTAAACTAGTTAGAGTTTATCATATCATATCTCATCACAAAGATAAATAAGGTCATATTGGAAACATCATAACATTATAAACATCAATTATTGGTACTTCTTTTATGCTTCACATAATGGAAATCACCAAAAGACCAAATCACACTAGACATGGATTATTGGACAACAAATACCTTTAAAAACCTAATATGGCCTAAAAATAAAGAAAATTATGCATAAATTTGGAGGTTCAACCAATTTGAATAAAATTTTATGGTTTGATCACTTCATACCGTAGTGTGCCTCAATATGTTCTTAAATATCTAGGTCTAATTACAATAGTAATAAAATTATATAATGGGGTACAAATACAAGTCACAAACTCACCAAACTAATATTCATTCCTCTTATTATTCATTGACATCAAAGAAAGGGTGGAATTAAATATATATATATATATATATATATATATATATATATATATGGCCTTCCTTTTATTATTGGTGTAGCAACTAAGATCAATGCCTAATAAATTAGAGAAACCATTTATACAAGTACAAGTAGAAGTAAAAGTTTAACCACAAACATGGGAAATTTCATAGATGTAGATAGACCCACAAGTATATCTAGTACCATCCAAGAATAATGCACATGCTAAAATATATTCACCACTATCAAGAAGACTCACAACACTACTTTATGGCTCACTGATATGTAGATTCCCATAATATTAGTCGAGTATAACCTATAGTCATTGGGAGTCACACCATATGAATTATATGGATCATTGTTGGAGGACATAAAAATATTTCTATGAATAATAAGAAACAAGTAATTTTTATTTTGTAATATTCTATGCACTTTGTAAATTCATAACATGGTCCTAGCCATTATGATGGTATAGATTTCCCCACCGCATCCATCAATTATAGTGTATACTATTAGACAAGAGGAAGTAAAGAAGTGGAGATCATAAACTATTTTTCAAGGAGACATGTAAATTTTAGGTCCTTTATCCACAATGGTTTATCAAAAATATTGGTTGCACAATAAATAATTGTATAAAAAATAATATTATAGCATGAAAGACCCTAAGGCTACTAACATGCACACCACATACTCAATAACTACTAGACCCTCTTAGACCATCAAAAAATTAATGGGAACATTTTCATAGTATAGGATTATATAGAGAAATATTAAAAAGAACAAGAAGAAGAAGATTCAGTATAAATTCACACTAATAAAATATATAAGAAAATTTTAGTTTTCCCCCATAATCAGAATATTTTATGTGAAAATGTTAAGTGATATTATATTTTTGTCCCTCACTACCACCATCACCAATTTTTTTGACATATTCCTCAACATAATTTTATGTTTTATTATTTAGTGGACCTTTTTTAATGAGTTTGAAACAAAAACAAGCTCTCATGGATTACTTGTTAGTGTAACATCAATAGGAACAAGCCACACTATAAGAAGAAGCTACATGACAACAAGCAAAGACATTTGTGAAGACCATAGCTAAAGTAGGTAAGGATAATGTGGATCAATAAAATGTTGATGAGGATGAGGCCATAAATTAAGAATAATAAAAAAATGAAAAGAAACAAGAGGAGCAAGAAGCGCAAGAGGCACATATAAAGAAAGCAGAGGTTGACTAGGAAACCAAGTATACTAAATAAAATACAAAGTAAGATCTTAAAAAAAAAAAAATGGAACAACATAAAAAAAATTAGGTTGAAAAAATATCCAAGAAATCTAAAGATAATAATAAATAAGACAAGCATGATCAAGAATAACTAAAGAATAAATTCACAGAAGTGTAACCTACAAAGGAAAATGTCATATAAGCTATGAAGGAGATACCAAAAGAAGTAGCAAGAGTAAAAGAATAAAATAATTCCAATTTAAAATAATAATAGTATAATAAATTCAAGTAATAAGTGAAATAAAAATTCCAAGAAGTAGAAGGTCAATGATAACTTGCACAACACATAGCCAAGGTGAAAAAGGGTTTGATCACAAGTTGCCAGTAAAAATTGTTAGCCACATCTACAACATTAGGATAAACTCAAGGAGGAGATAAAGAAAAGGCACCATAGAAAAAACCTTATACTAATACACCTCATATGTTTTATATCCACGCCTAACCACTTTCATAAAACAACATTCAATCTCTTGATTTCGCAACTCAAGAAAAAACCTATACGTTTAATGACTTATGTGACTTTACTTGCACTTGCCATGACAAGCCAAATGATATCATTGGATGTTATTAATTTAACCTTGGCATGAAAAATTCAAGGAATTTCTAACTTCTATGAGTTAATTATGTAGGAATCATCATATCTAGATCAAGACAACATTTAGTTGTGAGAGGAGAATGAGAAGCTCTATGATTGATTGACCAAATCATGCAAGTTGATAGACAACACTTTTCCGTTATTGGTCATACAAATATTAGGATACCAATCAATCTTAGAGGATAATTATATCATGACTCTCATAATTAAACTTATTAAATATTGAGGTGTTACATGATGATTTCTATATTTGTGAACTCAAGGTCATCAATTGTGAGTAGAAATAGAAATAATATTTATGTTGCTTGAATAATAAAATAAGTTATTTGATACTATGATACATTAGGAAATACATATTTTTCATAGTATACTCTACTTAAATAATTATCTACAATATGATTGGAATGAAATCAAGCTATACCTCTCTAAGGCCAACAATGACAAAGTATTAATAAAGAGTCAAACAAATGTCCAGCTAAGATGGATACTATACTCAAAAAATATCTTGATAGAACAGATAATTTGATGATAAGGATGTGCACTTGGGAAAATCACATGATTTATAGAACATTTTTTTACATGTAAACACATATATATGGAGATAATTGAGTTGATAATGCAAGACATATAGATAAGGTGTAACACTATAATTAGATCATCACTATCATAAAGGATGATGAATTTAGAACTACAAAGCCAAACCCCTTGTGTAAATTTTTCAACATGTTATGAGATGTTTTGGTAAATTGGTAATAGTCTTAAGAAATATTTTTGAAACCTTGATAATTACATTCAAGACATAATTGATGAAACATAATTCATCACACCCACCTAGCTCTTACAAGCCATGTGACTGGAAAAAAATGTAATAACCTTTAAAAAATCTCAAATATATGTCTCTATAATAGTATAAAATTAAAAAATAATTCCAATATCCCCTTAACCATTGCATAATGATTCTACTCCAATTTCATAGACCATTCCTCAACTATTGCTAAGAGACTATGAATAATTAATTTTTTCAACTTTGAAGATTGTAAAGTCTTGGAAAGAAATAAGTTATGTGAGAAGGAATAAGAAAGATGAAAAACACTAAAAGGTGGCCTTTTGTTTATTTCAATTTGTTTAAACCCTACAAAGGGTGGTATATTGGTATGTTGATTAGTTGAAAACTTAAAAGTTTAGATACATAGAGCACAAGAGGTGAAAAATAGTAAATAGAAATTTGAGCAATAACCACAATCATTAATTTTTGCCAAACCTTTATCTTAACACAAGAAACTATAGTATTTTACACACTTATTCCAACATTTTATTATGAATAAAAAATCATTTAATTTCATGAAAGTGTTGGTAGTATATTATGAATTATAAAATCATAGAAGTAATGTATAATTGAAAATTGTGAGATAAAAAATATCTTTATGTGATTTGACCATTAGTTGAATATCAAATTATTCTAGAAGATGGAAAGACTCCTTTGCTATAAGAATTTTAAGCAACAAAGTCTCCTCACAGTGTTATAAAATACTTGTATTGTAAAAGAAGAGATGGTTTAATTTAATGTAATGAAATCTAGATCAATTTATGATTTCATTGAATTATTTTGTGTGAATAATTTTTTCCTACTTTGCTTGAATTTGTATGTTTAAAATAACCAAGATGTATGATTTTTTTATAATAAAGTCTATTTATTTGAATGTACACTAATAAATAGTCATTCCAATTACCATGCCTCCATATGAATATAACAAATGTCAAATAACTATTGTAGAATTGAATCCTTAAAATGTTTTGATGTCAAATTTTAGGAACCTCTACTAACATAAGTGCATTGGTAAAAAGGTGGATGAGGTTTTTTTTATATTTTATGCTAAAATTTGTTTTCTAAATCTTTCAAATTCTTAATAAAGGATTGGGTAGTATCATTTTTTACTTGTTTATAGTTGATGAAGTGATGAAAGTTATTTTTAAGAAATTTATTAGATTAGAACTCCAGAACTAGTGTGTTAACTATGTTTTTGAAGCTGTAGATAGAGATGGAATTGATTTTATTATACCAATGTAATGCATCACTATAGAAATGTTTCACCAATAGCTTGGTATCAATAAAGGATTTTAATTTAAATCACTCTTTATAAAGGTTTACAAAGGCCATTAAGTGAAAATAAAGATTATCAGATCCATTATAGGTGATCAAAGGAGTGATGCCACCTCTGTCAATGCCTATAATTTGAGGAGCCAATGGTTCATTTTATAAATGTTTAATGACTTTATTATGAATCATTGGTCATAGAATTATATTACCATGAGCATATCTAAGGGGGTTGGGGGAAATTTTTATTTAGCACACCTCACTAAAATTGTTGAGGTTGATTTTGTATTATTAAAATTTGGTATTGAATTTGTATCATTTGATCATTATTTTAAGATTAAATATTATTCATTTGTCTCATTGATTATAAGATGATTTGATTAGGATAAAGAGTTTTATGGCTAGAAGTGGACGCTCTGGTATCCTTTTGGTAAACACTATATATAGTATGGACATTATTATTAACATGGGCATTTTGAATATTCCTTATAAAAAAGAGGCCCAACATGTTGGTATCAATACTAGGCATGGTAAATGAACAAGGTAAATATGAAAATGAAATTTTATTTTCCCCAAGTTCTATAGAAAAGTTATGAACATGGTAAGGATGACACTCTAAGTGAGGTACCATCATGAGATGATATATGACCACAAGGTCCTTTCCCTAATGTTTAATATGTTCATGGAGATAAATAATCACCTCATTTGTATACTCAATGTTACATTATTATTCAACCTCGTGGTATTGAATTAGGTGACCTCATCTAATAGTATTAGGATCATAGTGTTTATATTGAGTGGAATCCATATGAAACTTGGTTTTAGTTTTGTCTTGAAACATGGAAAAATTATAAGGTATATAGGCCTTTGTAAAGACTTTTGAGGATTTTTTATTTTTATATAATTATTATTTTTAAAAATTACTTATAAATCCTATTGGTTTTTCTCTTTAGATTGGTCAAATTTGTATTCCATAGTGTAAGAGAAAATATTAATTATGTTGAGTTTGTTGATGTAGTAAATCAGACAAGAATGTTAAAATTAGAGTGTACCAGCCAAGATTGTAAAGTTGGTAACTAAAACTTGGGAAAATCAACTTTATAAATCTATCTAGTATAATATTATCATAAAAAATAATTGTATTAGGTTGGTTGATACAATTAGAAATAAAATGATAAAACTAAATTGTATGAAGATGGTCAATGTAGTTAGGTAGACATAAATAAATACATAAAGTTATTTGATATAATTAAGAAGACAAATAATTATATTGATTTTGTTGAAGTAATTTTAAAATAGCATATAATTTTATTGGGTTGGTCGATACACTCTGTAGGTTAATAAAGATAAAAATTTAACTAACTAGTAAAATCAAAGTAGGGAGGTATAACTAGACAATGTGTGTTTGAATTATAGGCTCATAGATATACTAATCCTAGTCATAAATAGTTAAGATAATAATGAAGTCACCAACTACTAAGGATTCCACCATTACCATAGCCACACTATCCCATCTCTAAGTTACATTGAGAATAACCTCCTAGGAATAACTGCTAACTAGTGTACTACAAAATCAAACTAGTGAAAGGCTTCTTAAAGGCTTATAAAAAAACCCTAAGAAAATATTATATACCATGAAATACATATAAAATTAAATTATATATATATATATATATATATATATATATATATATATATATAAAATTATGTCTAATAGATTAAGTATTAAGGTAGTACCCCCCACCATGGCTTGGGTAAAACTAATAATCACTTGGCCCAAAGTAAAAATTCATATTAGTTTTACTACTAGAACATAGTTTCTAAGAATAAGAATAAAATATAAATATTAACAATCATATATGTCAAAATAATAATGTCTAGTATGTAATGAATTAAATAAGACAATAAAATAATATTGGTCTAGTTGATATAGTCAAAAACATAAATTGATCAGATAGAAATGTATCGAGCTTGACAATATAGTGAAAAATTACACATAACTATATTACACTAGCCAATACAGTCTAAACAAATAAAGAATGGTATTTATCTTGTTTATATAGTTGAAAAATAGATAATAAACAATATCAGGTTAGTCGATATAGTTGGACTAAGTGATATATAATGGCTTGGAAAATATTACTAAGAAGCTAGAAGGAAAAACATAAAACTAAACTTAAAAAAGGAGGGATAAGATTCATGTTGGGTTTACCAAAATGTATACATGAAATATGATGATCTAAAACTACCCTATTAATATCTATAAACTACAACCTAAATAAGGTTAATTATATAAAGTCTGCATATAATTAGATGAATGGGTAAGGACCTAGGATATCCATATATCTAGTAGATGGTAACATATAACTCAAACATCAAGAGTAAAGGGTTTTAAATCTTAAGACAATGGCATAAAGATATCTCTCTCACTAAACCTTGACAAAGGTAAATTATTATAACTATGATTATAAATATGCAAGTAAATCAAATGTTTTTAAATGGGTACAATTAAATTAAATGATGGTTGAGTTATTATAAAAAGGGTAAAGTACAATAGTCAACCAAATGGGGGGTCTGTGAAACCTAAGTTAATTAATGTAAATCCTAAACACCATATATCTATACTATTTTATTTGGTATAATAAAAACCCTAATAAAGGATACTCACATACATACACAAAGAAATAAACAATTTATAATCTACTAAGTAAAGGAAAGAGTATAGGAATAAAAATATTTTCCTTGGGGTGGACCCATCAATGATTCAATCTCTCACTTTGGATCAAATGGAAATTTTCAAGAGATGTTGTAGGCTAAATGCCTCAAATTTAAGGATAAAAACCTATATATCCTTAGTTTATAATTCCAAGTGACATCTCATATTGAGCTTCAATGACACCACAAGATAAGACCTCTAAGATAAGGTTTAACCCATTAACTCTATAAAATAGTTCCTCAAGGAAGAAGTAAGAGATGAAGTATAGTGTATGAATGTGATATATATTATTATGAATTAAATATGACCCCAATGTATACTTCTCTAAAACCCAAAATCAACCCTAAACTCTAATATAATGATAGCAGCCAGGTCTATACAATTGGAAAATGTCAGTTATGACAATATAGTATCAGCCAAATTGATATATTATAAATGTTATAATAAAAACATATAAATATATTAGGTTATCTGATAAATTAAATTAAGGGAAAATCACAACACAAGGTTTTATCTAAGATGATACTGTAGGATATTAGGAAACTAGAAAATATGGATAAGAATTAGACAAAAGAGATAGATGAATAGAAACTTGGAGGATATCATATTGATATTAGTAATGCTGTAACAAGATAATATGCAAACATCTCTCAGAATTACCATGAGTAAATCCCACCCAATTTTTGGTGCACCCTTTACTACATGTAATCAATGAGATTGTTTCATCAACAAGATGCTACAATATGAATCATCGCTATAGTGACAAAATTAAAATATTATGTATATTTAAAGGAAATTAATTGATATGAAGGGTCAAAAGTAGCATATATAGTGGGTAACAAAGTAAATATGGATAAGAAATAAGATTTCACAGTAAAATTTAAAACACTAGAGGAAGAGGCTACTATTTTCAAAGTAAAACATTATTTGGAAAAGGTAGAGGAAGAGGATTTATAGGAAAATTATTTGAATTTAATAAATATGTAAGTCATAGAGATTATGAGAGTCCATAAGAAAAACAAAAAAGTATAAAGAGACATGAAGGTATAGTACATATTTATCATGGTAATTAATAAAGCATTAGATCTTTATGGGACACAAAGAATCCAAAATAAGGGGAGGAACTTATGATGAAAGGAGTGATTCTAAAATAAACTAAGGAGACAAATGAGTTAGTGTAAATAAAAAATTGATTTCTAAATGTTCATAAATAATAAGGTAAGTGTTGTAAGGTAGTTATTGATAATGTCATCTAAGATAATACGGTGCCTCAAAATATGGTAAAGAAACTTAGGCTAAAAAGGTTAGTACACCATATACCATATAAGGTTTCATGGTTTCTTAAATGCCACCAAGTATTGGTGATTGGAAAATGCATGGTGAATTTTAAAATTTCTTTATCTAAAGATGATGTTCTATATGGTATTAGTCCCATGGATATGTGTCATGTGTTATTGGGAAAGTTGTTCTAGTAGTATATAAGATTTTTACATGATGGGAGGGTGAATGCATACACTTCTATGAAGGATGGAAATAATATGACATTGATTCCATTAAAATATAAAGGAGAAGTGTGTCATGAGCACACCTACCTAATGTTATGACTATGAATATTTATTTCACTTTTATGCTATATTGAAATTTTGATGTAGATGTTATATTGTTAACATTTTGATTATTCATAGAACATTATTTTATTTTATATTGATTATTATTCTGATATGTTTAAAATCATCATTCTATTCATTTATCTTTGATTTTATCATATGATATTAGGTATTGTTGATGCCTTTTATTAACATGATTATAGGTGTTGCCTCAGTTCAGATAGGCTAGATGGGAATCCTGTGGGTAGTGATGAGAGTGGAAAATACAAGTAAAATTGAAAGCATGATGCAAATAAAATTAACATCATGAACTAAAACCCTATTTACTATTATTTTATTTCAGTTTTGAATTATATTCCATGCATTTTTATGTACATTTAATTTTTAGTTATTTTTTTTATTGTTGTAATTATTGATTGTTATACTGGGTGTAGTAGGAAATTTTGAGATATTGGATCAAATCATGCAATTTAAAGACCCAAAATATCAAACTGCCCAAGTAAGATCTATAGACATTAGAATCAAATGTAGATAGAAGAATGAGCAATTCAAATCAGCACTATAATCTTAAAATTAATTTATCTAAACCAAATTTAAACAGATTTGAAAACAAGAAGATTGGATTGATATTACCTTAAACTTAGAATTTTGATATTATGTTGGCATGATCAAGGATGTTGATGATGTATTCAAGGATTGGATTGGCATGGAGATTTTACACATTCATGAGTTACCTTCAATCGAGGATTAGGTTATTTATATGGAATGTGGAGGGAAGAATCAATCACTAGATTTAAATCTTGGACCATTGAGATCAATGTTTGGGATTTTTAAAGAATTTTTTTATTCTTTGGAAACCTCTAGAATAGAGGGTTTTAGATGGGGGAAAGATAAAGTTAGAGAGGATTATATAATTGGATGATTTTAGATACTTATTAGGGATTAATTAAGATTATATAGTGGATAAGATATGGATTAGGTGGGTGATTAGGGACTAGGGATGTAGGAGATCCTATGAATAGGCTTAGTAGGTGGGTAGTTGGGTCATGGGAATTTAAAATTCCCAAATAATGGATGAGTGGGATTAGGATAAGATTAAGAAATAATTAGGAGAATTAATAGATTGGTGGGGAAGAATAAGGTTAGTAGATGAAGAATTGTTGGGGGGATATTAGATAAATGACTAAGATTATAATAAAGGTGATAAATTAATGGGATTAATTAGAATAATTAAGGTGAGTGTATTTAGGTGCATTAATTTTGTCCCTCTTTGAAATGGAATTTTGAGTGGAGAAAAGTGGAAGGAGTAATGGTCTTTTAAATAAAAACCATGTCATAGATAAATGTTAGTAGATGATTTTAGTGGATATGATGCCCCTTCAAGGGGACATATGATGAAGAATGAGATGGATGTCCACTCAAAATAATAAATTAGTTGTGGGATGTGATGGATAGATGAGGGGATGGGATGTGAGATGTTGAGATAAATGATGAATATCAAAATAAATTTGACTTGAGTAGTGAGCTATAAAATGATGATGCCCATAGCAAAGACATATGTATAGGGAATAATAATGATTATGTTATGATTATCAACTCATTCTAAGGGGGAATCAACCATGACATGATGATGTTAGGATAAAAGGTAGTAATATTTTTATGTATCCTAAGCAAAGATATATGTACGGGAGATATGTTGGCCAAGATAAGATAAGAATTTGATAAGATTGATGATTATAGATCAAGGATATAATTTAATGATATGATGAAAGAGATGAAAAATAATAAATGGAATGATCAAGTGACCAAAAGATAAAGGACAAGAATTAGATTGCATTACATCAAATCAATGATCCATAATGTGATTAATAATGATGATGTACTAAGAATGGAGACATGCAATGGAGTGATAAATTATAAATTACCCACTAAGTGATGATGGATGAATGATAGAAGAAAGTATGGATGTTATGACTTGTTGGTCCCAATTGATAGGTACAGAGAATTGATAAAAAAACTAAAGAGATGTTTCTGGAGATGATGATTGATCAATAAATGGATTGATGAATGATTGAGATTATATCTGAAACACTTTAATAATGTAAGATGTGAGGATGATAAGGGACATGAGATATGTAATAAAGTATGATAAGGAAAGAATTCAGAGAATCTTATGTATCCTTGGGCATTGAAAAGTGGCCATGTGTTGCCTACATAGTCTAAAAATACCTCAGGATAATGTAGTTATAACTAGAAGATGATGATGAAAATTATTGATGATTAAAGGATGATGTTAGTGATTAGATTATATGATTCAAATGGTGATATAAGGATTAGATTAGTGATGGTAATAAGGATCATGAGTCTATTGAATGTGTAGGTGGTTAAGACATCGTAACTATCATAAGGCTCATCATAGTCTAAGTAATTTGGAAAATATATAAATTGGTAGTTTTCCCTATGGTATAAGTATGACTAAGAGGATTTTGTTCCAAATTTCATGGGAAAATAGAAAAAAATTCATCATTGAGGGTTGAGGAGACCATAATATGGCTCATTATGTCTATAAAATAACATCACTTTTCTTGAATAAGAAGTGGATCTAAATGTAGTCTCTAAACTTATGATTTATTTACAATAAAATAACAAGTATATATCATGGATATGTATTTATAATTCATTATTATCTATTTTTTAGCTATCTCTAATTATGATTGGGAAAAATATGTCAATGCGTGCATACATATTCATACTAAGCTAAAATAATTCAAAGTATGAAGAGTAACCATTTAAGAATGATGTTGGAGTAGTTTCAGAGTCTTATACAATGGATCCAACATTTTGTTCAATTTAAAAACTCCCACAAGCTTGCTACAATATCCCACAAGCTTTCTATGGACTCCCATAGGTTTACTAGAGTAGTTATGAATTACATCAGACTAGCTACGAATTACATTAGATAAGCTACAGATTACATTAGACCAGCTATGGACTAATTTAGACTAGCTATGGATTAAATTAGACCAGCTATGGATTTTTAAAAACTACTACAAACTTATTTAGAAAGTATTTATAAATATATTATAATTATTGGTCGGTCTATTTTAGCTATCACAAAGAATGATTTGTATTTGGAGTCTTTCTCTCTCTGTGTGTGTGTGTGTGTGTGTGTGTGTGTGTGTGTGTGTGTGTGTGTGTGTGTGTGTGTGTGTGTGTGTGTGTGTGTGTGTGTGTGTGTGTGTGTGTGTGTGTGTGTGTGTGTGTGTGTGTGTGTGTATTTGTATGTACAAACTTTCCATTATGGATTGTATTTAAATATAAATGTATGTAATTTCATTCTATTAAATATCTCTTTCAATATTTGGTGGAGATCAATATTATGTTGTATTAGATTTAATTTTTATAATAAATATCTCTCTCCACATTTTTTTGGGATAGAGATAGGATAGTATATCTAGGATGTTAGTCCGAAATAAAGTGTTGGTTGGAATCATGAGATTATAAATTCAACCTCCCACACCTAAATGAAATCAATAAAGATACTTTTCTTTCCATAATTTTAAGTGGTCTATCCTAAAACTTAAGTTTTAAATAAATCATCTTCTAAGGAATGAACTAGCCACTCATTCCAAGGAAGATGGATAAGTGTATCTTTATTTATTTCTTATATAATTATCACTTTGCTAAAAATTGTTCTTTTTTTGTTTTTATTTTTGTAAACATTTATTTTTGTATAGTTTGTGTGAACCTATAGGTTTTTTATTTGTTTGTCATTTATGTTCAATTCCATAATTTAATTTATTGAAAGTGTGATTTAATTTCATGCATGCATGGTTTGATTTTTTTAAGTGTGATTTTTAATTCCTACAAGTGTGGAGTGTGATATAAGGAACCATTTTCCAAATATCTCTTTCTCCTATTGCATACATCCTTTAAACACTAGCCCTAGATTGACATTATTAAATGAAGGGGATTAATGACCCCTATCAAGGGAGCTTATATGAAATATTGTAGCTTTGGTGAACTCATAGCATCCTATTTCATTTCCCAATAGATAAAAAGAGACATAATGTAACATAGACTCAAAAGATAAAGACAATCAAATATTTACATGATGCAAACAAGCCAAACAAAACAAACAAGTAATAGACACAAGTATCTACATACAATGTCATAATGTCTTGTCTAATGATGGGATGAGTGATTGGGTGATAGGATGGACTAGGATGATCATGATGTTATTGTGTAATTATGAGAGACTTGTATTTGGAATAGACTAATGATGATGATTAAGATTGGGACTTAGGTAAGGATATGGATGTGGATATTTATTTTGGACTAGATGAGGGACTTGGATTAGGATAAGATGACTAGCATGTTAAGACAAGGCAACATGATAAGATGGATACGACTTTAGATAGGATGTTTGGGATATATGGGACCTATGAAAATATGAAAAAAGATAAGACAATTTAGGCATTTTTGGGTTTTGTGGATTTTATGATTTTTATAGTTTTTGACATATTTCAATTTTTAGGTCTTTTTGGGATATGTATGTACACTATACAAAAGGGGTTACTATCAAATGGAATACCAATCCTATCAACTATGATGAGAATGGATGGAATAATGGAGGGAATGATAAAAATATGATAAGGATGTTGGAAAAAGAGAGGAGGACCAAAGGAGAATGGACTAGGGATTGATAATGACTACATCGTGAAGGAACCAGATGTTTAGTTTCTTGAGTGTCTATTAGAGGATATGCCAAGATGATTTTAGAAAACTTTTCACGACATCTTCCACTTCCTTATGAAGGTAAAGACTATAATAAAGGAAAGACATAATGGGATACATGATATGGATAGAGAAATATGATATGGATGGAATTCACAAGGGATGAGTTTGATGGATGAAAAGGATGGATTTTTCCCCCAAGGGTTGAGGTATAATGTAGACTATAGATTATTTTACCATGACATCAAAAACTATTTTTCATCATGGTATTTGCCTAAAGTGTCAAAAGATTAGTTTTCACCATTAGATGAATGATTTATTTTTGATGTTTTTGATTTTTTAATTTTTTTAATTTTTAGGGCATCTCAATTTATTGGATGTGGTTATGAGATGTAGGAAATGATGTCACTTTCATGATTTTTATCCAACACCTATTATAGAGATGTGTAATGTTAGAACCATATTTTCATTGCTACTTCTAGATGTATTGATGTTAGTGTGACTTTTGGTGATTCTTGATTGTGACCCCTCTACATATCTATACCAAGTATTTTCATCACTCTAATAAGAGACAATGATACCTAGGTGGGTGATGTGAGGTATGGATTGGATTACATCTTGACGTTAATAGGAGATTAATGGATTGGAATGTATGAAAAGATCATGATGAGGAAGTGGGATAGGTGATTGAAGAGTGGTAATAGTAGTCATGCACATCATTGATGATGTTAGACATTCTATATTTGATTGGTGCCATGTGACAAAATACTTCAAGAGATCCAAGATGATTTGACTTTGTGCTTCTTTTTTGATCTGATTATTTGAAGAATGATTCACCATATTGATAGTGATTTTGACATTATCTTGCTTTTTTGATTGGATTTGACTTTTACTACCCCCTAGTGCCTAATTTTAGGCTTCACTAGGGGAGATTGATTTTTGACTTGATAAATTAGGACTATTTTGACTTTGATAGTCCCTTAGTTATTGATTTTGATTTATGGGATCAAAGGTTATTTGCTTATTATGATTGAATTTTTTAATATGGTTTTGGACCTATATATTTTTGGAACTTATTATAATGCTCAAGGGAGGAGAAAATGATGTATGTTCTTATTCATCCCCATGGAAGGAGGTGATTAAATGATCATTAATAGGAATAAAGGGGTCTATGATGGATGAATGTGGGGGAGATGTTATGATGAGGTTAATGAGGGGTGAGTGGGCATCATGGTCTTCATATGGGTTCCTAGGAAGCCTAGTTCAACATCAAATAAAATCTCTTTAAGATAAACAAAAGGATCACTATGACTAGCTATAGTATACACATCCAAGGTAGGATCAAATTCACTCTAATAAGCTTCAACAGATAGAGATTGAAAAAAATTGATTATAACTTCATCATCTTGATTAAAATAAATGGCTAGTGATTGATTATAATCCAAATTATATTTATCTTCAAAATGGAAGGCATAGTTATCAATGTCTATGAGGGATGAGGAGGATATTTATTTAGACACTAGTGTTGAACACAATCTTGATTCAAATAACACTTGTGTTGACTATGATTCTAACTTTGATAAATAGGATGCAATGTTCCTAGTATAATATTCATTGTCTATAATTGAACTCTCAACATGGGGTTTGTGATATGATGGGTGAGAGGGAAATGATGGAGGAATAATGGATTTGACAAAGATAGGCCCATGGAAGGGATCATGAGGACTAGGTTCATGGGGAGTAGATTCATCTTTGATGGATGATTCATCAAAAATTAGGGGACCATGGTAGATGGATGTGGTGTCTTGACCTTATCTTGGAAGAGGAAAGTCTTTATTATGATCAAGAATGGAATCTTGGCATACCTCTTCTTGTTCACCTAGGGATATAGAATCATCTAGTTCATCCTCAATTTCAATGTCACCATGGTTGATGAGGTATTGGACATACATTTGAAAATTATGACATCAATTAATGGTATGCCCTTGAGTGTTATGATATTCATAATATTGGTTAGATTTATACAAAGAGGGCTTAGGGTTGGTAGGATTAAGATGTCGTATGGGTGGGTAGACCATCATGTTAGTGGAGACAAGTTTTTAGAAGAGGGATTTTAATGATATAGGAAGGTAATTATAGGGTCTCTTTCATATTTAAATTAGATGTGGAAGCATTGGATATTATATTGGTTGGTTATTTATGTGATCGAGTGAGTATACTAGTAGTAGATGAAGTGACCATGATTGGATTCCCTTTGTTAATGTAAGAAGGGGTAGATGATTGTCTATGACTAGTGGATGGAGGATTGTAATGAGACTCATATGAATGGGTTTGAATTGGACATAATTTTTTATGGTTAGAGTCAAAATATGTAGGACATGGAGTGCTCATCTCAAGGAGGCAAGAAAGGAGCATATCCCTATTTGTTATGAGGTATTGTTCAATCAAGGTATTGACCAAATTCATTTTAGATGACATGAATAAGGGTGGGAAAATGTATGAATGATGTGGTTCACTAGCCCTAATTGATAGGTGTGGGGGATTGAATGGAAATACTAATTGGTGTATATAAGATGTGTGAAAGAAATTTGGAAAAAACCTTACTTTCAATCCAATTTCAAGTTTGACTAGACATTTAATTTGATGTGATGTTTTGATGGGATAAGATCAAGTAGACCAAACAATAACATGAGCTATACATTTTATGATTAGGATTGGATCTAATTAATTTAGATATGAGAAGCTCTAAGATTACATAAGGGACTAGACTAGTGCAAGAGACTAATTTTGACTAGGGGATTGATTAGATTAGATTAGATCAAGACTAGGATGATTGACTCAAAGAGGGTGAGATGAGTTGATTTATTTTGAATGATAGGATATGTAATTATGACTCAAAATTTATTAGACTCAAGAAATTTTATAATGAGGAACCTGATGAAAATATTTTTTTTCCAAAGTGGATGAGGACTAATGTATGACTACAGACTTGATGGGATAAGTAGTAAATACAAAGAGATGAATTGGGTTGGACTATGATTAAGACTAGGTTGATAACACAAGATAAAGACAAATGATTGGTTATAGATAAACTGGATCTCAGATAAGATGTGGATGACTAGATATGATTAGGATATGGAGGTGATATGGATAGATGGATGAGACTAGACTCGAAAGTGATCAATATTGGTTATAGACAAGGTGGACGAAGTGATAAAGATGATGTTGTTTAATCTAAGTGAATAATGTGAGGTTGGTTTATGATAAAATGTAATTGAGGGATGGTAATACTTGATTAAGATGTGTAAGTGATGGGGATATAAACAATGATATATTAATATGACTAGCCTAGAATGGGATTATGATAAGATGGTGATGCAAGATAGGCCAAAAAGTATATACATAAATATACAAAAGAATATTTATGTATAAAAAGATATTTATGAAAAAAGGATATACAAGATGATGGTATGTGAAAAAAACCTAGATAAGTGGATACAGGTTTGGGTAAAAGGCTGAATTGGCTTGCATAACACTAGTATAGCAGAATACTCACCAAATCACATAGACCACAATATTATTATTATAAACTCAAGGGTGTGTAACATGATGACTGCATCATCTAACATCTTCATGGGTGAAGTTGTAGGCTAATGAACCATTATAGAATTGACCAAACCCTCTTTAACTTGTCTTCACTTAATAGATTATTAGGATTTGATCATGACTTCAATATCAAGTCACATGTTATAGTTGCAAGGTCTTAAGCTAGGATAAATGGGCTCTCCAGGGGTGTCCTCGATATATGCTAGGTATGATGGGGCTCAAGTCCATGTAGGGTGTTTTCTAATGCTTGGTTAAAATATTGAACTCTTACCCTTCATGGATGACTTATATGGGGCCAACCACTTAACCTAACAATAGTTGTCCCTAATATTTATACTTCATCAAAACACAAAGAGTGGATTAGTGCATGGTGGTGAAATACATAGTCACTATCCCCCTAATACTATGGTAAGTGCATGGGTATCAATTCCATGTCACATTATCACTACAAAAATAAAATAGGAGGTTTTATTAGTGTTTTTTATCCTCTAATAATCACTACAAGGATGCAAGGAGGAGAGGATACACCACTATGGCCTTTGGATGATAAACTAGTAGACCAAAAAGATATTAATTAACTGATTAATTAGATGTGAGTTATATACAAGATGTAAGAATATAAAATAATGTACAACATTATTTAGACCAAGTTTTAAAATAATAAAAAATCTTAGATAAATGAAATGATTCTTAAGATGCCAAATTTTTTTTGACAAGCATCCTGTAAGAAAATGATTAGTAGTTCGTTTGGCACTCGTGAAAGGGAAACCTACAAGACAAGTGATTAATAGATTTTTATTAAAAAAATTAAGAGGAAAACTAAAATACAAGATTTTATACCAAAATATAACCTATAAAATATGATTTTATCAAGACATAATAGCTTATAGATTTACCCCTTCAATAAACATGATGTTAGTCAAATATGCCTTAATAAAACACCCTAAAAAATCATGATTTGGATCTATAATTTATTTGGATAATCAAGCCATGATATTGGGGGTATAGGGGTGGTATCCCCAAGTGGATTCAAGGGTCATCACCCCTTACGTGGATTGAGGGCAGTGCCCCATGTGCACTCCCTATCGTGGTAAAGGGCATAGTCAAGGTGTGGAGTTGTTGATGCCAAAGTCAATTTGGGATTTTTAGGAGGATCAAAATGACTCAAAATTAACCAAAAATTAACCTAAAAAATTCACTTAAAAATGAAAAACTTTAAGGCAAAAATATGTGAAAAATTGCAACTACTAGTGTAATATCACAATTTATGAGTTGTAGTTTTTCCATAGGTAGTTAACCATGACAGTCAACCAAATAGTTAATGTGAAATCATGACTATTAGAGAAATAATATGACTCTTAGAGTGATGCCATTATTTTAATATTATTTATTTTTTATAGAACATAAAAATTAAATAAATTTATTTTTGACCAAAACAAATGCTTAGACAAATTATGACAGGTTACCCATATGCTTAAGAATACCTATTCTTAGATAGTCGTGGCACATTTAAAACTTTATGCATCAAAATTTTATTAAAATATATTAAGTCCAAAATTTTATCAAAATGGATAGAATCATGAACAATATAAAGATCTTTTCTTGGCTATAATTGTCCTAAATATTTGCCTTATGAATTTGAAGATATTAAATAAGAAATAGATAACCTTAAAATGATCAAATCATAATATCACTAATGTTAGTGTAAGGCCACAATTCTCAAGTCAATACTATGATTATATGATTAACATTTTTGTAGAATATAGGAAAAATTTTAAGGATATGATGTCTTGATTTTAGAGGATCCTGCCCTTGCCTTTTCCTATTGACACTGTCAATCAGTCAATCACATTCTAGGTTATATAGATAAAAACCCCTTAAAAGATTTGGTTAGCAAAACATATATGCTTTAAGATCTAAAAACCACTTAAATGAGATCCTAAATGGGTTTATATGGTAATTTATGTGATTAATAGTCCTCCTACAAGGCATAAAATGATAATACTAAACCTACAAGTAAGATGTCAAAGGACAACTTCAATAGTTTTGGGAAAAATTACAATGTTGTGATTGTATTTGCAATACCATGACTTGAAGGTCAATATTGAGTCTTGAAGTTATGGTTTTGTATACGGTCAAGAACCTATTAAGGTCAAACAAACATTGTTATCACAAAATCACTAATTATAATTCAAAATCATTACTTTTGATGCAAAAATTCAAATTTTGAATCGTGGTATTGCATAAGGGTAAAATGCCTATAAAAAAAAACCATCAACAATTAAGTTAGATGGTTAATGTAAAACCACTTAAATTATTGAAATATTGTGACATTAATATCATGAATACCAATTTAATATCATGATTCTGATGTACATGAATATTTTATCAAATCAAGCCTTTGATTCTCATCCAATTGCACCAGCAAGCTATTAAATCACTTCCATCAAACTTAAGAGGTTATTATTAGGGAGTGTGTCCCACCATGGTCTCCAAAATGTAGTAGGAAATTTTGAGCTATTGGATTAAATATTAAAATTTAAAGACCCAAATATAAAACTACCTAAGTAAGATATATAACCATTAGAATCAAATGTCGATAGAAATATGAGCAATTGAGATCAGCACTCTAATCCTAAAGCTAATTTATCTAAAAGATGATTAAATGGATATGAAAACAAGATGATTGGATTGAGATTACCTTAGACTCAGTAATTTAGCATTATGTTGGCATGATCAATGATGTTGATGATGGATTCAAGGATTGGATCGGCATGGATAATTTATGCATTCATGAGTTGCCTTCAATGGAGGATTGGGTTGTTTATATAGAATTTAGAGGGAAGAATCATTGGATAGATTTAAATCTTGGTACATTGAGATCAATAATTGGGGATTTTTAAAGGAATTTTTAATTCCTTAGAAACCTATATATTAGAGGGTTATAAATGGGGGAAGGCTAAAGTTAGAGAGGATTCTAGAATCCTCTTATGGATTAATTAGGATTAGATTAGGGACTAGGGGTGTAGTAAATCCCAAGAATAGGCTTAACAGGTGGGTAGGTGGGTCATGAGAATTTAAAATTACCAAATAATGGATAAGTGGGATTAGGATAAGATTAAGAAATGATTAGGGGAATTAATAGATTAGTGGGGAAGAATAAGGTTTGTAGATGAATAAATGTTTAAGGGGGGGAAGATATTAGATAAATAACTAGGATTAGAACAAAGGGTGTTAAATTAGTGGGATTAATTAGAACAATTAAGGAAAGTAGATTTAGGTGCATATATTGGGAGACAACTAGTCAATATTGAGATATTAATGATATAGTTCTAACTTCAATAAATTAATATTTTTTACATTGATATGTAGTTTGGCATCTAAGTACATTCATGATGGATGTTGAAGGTTTTGTGACCTTTGATTATTTTTTGTATATGAATATTGAGATCTTTTGGAGGTTTGAGTGCATGGTTACATTTAAGTCCATTAAGGGATGAAGACATACTAATAAATGACCATGGATTTATTACATTGTGTTATTAAAACCATAATTTATAAAACACTTAGGTGATGGAATATTTATTGGGATTAATAAAGTCAACCGCATGGTAATGTGGGAGTTGACTTATGTATTGCTACTCAATTAATATTTTAATTTTCAATGGATACTATTCAATTATTTTGTTTTGGAAAGAATGCATGGATATTATGGTGATCATGTAGGTAAATGAGAGTTTTTAACTCATCAACATTCATGTAAAACCAAGTAATAGGACTATTAACTTGTGTTTAGTGGAATTCCACTTGGCAAAACAAATAGTTATACTAGATTAAACTACTATTAAATATGAATGGATAATTATGGAAGAAAGTATAAGAAAAAATAATATAAAAGAGAAATAAAGTGGGCTATTTAGGTGTTGAGATTATTTATGATACTATATTTTATAGCTAAATGAGTAAGTGGTCACACCTTTTTTTAGAGAATGGATGTTTTACTAGGTAACTATAAATTTTAAATGGACTTGTTTATGGTTTGGAAGCACTATGTGTCACTTGAATAAACTTAAACTAAATAATATATAGTTTAGTAAATCCATTGTGGGTGAGACAATATGATTTCACCTTGCCCTAGATGTCATATGGGTGAACTAAGAAAATAACTAGTTTGTCTAGTTGTTTTTGTTTTATGTTTTGGGTATTTTTAAAAGTCTATTATTATTTTAACTATTGGCTTCGAACCCTAGTTTGAGGAGGACTTTGATGTTTTGATTTAAATGAGTTTATTTGGAGTGTACTCCATGGTGTGTTACACTATTTTATAGTCACTAGGGTTTATTGAAATTTGGTTTACTTTATTTGTTTATGGTTTATTCTTTGGCTTGGAAACCCTAAACCTACTACCTTGAATTTATTTGCATCATGCTAGCATGTGTATTGGTGTGTTCTAATTTTGTCACTAGGTGTTTGTTTTTTATTTAATTTATTTTAGAGTAATGGATTTTTATTATTATTTTAGTTAAGGGTCTAGATTAATAAATCAATACAAAATATAACAATAAATATAGTCCTAATTTGTGTAACTATTTGTCTTTTTCACCTTTCTAAAAATATCAATAAATAAGAGCAAATATACCTTAGCTAGAAACTAAACTAAGATATCATATACATAGGTTGAATATGGTTATGTAGGACAAGGAAGGTGTCATAAAATTGAATCTATATTTTGTTGGGTGAAAGGATAGGAGCACTAAAAAGTGGATGATTAGGTGTCTAACACTATTATTTAATCTTTCTATTGTTATCCTAACTAATCATAAAAACCTAAAACGTTTTGGGTAGTTGTGTTGTATCTGTATGAGCATGCCTATGAAAAATCAAGCATTGGTCATTAGTGGAACTCATTTTGGAGCTTATTTTGTCTTCAAACCCTAACCCTCCATCATGCTTGATAAAATGGCATTTGAGTCACTTGAGAAAGAGGGGGGTTAGTGTGAAAGATGTACTAAATGTTTAATCCACACCATTTATGTGGGCACATTTTCAACATACCAATACTCTAAAGAGGTATCAATTCATATGTATTTCTTCCACCTAGTGTGCTTTGTGAAATAGTGTGATTTAGATGAAAATGTAAAATTGATAGTGTTTGAAGTGGCTAGGGATTGGTATGAGGGTTTGAGTAGGTTTACAGTTATATTGGGTTATTATGTGTAAAGAATAGGGAAGTTTTCCTTAGTTTTTTTTTCATATTCTTGTTTGACTTGTAAGTCTAGTCAACTCATTTTTAAATGAGTTTTGAATGGGATTTTATAGGTAACAATTGGTCATGGGGTAGATGTATTAACGCTATGCTAACCTAGTAAAGGGTAACAAACAGATGAAAATGACCATTGGGGCTCAAAGTAAAAATGGATAGGACCACCAAAAATGGGAAAATTCTCTATGGGGTGGATAGTCCAAATGGGGCACTCGTATCCTATAAGCTCAAGACCTAAGGGAAATATTGGCTCAAGGAATACTATCTGGCTAAGGTGGAATGACTATTCAAAATATTTTAGATGACTAGAAATGAGCAAAAAAGTGTCTAGAAGGTTTTTAAGAGCATGAAAAAAGGACGTATAGATGGGGTGTTGTAAACCACACTCAAACTACCAATTTGGACATTTCATATGACTACATTTTCCCCCATTTATCTTAGTGATGTAGCAAAGTGAAATACTAAGATAAAGGAAAAGTAAAAATCATACCTAAACTTACTTGTAAGGGTGAAGCACATGAAGATGTGTGTTTCTGAGTGTGCATAGAAATCATATCATGAAGTATAAATATTCATGAGAAAATAAGGATTATATCAGTTCTTACGAGACACGCTATGTCTAAAATAAGAACATATAAAGGTTAGGTAAAAGAGAGAGGAAGAGAAAGGAATAAATACACATCACTGGGTATTTGAACTAATAGAAAACATATCATGATGTTGAGTGATGGTGAGTGATGTAATAAGACTAATATCATTAATGAAGTTGAGTGTTCAATTCCTCCAAGGTGGCTCAAGAATATGAAGGTTGGCCCTTTGGCTCAATCATCACCTACTATGTAGTGAATCTATGTGATCATTTATTTGTTAATCAATATTTGGACTATGTGTCTAATCCATCTTAGTAAGTGGCTCAAGAATACAAAGGCTAGCTATTCTTTTGGCTCCATTAGTGCCCACTATTAGTGAATTATGAACTGATATCGGTATGAATGTGTGTTGTATTAGATGGCTCATGAATCCTATGAATGATCTATAATCTAAAAATATGGCATGGATAGCTAAATGTGTACTAATAATAGGCCAATCTTGACCACTCTAAAAGGTGGAGATTAGGCTTGTATGAAAGCCACTCTAAAATTGATAACTAAGCTTATATGAAATCCACTCTAAAATGATGCCAACCACTTATAAATTCAATAAGGCATGAAATTTTTGAGAATACCTAGGAAATAAAATGAACTAGAAAGAAAAGAAGGCAAATATACCATGCACATTTCCCCCAATCATTTGTGTATGTAACATGGATTCTAATTTGGAAGTTGTACCAACTATCCAATCTAAAACTAGAAGTAAGAGGCATCATGATGAGTATGATACCCCTATATCTAGATAATACAAGTAAAAATATATTGAAACTACCCAATATACAATAGATAATAGCTAACAAAACTATAGTTGACCTTACCTTTCTATCTATTTTTAAAAAATTTGGTTTTTTGACTGTTTGGATAGGAGCAACAAAAAGTGGACACTTTGTTGTAGGGCACTATAGTCTGAATGGAGTGCTCTTGTCCTTTACTATTTTTTATGATTGTTTTATGTTCATCCCTATTTTTATAGTCTATTTTACATGTTTTTAATTTTTATTGCTATTCTTAGTGTTCTAAAAACTAATTTTGACTGATAGAGGGATCTGATCTTTGTGACAAAACCTTTATTTTTTGCCCCTCTTTTGAGGGTAGGAATCAAGACCCTATAATGACTGCCTTCAAAATAAAGATCATTATAAGTGTGTTATGCTATGAAATACATGATATAGCAATGATAATCCAAAATATGTCTCAAGATATAGCATAGTTTGTGTTGGAGATTATTAGATCAACAAGGGTATTCCTAGATAGATGTAGCAATGTAATAGCATGTGTAGTTTATTGTATTCAAACTAGAAATTTGGTTATCTATCAAGGAGGGATGGAGCATAATTTCCATCATGGCATCACAAACAACTAAGAAGAAAACAAGCAAACAAGCATGTAAGGCAAGAAGTAAGAATCATACAAAAGAGGCCAAGGGGCCAAGCAAATAAGGTAAAAGTGCACATGTCACTCAAACTAATAAAGAAAGCATACAAGGCATGTTCAAATGCACACATACACATAAAAATGACAAACAAACAAGATGGGTGTGAGGGACATAAACACACACAAGAGTACAAGTAAAGGGCATTGTTAAATGTCTTAAGGCACACACAAGTAGAAAAATAGGAACTAAGAAATTCAATCACATCTATCTACTCAAATAAATAAAGGAAGGCATGTAAATGTTTGAAATACTATCATATCTAACTGATCAAATCAAGAAGTAAAAGTATGCAAAACATATCGTACAAGACTAGGTAGATGCTAGGAAATACACAAGTGTTATATACTAGTGAGTGTCGATAGAATAACCTATGTAAGATAGTAATTAATGTATACCATCATGATAACTAGAGTGTGTGGTGTAGGAATGACATAACCTAGATGGTGTAGTAATATAGAAGATGCATTCTATGGGTAGATATGTCGATGTGTGTCTTGAATGTAAAAGTAAGATGCCCCCTCAATGGGTAAAGTGAAGCAATAAAGGATTTAGGTATCACTACACACACTCAAATAAGATCAAGTGAACCATGGTAATGTAGGTAAATCAACAAACAATAGCATAGAATTACAAAATGTAAGTCTATCATGGTAGCATAAATGTAAAGCATGGATAATGTATATAACTAAATTTTTTTGGTGTTTTGTGTTATTTGAATGTTTTTGTGTTTTGACATGTTATTTTTTTTCTGGTATTTTTAAATAAGATATGTAAAAGTAATCATAAAGAAACTATGTACAAGAAAGTAAAAATAAACTATGTATAAGTAAGCTGAGAAATTATGTACAAGAAATACTAAGAAGAAATGATACTAATCAATAAGTCTCAAGAGAAAACCTAGCATGGTGTCTTATATCAAGGAGAGGGATCGTGCATAATATTGAAGCATGATGGAAGGGCTAAGACTATGACTCTAAAATTTGTGTATGTTGTAAGTGCTCTAAAATCTCTCTAGTGAAAACTAACTATGGGGTTCCCCTGTAACTCTGAGAAGTTGATACAATTATGCAGCTCTTAGGGACCGATCCAGTGGTATAAGAAGCTTTCTAAAAATATGATTTATGTGTATAGGCATGAGACCTTAATAATACTACACTAGGTGTGATTACTATAGATGGAAATTATCTAAACCTAAAACTATCATTGATATAGTGGTCATTATAAGAGAGGCCTTTGTGGAAGTGTGTGAACTCTCTATGTTGGTGAGGGAGGCCTTAACTATGTTTATATCTCAATTAGAGGAAGAACTATAACTAGTGGAGGAGATAAAACTAGTGACTACAAAATAGGAGATGGTTTCAAAGTTAGGAGTGGTAACTCATATAGAACTCCACTAACTATAACAACCTAAATAACTTGAATGTTTTTCACATATCTATGAATTGTATAAGGTAATACACAAAGTTTTTGGATCCATGGTCAACCAAGAAACATGTCAAAGACTCCTAAAATAGGAACAATAGTAAATGGTGTAGCCACATGTGCTATACCAACCCATAGAGGAAGTATAATCTCACCCAATGAACTTTGTATGTGTCTATTGAATCCACTAATAACTGTGTCTATTAGTGTGATATCCTACTCTGAATATCCCAAATGTTGAAGTAATGTCATGGTGTACATGTTCACATTTGATCCATTATCTATGATAATAGTATGAATAAGATTGTGATCAATGTAGGCTCTGATAAAGAGTGCATAGTAATATGAATCATCCTCAACTATCTCTTGTTCTAAGAAGGAGATCTAAGGTCTAGATGGAACTCTAGATATACACACCAATCATGTTGCTCAAAGGATGTTACTAAACTTAAGGTGCCTAATATGTAGCTAGTAGAGGGTATGCATGATATGCATGGTGAACACTTAATGTGCCCCCTATTTCCTATTTAAAATGTTATGGGAAAGGATATGAGAAAAATTTTAGAGCCTTGTCTTGTGTTCACTTTCCCTGAGGAGGCTCAATTGGAGTTCTAAGATCAATAAGGTTGCCATCTATCAAGTCCTATACCTTATGTTACAAACTGATGAATTTATTTTTTTTGTGGCTTGGTACCTTTTGAAAATAACAAAATGTATTTTGATCATATCCATGTTTAAGAGGCTTTATCATATCAACTTCTCAAATAAGATGGAGAGATAGAACATTGGATTCCAATAACTATTGTAAGACTCTGGTTGGAGATATTAGTAGATTGGTAAAGACTTATCAAGGAGGCACTGATCAAATCACTCATTGAGGGGGTTCTAAAGTTGCATTAATTATAGGTTGATATTGATTTATTTTATCATTAACCATTACTTTGTATGGGACTTTACTATTACTCTTATTTATTATTTCTAATATTTTTGTGTACTTGAGTTTTCCCATTGAAAATAATTTAATTTCCCTTTCCTTTAGTATATGACATAACTCAATGAAGGAATAAATTTTTTTAAACATTATTGACTCATGCAAAGCTAATAGAAGACTCTATTTTAAGATATCTTGTAATTCTTGATTGGCCATGGGGCTAGTCATTTTAGCCAAGATAGTCTTAAATCTAAAAACATAATCTATGAGATGATCATTTGACCTTCATTTCTATTTTACAACTTGGGCATAAGAAACCTTATCATATATGTTAATGTAAAATGAGTTGAAAACATGTTAGCTAAAGGATTTAATGTTTTTATCGATTGATTTGATATATTATATAACCACTATAGAGAATAATCCTTTAAACTTTATAAAGAGTGAGCTTGGGTTGAACAAAACCTTGTGGTAAGGGTGTAGAATAAATATGATGTGCCAATGATGTATGAAGTAAAGCAAAAGATTCCAAATCTTGCATTGGTTTAAATGCACCTTGCTCAAGATGTATCACCTTGGATTGAAGAGATTTGATCTTTTACACAAGGATAGCCACATCAAGAGGTGAATATGTAGTAGTTGTAATTGGTGGTGTCATATATGAAGGTTGGTCTGATATAGGGGGTTATTGAGACATAGTTACCCCTATAGTTTCATTTGCAACTGGTTATTTTTAAGGAATGGAAGACTCAACTTGCTTAACCTTTTTAATTTCCATGATAGATTTTAAGATAATGACATTATCATGTGGTTGTTCCCTAATTATCTCTCTAAAACTCTATAGAATCAAATCTTTGTTGATGACATCATCATCAACAATAGGTGGAAGTGGATTAGTATCCCAATGTGGTGGAGCATGAACATTAGTGTGTATATCATAATTTTTATTCTTATAATATTCATTTTTACAATTATCCTCATGGAAATTAGTGTAATCTAGATGTGTAAGAGCTATAGTATGAAATTGAGCTAGTTGTTAATCCATGGTATATGGATGGGTTGGAGAAATCTGAGTGAATTTAAGAGGGTTGCCACTAAGTCTTATACTTCATCTCAAAGGAAGAGATGAAAGGAGATTAGGTGGCGTATGTAAAACAACTTGACAAATGAAAGACAAGATTAAATAAATGTAATCTAGTATTTGAAAAACAATGAATTGGAATATGCATAAAAAGTATACGAAGCTTACTAACATGTAAGGTGATACCTCAAAAAAATAGGGACTTAGTATATTCAACTAGGGTTTGAAAGAAATGATTTTTAAAATTATTATGGTGAATTTTAAAAATTTAATGTGAAATTTTGATTTATATATGTAGGAAAAATTAGAAAAATATTTCTAAAATCAATAAGGAATTTTCCCTAGGGTTTCTAGGGTTTTTGTGTGCAAATGAAGTAAGTCAAGTTCACCAAATGATTTAAATCATTTTTCAATAACGGAATTTTATTCCTATTTTAGTTAAAGGCCTACATTAATAAATTAGTATAGAATACAATAATAAATACAATCCTAATTTGTAAAATATTTATCTTTTTCACCTTTCTAAAAATAGTAATAAATAAGAAGAAATATAACTTAGTTGGAAAATAGATTGAAATAGCTAATATAGAGGTTAAATACAACTGTGTAGGACTAGGAAGGTGTCATAACCCTAAATATAAATTTCATTGGGTGAAAGGATATGAGCACCAAAAAGTGGATTTTTAGGTGTTTGATGTTGTTGTTTGTTCCTACCTCTGTTATCCAAACTGATATCAAAGACTTGAAACTTTTTGGATAGTTACAATGTGCCCATGTGAGTGTGCCTATGAAAAATTGAGTGCTGGTCATTGATGGAAATCATTATGGATCTGATTTTATCTTCAAACCCTAACCCTCCATCATACTTGATAAAATGACATTTGATTCACTTAAGAAAGAGGGGGGTTGGTGTGAAATATGTACTAAACATGAAATCAACACCCCTTTTGTGGGCATGTTGCTTAAATACTAATACTTTGAAGAGGTATCATTTCATATTTAGTTCTCCCAGCTAGTGTGCTTTGTGCAATACTGTGATGTAGATGCAAATGCCAAATTGATAGTGTTTGAGGTGGCTAGGGATTAGTATGAGGATTTGAGTAGGTTTGTAGCTGTGTTGGGTGACTATGTGTAAAGAATAGGGAAGTTTTCCTTAGTGCTTTGTTTGTATTCTTTATTTGTTTATTAATTTTGTCACCTCCTTTATAAATGATATTTGAGTGGAATTTTATAAGGAATAATTGGTCAAGGGTCAAATGTATTCATGTTAGGATGACATAGTTAAGGGTAAGGACCAAATTAAAATGACCATTAGGGCTCAAAGTGCAACTAGATAGGACCATTGAAAATGGGACACTTATCTATGGGGTGTTATAGTCCAAATGGTGAACTCCTATCCTATAGGCTTAGGACCTAGGGGAATAAGATTAGCATGGGGAATACTATCTAACTAAGGTGGAATGATCATTTAAAAGGTTCCGGATGATTGGTAATGAGCAAAAAGGTATCTAGAAGGGTTGCAAGAGCATACAAAAAAGGACCTATGGATGGGGTGTCTCAAACCACACTCAAACCTTTAATTTGGACATTTTATATGACTATAGTTTCCATCTCAAATCATGGTTGGGGTGTGTATGGATAACCCATTAGCATATGGACTCATTACACTCAAGAATGATATTTGCATGTATCATCTTCATTATATGTATATATAACTTATTTAGATTACATGTTCATGCATTCACTTTTGGATGGCTTTAATGTAGATTATAAGGGAAAATGGTTAAATTCCTTGTGAGATGTAAAGATATTTTTTATAGATATAAAAAACAATATCTTTTTAACTTAAATTTGTGTCAAACTAGGCTTGTTATTATTGTTTTACAATTCTAAATATAAATTTTTGTATGTCGTGATATAAGGACTTTACTCACTTAAATTCTATATGATTGAGTTTAGATTGATTGATTAAATCAATACTAGAACTATGGGATGCAATGTGTTTACTTGTAATGATGATCAATTTTACCATGTGGGTTTATGTGTTGTGTATTAGACTATATGTTAATAGAATTTTATGTGAATTTTAATTCTATGAAGTGGTATTATTAGCTAAATTTGTCATATATATGTTTACTTGGAAAGGTAATAATGAATGCAATCAAACACTTTTCTGAGTGGATATGTTTATTATTCAAGGGGTTGTGACTATTTTTAAGAAACTATTTTAAATATTTAATTGTATAATAATGAAGTAATGTGCAATTGGATATTGTGTTTCATATATGTGAAAATACTTTTTCTTTATTGTATGTTATAATTTAAAATCTGAGATAATGAATACTTTAGGTCATATGTATTTCAATTAAATTTATAAGTCATTCCTTGACTTAGTTCATTCTTAAATAAATTATTTCATTAGTAATACTTGAAAAGTATAAGGGAGGGAAAATTGTTAAACATTTTGGTAAATTAAATGGAAATTACAATTTTGTGCTTAAGTGATTGTGGGAGTAATTCATACTATGCATTTATTTGTCTTAATTTCAAGTTTAGAGTTGTATAATCGACATGGTTATTTGATATTCAATGCATGAATCCTTTATTTTATATTTGGAGGTTTATTTATGTTATTGTGCCTATTTTAGAGTCTATATGCATTTATTTGATTAGCATTGTAAATAATGGTTATTTTTATAGTAAAGGCCATAGAATTCAATCGTAGTTACTATAACTGATTTCATTAGGTATTGAGATATTAAATGGAAGTAGGGTATGATATCTTGATGTTCTAATAGACTATGAATAGTTTAACCCTAAAATGGATGAGGATCCTATTTTGGGTAGATAAGGTTAATAGTATACAAATGATAATTTAGAAGGGTGATAATCATATCTACAACATGCCAATTGGGTGATAAACTCATATATAAACATACAATGAATTTATTATGTTGAGAATACACTAAATATAAAAATTACAAAAAAGTTATTCATGAAAATGATAAATAAGTACTATACTTAGCCGGTTCTAATGCTAACACACTGTTGAATCTAAAATAGGTCAAAAGTAGGATCGAATATGATTTTGGAATAGTCATCAAATTTAGATCTTATGCTTATAGACATATGGACACCAACACTATTTTGGGATGATTGTGTTAATGTTATTATCTCAATTCAATGCAAGTGTCTTGTATAGAATGCCTACTAGAAAAGGATGTAACCAATTAGATGATTTGTGTTTTACTTTGACTTCATTTTTGTGTATGTATATCTAGGTCATGGACTATCTCTCATGAATTTTCAAAACCCTTATTCTTCATCTTCATAGTGACCTTGTGGAAAAATGGGTTAGTGGGAACACAGTGTTAGGCTGACCCTAAATACCCCTCTTTCAGTGAGAATTTCCTATATAGGCAATACACCAAAGAGGGCCTTAAACTAATTCAGTTATCCACTACATGTTGGCTTGTGTGTGAATCATGAAATATGTGTAAAGTAAGTACAATAGTGACCTATCTTGTAAATTATAAAATCATTTTATTGGGATATTCCTTTAGTACTTCAGACCTATGTATGTGTTATCCCTATGAATGATATGAGAATAGGGAAAAATAGGAAAGTTTTTATTTATTGAGCATTTGATTGAATGCTTCTGATAGGTTTCCTTAGTTTGTGTTAGGTTTTTTCCAACTGATTAATTAACAAGGGTTGATCTTGTATTTATATTACTCCCTTTGGAGAAGTAACTCACATAAAATCACTTAGCTAGACCATTAGGATATGTTTTAGGTATTAAACCCTTACATTAGGTTTAGACACTAGTGTTTATCTAAGATGTTAGTGTTTAGGAAGTAGGAAAGTAGGTATATGTTTATAACTTATAAATATGGAAGATAATTACATTTGTAATCATTTTGGGTAAGATAGAAGGCCTAGGTTATCAAAATAAGACTAGTCAAACTAAGAGATATGACAAGGGGCATAAGATAGAGTAAATGAGAGATTTGTGAAAGTGAGAAAAGGTCTAGAATTGAGAGGAATATCTAAGGTATGATTTTTCCTTGTAAATGATACGGAGGTGCTATATAATTCATAAATATTTTCTATATCCCCTCCTTTAATCTAGTAATCAAATTACTAGTTTAAAGGAAAGGAATGTGTACCTAGGTGTGTACAACACACCTTATCTTTACATTCCCTAACTTGAGTGATTTATTGGTGAATAACCTACAACCAATATTATATTATAATATATAATTATTGCATATAATCTAGAATTGAAATTACTTGAAAAATAATGAAATTAAAAGTGTAAGGTTTAGGAGTACACCTATGTGTCAATGTAACTTTATTTCCTATTAACAAGTTTATTTGAAAAACATATTTCATTGTAAGGCTCTAAATTTGACATTAAAAAATATAGATAATTATTGAAAGTTTATATATCCAAATAAATAGAGAGATGTAGATAGATATTGAAAGGCACATGCCCTCAAATATGGATCAAAAGTGAGTTTCCACCAAGCATTTGATATCAGCTCAGCCTTACAACCCAATGATACTTATAACCCAATAATTATGAGTGAACCAAGTCACCCACACTATAAAACTATTGAGTCTAGACTATACCATCAAGTAAAACCTAAAAACTTATCAATATTGAGTGATTTGGTCACCTCAACCATACTAAAAGGTGATCCAACTACAACCTTAGATAGGCCCAATATAGTTCATAAATGTCCAACTAGTGGGTGGTGATAATCCCTGAGAATGTTATGAAATCTAAAATTAATTTGGATTTTGTAATATTAGGTGCACATTGCATAGTATATGCACCTTATATATGTCTCATATTGAAACTATGTATAAGCATGGTACTAATGTATAAAATTCTTCCACAATTATGAATTTGAATCATATAACTATGTGTTTTATCTAATTCATAAGACTATGTAAGTGTGAAAAACATGATTCTAAATTATTCCCCCATTTTATATGAAGAAATATTAAAAATCATATAAGTACCAATATGGATAACATGTTTCCAAAACATGCCCCCACTATAATACAAAGATGTTAAATAATGCATAAGTGAGGAGAACATGCTTTAAAATCATGGCCTTACTGAATCTAAAAACATTGAATGTGTGAAATTCATGAATATATGGCATGCCCCCATTGAATATGAAAATTGATATAAATACCATATATTTAATGTGTATGGAAAATATGCTTGTAAAGCATGCACCCAGTGAATATAATTTTTTTGAATGTATGGAATTCATACCCATATGACATGCCCCCACTAAATCTGAAAACTAATATAAGTACTACATATTAAATGAGTGTAGAGAACATGCCTCTATGACATGACCACTCTAATATCCCCCCTTGAGGTGATGTAAATATATGAACTAGTAGTTACCTTACCTCAAAAGGATAAGACAACTGTATAATCTATGAATGTAATGATATAACATATAAAATGAACATGTATAGGAAGATACATCATTGAATTGAATAGAAAAAAGGTGATCATATGAAGGTGTAATATGCATGAGGAAGATCATGGCAACATCTAGATAGTGACAGTATAAGCTCAGCAATAAAATCAAACACACACATAAGAGGACTCAAAATAAAGCCAAAAGTAAATGGTCTAAGGAAAATACAAACAAGGGGCATGTTTAAATTCCTTACAATCAAAGGGACATGAGTTAATCAAATGTACACAAAAGTAAGAATGACATATTTAAATGTCCATACAAAAAATAATGATATATGTAAATTTTAAATAAAGCATACATGGGCAATGGGGTATCAAGAAAAGGAGCATTATCAAATGCTCAAATAAGGAATACAATAGTAAGGCAAGACACTCAAGGAAGTACATAAGGTAAATCATAGTCAACCAACATAAACATGTCATAGTAACTCATGTATCAACCATGTTAGGGAAAAAAGTCAAGTGTATATTATATTAAGTACCCTATGTAAGATATAATCATGGATAAGGTCATGTGTAAATACATATCTAAGCTCAAATAAGATATGTAAATGTGGTCATCAAACCATATGACCTATGTTTATTAAGATCAAATAAATGAATACCCCCAATGTCTGCATGACATGAGTAGAGAGAAGGCCCAACATCTAAAATATGAATAAATCATGTATTTATGTATGTCTGTATGACACTCAAGTATAATAATGACACACATATGTATGTAGGTATAATTTAATATGCCATCCATCAACATGAAACTAGTGAATATATGCCAAGTAGCTGATAGAACATGTAGGTGTTGAACATATTTTTAGATATTTGAATTTTATTTATTTATTTGGTATTTTTAGAATATTTGAAGAGACTACTCTATGATCTCATCAAATGGATGGTCATATATATCTCCCTCACTTGGTGCCTAACAACCATAATTTGGATCTTTTACATTATTTGTATCATGATTAGTTAATGTGAAAATGTACATAGCATGTTCCTCCTCACATTTTTCATGTGTATTGGAAGCAGTAATGATATCATTTGGAATATGTACTAATTTTACTTCATGATAAAATTATTGTTATGTTTTAATCCACAAAATCTATCATGAAGCCTTTTGAGTAGACTCCACATTGTTCACATGATGAATTAGAATTTGACCCTTGTAAGGCTAACTCAATGTTTTCATCCAAGAGAGGTGTATGGAGTAACAAACATTTATATGTTCATCTATTATTAATTTTTTCCCTTATATATATTCAATTATATATTTTTCCATATGGATTTAGCTTATATGTGCATGGAGCTGTAAGTTTGAATAGATTATGTGAAAGGTGATCAAGTGGATCAAATTTTAAGTTCCACATTTTCTCATCTATAATAACATAGGATGTATCATCATCACTATAATATTATTATGAAACATGGCCATATTTTTATTATTATTGACTAATAAAGTAAGTTCAAATGTTGGGGGCTCTTATAGTTTTATTAGCTCTTTTGGTAATGGTTCTTTCTCTTTATGCATATCGATATACATCTTAAATTTTAGTGCCTTATTTAAATCTAAATATAAAGGATATATTGTACTTCACTCACCCATTTCATACATATGTGTATGCTCAAAAGGGATGTATTATTTATGCAGAGCCACTATATGGATCCCTTTAGTTTCAAAATGTATCATTTATCAAAAACTGAAATGTTCATCATTAGTAGGCATGGATAATAAGGTTCCCTCATGTATGAATTTTACACATCAATGAAGTCTTGATGAGACAGATTCCACTAATTTTATCTAAGGTCTACCCAAAATTAAATTTTAATGTAAGGATCGGGACATGTCTTGAAAAGTAGTTGAAATTATTTTTGGTCATAAGGTCACATCCAATGTAATTCGACCAACTAGAGGGATATTTTAATTGTCAAACCCTATTATATGTATAACTATGTTTTGAATAATATTAATGTTAATACCCATGTTTTTTAGGAACTATATGCTACAAATGTCTAGGCCCAATCCATTATCAATGATTACCCTTTTGATATCTTTAATTTTCTTTATCACTTGTGTGACTAAAGGAAAATTTTGGTCAATAATATATTTAGATAGTAAATCTATTATATTAAAGGTGATGAGCTTATTTCTATTCTTGAGATATTTCATAATATCTACAAAATAAGTAGGATCAATATCAATTGAAACCTATGTCTCACATAATTCCTCACATAGGATATCTTTATAGACATTATATTGCCTTAAGAACTCAAAGATTCAAATTTTGGCATGTGTATTGCTCAATTGATCAATAATGTCATATTTCTTGGATTTTATTACTATCTTAGATTGATGAGTAACATTTTTTTATATTAATAGGTGTTAGGATGGGTTGATAAATCCTATATTTTTTATTAGTAATAACATGGACCGTAGAATCCAATATAAGTCATGGGAAAATAATGGGTACAAGATGGTAGTTGTCATTCAAATAAGACATAGGTAAAGTAAATGGTTTATATCATGCATGTTGTAGTCTAGATACTAACTTTATAACATTAATAAATTAAGTTTTAAGAGAGATCAAATGTTGTTTCTAGTTTAAAACACTCTCATTGTAAACATTAAAATAAAGAGTTTGTAGGAATGTAGGTTTTGAATCCCATATGGATCAGATGGATTGAAACAAGTGTGAGATATAAAAAACAATATAAACTATAAGATATTGGTCCATGAAATAATTTATAGAGATATCCATACGTACACATGATTGTAAAACTATAACAATTAGGGATAAATAATGACAAAATTAAAAAACCTTAATTGTCTTAAGTTTTTATGTTCAAAGATCAGATCATGTTCATTGAATCTTTCACACTAAATTAGATTGGGATCCTAACTTGGTGTTAATAGGGTTAATAATATATACATTATAATGCACAAGGGTGATAATTAGATCTAAAACAAGCCAATTAGGTGTTAAACTCAAATATAAACATACATTGAATTTATTATGTTGAGAATAAGTTAAGTATAGAAATTACAACTAAGCCATACATGGAAATGACAAAGAAGTAATATACCTATATGGTTATGATGTTAATATAGTTATAGATCTAAAAAATGTACAAATTAAGATGGAAGGTGATTCTATAATAGCCATCTAATTTTTTATCTGACACTTTTGGAGCTCTAGACATTAACATCAGCATAAGATGGTTGCATCAATGTTACTATCTAGGTTCTATGAAAGTGTCTTATATGTAATACTTACTAGAAAAGGATGTGACCACCTAGATTATTTTGGGTTTAAATTCACCATATCTCTAGTACATTTAGATTTGGGTCATGGAGTATCAGTCATTAATTTATAAAATCTTATTTCTTCATCTTCAGAGTGACCTTGGCGAAAAATTGTTCAGTGGACACATGGTGTTAAACTAGCCTAAAATACCCTTGTTAGTAAGCACTACCTATATATCCAATACTATGAATAGGAACATAGACTAATGTATTTCTTCCCTACATGTTGTATTGTGTTTTAATCATGTAATATGTGTATAGTAAGTATAATAATGGCCTAGCTTATAACTTGGAAAATTAGGCTCATAGGCTACTCCTTTAGTACTTCAGACCTATGTATGTGTTTTTCCCATCACTAGTATGAGAAAAGGATAAAATAGGAAAGGTTTGATTTATTAAGTATTTAATTTAATGCTTTTTATAGGTTATCTTGGTCTATATTAGGTTTTTCCTAGGTGAGGAATGAATGAGGGTTGATCTTGTATTTATATCAATCCCTTTGGAGAATTAGCTCACATAAAATCACATAGGCCAATCATTAGGAGATATTTAGTTTTTAAATTATATGAATTTAGGGCACTAGACAGTTATGTTGGGTTAGGACACTAATGTCAATATTAGTGTCTATCCCAAACATTAGTGTCTAGGAAGTTGAAAAGTAGGTACAGGTTTAGAACTTACAAATATGTAAGATAAGTACATTTAAAGCATTCTAGGAAAGACATAAGGCCCAGTTCATCATCACAAGATTTTTTAAACTAATATATAGGACAAAGAGCACAAGATAAACTATATTCAAGACTTACAAAAGTGATAAAAGATCCAAAACTAAGAGGAACAACCAAGGTCTGATTTTACCAAGTGTATAAGATTGAGGTGCTATATAGTCCATAGATATTATTTAAAAGAGTCATATGTTAGTGTATTTTTAAGTTTTCAAATTAATGATATAACTATAATGGTAATCTTGGTTGATTTTGTATATTATTTATTACATTTTAGATTGTAGTGATTAAGTTGTTAATTAAGTATTAATTACTATAATGTATGTGGTTGAATGCATACGATTTGCATGTAGTTGATTATGAGATTGTGAATCATTTATATTTGTATTGAAGGTCATTCATTTGTTTGTTTAAATTTTATATGTGTACAAGATATTGTATCAAAATATAGTATATAGTTGTACCTTTAAAGTGGATTGCTTATAGTCTGACTAAGGGTTGGGATATTTTGATTTGTTGAATAAAGATAATTAGTTTATTTTGATTTCATATTCATTTACACTCATCTTGAGTAATGAATAGGGAGTGATAGTGTATCAATTTTAAAATAGATTGGACTCTTTTTTATTTTATGTAAATCTACTTGTTGAAGTATATGGGTCTAATTTCAAGATTTTTTCCATTTGATTTTGAATCATTAATAGAAAAGGATTTTGGCCTTAATTTAGGTTAATGATTAAGGATGTGATTATATGTGAATGATTAAATAATTATTTTCTTTACAATTATTTAAGTCTCAACGATCCTATTACTTGATTCAATACTATGCAGTAACAAGCATTTACCCTATGTAGTTTATCTTGTGGAGATAAATAGATTGTGCATGATTATAATGATTATTTCTTACCTTAATAAAGAAATTGAATGATTATTATTTAATTACATGGGAACCAAACTAATATTATGTTAATGATATTAAAATATTAAAATGGTGTGATATTGATGAAATGTATTATTTTATTACTCTACGTTCATATGATTAATGTGTTTTTGAATACTCTTTAATCGAAGCATTTTATTGGCATTGTTTGAAGGTTAATTAAATATTGTAGTTAAAAATTCATATGTTTATCATGGAAATATTATTTGAGATAAGTATGTTAATACTTATCTTGAATACTATTGGGATAGAAAACATAATTGTGGATATTTATTTTCAATTTGGTACACTATGTTGTTTGCCTAAATTTTTAATATGAATAGTTTGATGGGTAAAACTTTTGAAAAAAGTGGTAAAAGTGGTACAATTAGTATGATAATATGCATAACAATATTCCATATAATTTATAAAATAAACTATATCAAAGCCTTGTGGTTTATTAATTGGAAATTAGTAAATAATTATATTTGAAGAAAACCTTATTGGTGAAATGAAAAGGTTGATGAGTTATAAAAATACACGAGAAGGTAAAACCTATCAGCTAGATAGTGTAAATTACCTTGATGGCATGTTTAACTCATAATTTATTTACATAACTAGGAAGGATTGATCTAATTATTTATAAAATTTATGAGCAAGGTGGTTCAAGCTGCAACTGCAGTCAAGGTTTCCACTAATGAACTCAACTAAGTTTAAATGAGAATCTTGTTTGGAACACTACATGGAGTTAAAATTTTAAAATTAATTAATTTTTCTTTCATACAGGTGTATTGTGTTTCTAACTATTGTGATAATACTATAATTATTAGTTGTGCATATGACTTTATAGTTGGTATATTTACATGATAGTGTTTTGAATCAGTGACCTAATATTATTTACCTTGGCCTTCAATACTGCTAACTTAAGCAACCAATTATTATTTTAAAAAGGTTATATATATCCTTATGATAATGTGTGTAAGTAATTCATTTGTACTATTTAATTATATGATATAATACCAGCTTGGTGTTGGAGCTTGATAGCATAACCCCTCCTAAATAGTTTCTGATAACTTGTATTTTGTGGGTTAAGACAAAGTGGATATTATTTTTGAGGTGATGATATCTTAATCTAAGTAAAATTTAAAAGTGGACAAGGAAGAAGATACATTTTTCACCTTCATTAAAAAATAATATTCATTGGGGCAGAGATTAAGGTGTCTCCCCCCATTGAAATTTAAAACTGATTAGGAGAATATGTTGATATTGTGGAAAAATATTTTGTTGATGGGTTATCATCCATGATAACCATTATCCATTATATAAATATAATTCTAGAAACAAGATTTGTAAATAAGGTGGCTTATATATTATCTTTCATGGAGGATGAAGAGATAAAGAGACAAATGTAAGAGTTACTTAAAAAGGGTTAAATCAGATAATTTTTTAGCCTATTTGTAACAACTATGTTATCACTCAATATAGGTGGAAAATAAATAATTTGTGTCCTTGTAAGGTAAATAAATAAGATAACCATCATGTATAGTTTCAGTTACTAAGGATGCATAATTAATGTATTTATTAAGTGGAACAAAATACTTTAGTAAGATATAATTGAATAATTGGTACCAAAAAATTCAAATAAGATAAGGTGATGAATTGAAAGATTAAATTTAAGAAAAATGATGGGTTAGTAATGGAATTCAGATTTTAAAATGATCCAATTATGTTTATGAGGCTAATGAATGAGCTACTAAATCCATTCATGGTTAAGTTTGTGATTATTAATTTTGATGATATTCTATTTTTTAGTTACTATAGAGAATAAAATTTAAACCATTTGATGTTATTAATGGATAGGTTTAATTAAAATTAAATAATGATTAATTTAAATAAATATAGCTTCATGCAAAAGGAGCTAGTGTATTTTGGATTCATGATATCAAGATAGGGGTTATGGATGGACCCCAAAAATGAGAAACTAATTATGGAGTAGCATTTATCAAAGAGTGTGTTTTAAGCAATAATTTTTCATGGTTAGCAATTTTATACATAAAATTTAATTAAAAAATTTAGTGGCATATGTGTACCAATCACAGAAACTATGAAAGGAAATAGAAAGAATTGTTTATACAATTATAGCATAGAATAATTTTTATCTTTTGAAGAAGATAATAGACCAACTAGTGTTCACATTCCCTAATTTTGAGAAGTCATTCCAAGTAGATTATGATTCAATTAGAACAACCATTAGCATAGAGATGAGTTAAAAGGGTAATTTTATTTCATATTTTGATGAAACAAATAAAAAATTATATTTATTATCATTAATTTTACCTAATAATGTAATCTCTTAAGAACCATTGTAATTATTTATTTCAAAGGAATTTGTTTTCTATATTGATCACAAATCTTTACATTTTATAAAAAAACCTAAGGAAAATTATTTGAAAGGCATGTAAATTGAGTGGAATGTATTCAAGTCTATGTGTTAATTATAGAATTGGTTGCTAAAATAAAGTTGGGCATGTCTTAAGTAGGTGAGATTTAGTTATGAATGATCTTAGAGTAAATATTATTGGATTTAATTCAATAAAATAATAATATGAGAATGATGAGGATTTTTGAGATGCATTGGTAACATGAAAAAATACCTCAAAATTGAATATAAATCCATAGCTAGAGTAGATGATTTATAATGGATTGTTATTTAATGAGAATAGGTCATGTGTACCTCAAAGTTCCATGAGAGATAACCCACTAAAAAAACTAGAGTGGATGCTCACCTATTAATTTTGGGTATGAAACTACTTATCCATAACTTAGTAACCAATATTATTAAACACAATTAAGCATATTTGTAAATATGTTTATGGAAAGATGTCAATATGTAAATGGGAGAATCCAGAATACTACTTTAATTCTTTCATTACCCAGTTTGGATAGATCTTGGGATGTGATGATTATGGATTTAATTCTTTAAAATTTGGTGGGGTAATAAATTTATTTTTCTTGTTGTTGATATATTTTTAAAATGTCACACTTAATAACATGCACTATTTAAACTAATTTTATGTATATTACTAATTTATTTTTCATCTAGGTTATGAGATTGCATGGATTCCCAAGGGATATAATTTTATATAAAGATAAAAAAAATTATGGGAAATTTTGGAGGTAATTATGGTATAAATTAGGCACAAGATTATATTTCAGTTTAGCTTATCATTCCCAAACAAATGGGAAAATGTAAATTATGAATCATAGTATTGGTAATTTGACGAGATATTTAGTTGGATACAAGCCCAAAAATATCATTTGGTATTGGCCCAAGATATATTTTCTTTTAATAATTTAAATAATTGAAGTACATGTATGAGTCCTTTCCAAATTGTATATGTTGGTACTAGTCTAAGAGGTTTATGTAAACTATGCGATACAACTAAGCTAAATAGAAGTGTTAAAGGTGAATATTATATAAAAATGACTCATGATATTCATATGGAGGTCATAAGGAGATTAGAGGAGAGTGGAAGAAGATATCAAAGAAAAAAGGGAAATAAATTCAAAGTTGGGGATTTGGTTTTAACTAGTTTTTATAAATAAATATTCCCAAAAAATTATTATAAAAATATCAATTACAATAAGATCTAGCTATCTATAATTCTCAGCCAACATTTATGAGATTGAATTTCTAAAAGAGGTTGATATCTTTCCAAGTTTAAGTGTTTCATATGTATACCCATATATGGTATATAAAATATAGGAGGGAGATTCAAGCATGGATTATTTAAATTTTGTATGGAAAAAGAAGTACCAATCAAGGAAAAATAAGATATAACATCCATTTTACATAGAGGGATTAAAAAGAAGATGGTAGTTAATGAGTATTGTGAGTACTTAGTGAAGTGGAAAAAAAATAGTTAAATATTCAAATTAGATGAATGTATCCAAGGTTTCTAGACATGGAAGACTAGTTTAAGAACTCACAAAAGGTTCGTGAGTAGGATCTCAGGGATAATTTCTATTACCTTGGGTGTATGATGAAACAACATCTAAGGTGAACTAGAAATATTGCATCACTCTAGATATTAGGTGTCTTTGGTGTGAATTTTTCAATAAGTGACATCCAGTCACATTTTTATTTTCTTTTCTAAAATTACATCTATCACATTTTGGGTTCATAAGTCACATTCTAAATTCAAAACATGTATTTCAATGTATTGATGGATATTTAAATAATCTTAGTTCATAGTGGTCATTCTATTATATTCCTAAGTTCCTAAGTCATGGTGACTAAATTATATAGGTTTTTATGTGTTCATGACTAAGACTTTGTGATAGGTTGGATTTTAGTGGTATGCATCAAATTTAAAATAGTGTGATTTTTTCATATCTAACGTACACATGCAAGCATCATAGTGGCATGATTTATAGGATGATAGGTTGATAGCAAGTGACAACCATTTATTTTTTTCTCATGTTCATGGGGTACATGGCCTCAAGTTTCTCCCATAAGGATTTATCAATCACAAATAGAACCATGAATTCCATGACTTTATGTATGGTGATTTAACTATTTTGGAAATATTTGTGTCTTATTCCTAATTTAGTTAAAGTTCTGAGTTGACTAAATTAGTAATATTTCAATAAATAGAGTAAATTTTTTTATAATTTATTTTACCTTCATAGCTTTCTAAAAATAGTAATGAAAGAGGAGAAATGTAACTTATCTTAAAAGTTTGTTGATATAGTTTAGATAGAAGTTATTTCTAGTTGTGAAAGACTGGGACACTATTGAAAATCAAGATTTGGCTTTCATTTAGTGAAAGGATATGAGTGTTGAAACTAGGACACTTTGAGGTTTGATGCTATATTCTAGGTTCTATTGCTATTATCCAAACTAGTCACAGAAATCTAAGTTTTTTAGGTTTTGTCTATTATCCTTGTATTAGTCCACCTATGAAATTTTGAGTCTTGACTCTCGATGAAGCTCCTTGTAGAGCTAATTTAATCTCTAACCCGAGACCTTTAGTATGCTTTAACGAAACTTGGGAAAGAGGGGGGGTTATTGGGTTAGTATGTGTAAGATGCATTGAATATATGTCTACACCCCTTATGTAGGCACATTGCCTACATACCAATACTCTGAAGAGGGATCAAGCCTTATGTAGTTATCCCATTGTGCTTTATGTAATAGTGTTATCTGGATACAAAAATGTTAAACTGGGTATGCTTGAGGTGACTAGGGACTGGTGTGAAGGTTTAAATATGTCAGTAACTATATTGGATTGTTATATATAGAGAATATGCAAAATTTCCTTAGCATTTTTGCTTATGAAAACCAATAGAAAACCCTTTGTGATGTTGAGTAATACTAGATAATATTGAGTAACTTTGGGTATGTGTTATACCAAGAGTAATATCATGAATGGAGTTAATTGCTCAATTCCACAAGAGTGGCTCAAGAATGCAAAGGCTACCCCTTTGGGTCCATCATCACCCACTAAGTGAAGCTAATTGGTCATTCATGTGTTAATCAATTTTTGGACTGTGTGTCCAATCCCTCTAAGTAGGTGGTTCAAGAAAACAAAGGCTATCTAGTCCTTTGGCTCCATCATTATCCCATGAAGTGAATCTATAAACTAATACCAATATGAATGTGTGCCATATGAGATGGTTCCTAAAGCCCATTAATGCTCTATAATCTGATAATGTGTCATGGATAGTCAAATGTGTGATTGAAACTAGGCCACTCTTGGTTGCTTAAAAAAAGGGGAGATTAGGCTTGTATGAAAGCCACTCCAAAATTGGGCAATAGGCTTATCTAGAAGCCAATAAAAAATGTGAAGGTTAGGCTTGTATGAAAGTCATTCCAAAATTATTCGAACCACCTATAGATGGAATAAGTCATGTAACTACTAAGAAATCTTGGGTAATATATTAAACTTGAAAAGAAAATAAGTCAAATGTGATGTGAACATTACTCCCAATCACTGGTATCTATAACATAGATTTTGATTTAGAAGTTATACCAATTGCCCAATCTAAAAATGGAAGCAAGAGTCATCATGTTATGCATGATTCCCCTATATCTAGATTATTTGATAAAAAAGTATACTAAAACTATTGAATCTAGATTGATTTATATCTTATAAGACTATAACTGAGCTTACCTTTCTACCTATTTTTTAAAAATATAGCTTTTTTGTTATTTGGATAAGAGTACCAAAACTAAGACACCCTATTGTTCAACATTGTTGTCCATATCTAGTGCTATTGTCCTTTGTTGAATATGATAACTATTCTATAATCATCATTATTTTTTTGGCCTATTGTACCTAGTTTGGGGTTTAGATACTATTCTAAGTGTTCTAAAATTGATTTTTTGACTAGTAAGAGCTCTGATCTCTATGACAAAACCCCTATTTATTACCCCCTCATTTGAGGGTAAGAATGAAGACCCTACAATGACTTTCCTTATAATAATAAGCCCTGCAAGTCTATTATGCTATGAAATACATGATATAGAAATGATAATCAAAAGGATGTCTCAAGATATAGCATAGTTTTTTTAGGAGATTGCTAGATTAATATGGGTATGCCTAGATATATATAATAATGTAATATCATGTGCAATATATTTAATTGAAACTAGAAGTGTTAATTGTTAGTTTTCAAGGAGGGATGGATTATGATGTCCATCATGGCATCCAAGAAAGAAAGATAGTGAATGATGTGGATCATGGCATTACAAACAATGAGAAGCAATAGGAAAATAATCACACAAGGCAAGAAAGAAGCATACCAGAGTGGCCAAGGGGGCCAATAAACAAGGGACATGGGCACATATCACTCAAACTAGAAATCAAGCATACAAGACATGTTTAAATGACACATACACATACAATTGAAAATAATCAAGGTTGACACAAGGTCCACATGCATAATATAAATTAAAAACAAAGGACAATGAAAAATGTCCTAAGGCACACATAGAATAAAAGTAAAGGACATTGGCAAATATCCTAAGGCACATATAGAAGATAAAATAAGAACTAAGAAATGAAATCACCTCTAGCTATTCAAAACAAGAAAGGAAGGCATGTAATATATTATAAATACAATCACATCTAACTAATCAAAACATGAAGTGAAAGTATATAAGACATGGAGTACAAGACTAGGTAGATGCTAAGAAATACACAAGAGTTATATACTAGTGATTGTTGATAGAGTAATCTATGTAAGCTAGTAAGTAATGTACATCAATATGATAACTAAAGTGTGTGGTTTAGGAATGACATAACCTAGATGGTGTAGTCATGTAGAAGATGCTCCTCGAGGGTAGATATATCAATGTATGTCTCAAATATATGAAGTAGAATTACCCTTCAATGGGTAAAGTGAAGTAATCAAAGATTTGGAAGTCATTACACACAATCAAATAAGATCAAGTGAAGCATGATACTGTAGATAAATCAATAAATAATATCATATAATAACAAATGTAAGTCTAACATGATAGTAGAAATGTAAACCATGGATAATGTATATAATTGAAATGTTTTTGTGTTTTTAAATTATTTAAATGTATTTGGATTTTTGATATATTTGAATGTTTTTGGTGTTTTGAAATTTTGTATAGTTTTTGGATTTTTGAATATTTTAATGTTTTTGTATTTTGAAATTTTGTGTTATTTTTGGATTTTGGAATGTTTGAATGTTTTTTTGTATTTTTGATGTATTGATATGTATAATCAATCATAAAGAGACTATGTGCATGTAATTAAAAAGAATCTATATTTAAGAAAGACTAAGAAAAAATGATACTAACCAATGAGTCTCATGATAGACTCCCTATCATGGTATCTTGTATCAATGAGAGGGATCATGAACAATCGTGAAGTATGAAAGAAGGGTTGAAACTATGGCTCTAAAAGCTATGTATGATGTAAATGCTTTGAAATATCTATAGTGGGAACCAACTATGGGGTCCATCTATAACTCTAAGAAGTGGATTCAAGTGTAAGGCTCTTATGGACCCATCTTGTAGTAGAAGAAACTTTCTAAATATGTGCTCTGTGAGTAAATGCATGAGACCTCAATGATACTACCCTAAGTATAAACATTGTAGCTAGTAAATATCTAGAGTATTGAAATCATGGATACTCTAAAATAGGCCTCTATAAAATTGTATGAATTTTATATGATGGTGAGGAAAGCCTCAACTATGTCTGAACTGGAGGAAAAACTATAACTGGTGGAGAAGTTGAAACTAGTGGCAAAACTAAAATTGTTGATCATAAAATAGTTGATGGTTCTAAAATGTGGAGTGTTAACTGATATGGAACTCCACCAACTATAACAACTTAATTATCATGAATTAATTTCATTCATTTATGAACTGTAAAAGGTACTACTCAAAGTTTCTAAATCTATGGTTGACCAAGTAACATGTCAAAAACTCCTACACTAGGAACAATAGTAAATACAATGGCCACATGTGTTAGACCAATTTGTAGAGGAAGTAAAATATTAACCAATTAACACTATATGTTCCCACTAAATCCACTAATAACTATGTTTGATGGGGTAATATCCTGCTCTAAATATCCCAAATGTTGCAATAATGTCATAATACACATGTTCACACTAGATCTATTGTCTATGATAACACTATGAAAGGGAAGTTGATTAATGTAAGGTCTAATAAAGAGTGAATGATAATCTTAATCATACTCAACTATCTCCTACTCTAAGAAGGAGATGGAATGTCTAGCTAGAACTTTGGAATTATACACACCAATCTTGTTGCTTAAAGGATGTGTCTCAACTGAAGGTGCATGATATATAATTAGTGGAGGATGTGTATGATATGCATGGTGAACACCTGATGTATCCCCTATCTCTTGTTTATAATGTTTTAAGAAAGGATTTGATAATATTTTCAAATCTTTATCCTATATTTACTTTGCCTAAGGAGGCTCAATTGAAGTGCCAAGATCAATGACACTACTATTTATTAATTCTTATATCTTGTGTTTCAAATTGATGCATCTATTTGTTGTGTGGCTTGATTCCCTATGAAAATCACAAAATACATTCTAATCATTTTCCCATGGAAGAGGCTATATTGGATCAACTTCCTAAATAGGAGGGAGAGATACAATATTACATTCCAATAACTACTGTAAAACTCTAGCTGGAGACACTGGTAGATTGGTAAAAGTTCATCAAGGAGGCATTGATAAAACCACTCACTGAGGGGGTTCTAAATTTTCACTAACTATTAGTTGATATGAATTTTGATATCATAGAATTTGTTTCTACTCTTATTTGTTGTTTTTGATATGCTTGTGTACTTGAGTTTGCCCATTGAAATTAATGTGACTTCCCTCTCCTTTAGTGTATGAGATAACTCAATGAAGGAAGAGAATCTTTTAAACATTATTGATTTATGTAATGCTATTAGAATAATTTATTTGAATGAAGGAAGAGAATCTTGTAACTTTTGATCAGCCATGGGGATAGTCATCTTAGCCAAGATAGTCTTATATCAAGGAACATAGTCTGTGAGATGCTCATTTGACCTTTGTTTTTGTTGTGTAACTTGGGCGTAGGAAACCTTATCACCAATGTTAATTCTAAAATGAGCTAGGAACATGTTAGCTAAAGGATTAAATGCATTGACTGACTAATTTGGTAGACTATAGAACCATTGTAAAGCATAATCCTTTAGACTTCATGGAAATATCCTTATTATTATCCAGTCATTTGGCACATAGTCCAAACATGCTACATGAAAATATATCAAGTGTGTCTCTATATCACTCTTGACACTATATAGAGTGAGCTTGGGTTGAACAACACCTAATATCAAAGGTGTAAATCATATGGCATGCCAATGGTGTATGAAGTGTATCCAAAGAATCCAAGGCCTGTGTAGGTCTAGAGGCACCTTGCTCAAGATGTATCACCTTGTATTGAAGAGATTTTATCTCTTACATAAGGGCTACCACATCGAGAGATAAATATGTACTAGTCATAATTGGTGGTGCCTCATAGGAAGGTTGGGTTGATATAGAGGGTTGTTGAGACAAAGTTTCTCCCATAGTGTCATTTGTAACTGGTTGCTCTATGGTTTGAGAAGATTTATCAATATTCACTTTTTTTTATTCTTTTTATATTATTTTAATCACATCATCTTACATGTCAAGGTGTTTAGTTAAGAGTTCTTGAAGATACCTTTTATCACTTTCATCAAAACTAGTGTACTGGGCCATTATTAAAGTAGGAAAACAAATTGAGAATTGAATGAATTTTTTGTAATAGTTTGTAATAAGTAAAGTTTTATTGAAGGAAAGTATTAAATACAAGAAATGTAAAGTCCTAAAAATAGAGAACTAAAAAATGCTTTAAAAGGATATGAAGCTCACAAACATGTAAGGTTAGATACCTCAAAAGCAATGGGACTTAATATATGCAACTAGGGTTATAAAAAATTATATTATTTTAAAATTTCTAAGGAATTTTAAAATTTAATACAAAATTTTGAATTAAATATGTAGGTGAAAAATCAAAAAAATATTGTAAAAATTCTTAATTTAGAGGGACCTAGTATATGCAACTAGGGTTTGGAATAAAATAATTTTTTTAAATTACTAGGGAATTTTAAAATTTAAAGTGAATTTTTTATTTAAATATGCAGTAAAAAAATCAAAAAAATATTGGAATTTTTTTATTTAAATGGACCTAGTAGATGCAACTAGGGTTTGGAATAAAATATATATTTTTAAATTACTATGGAATTTTAAAACTTAAATTGAATTTCTAATTTAAATATGCAAGTAAAAAAATCAAAAATATATTGTTAAAAATAGCAAGGAATTTACCCTACAATTTTTAGGGTTTTTATACATAAATGAAGTAAGTTGGGTTTACCAAATGATTTTATTATTTTTGGAATATTGGTGTCTTATTCCTAATTTAGTTAAAGTAATGAGTTGACTAAATTAGTAAATAATATTGCAATAAATAGAGTACTAATTTGTATTATTTATTTGACCTTCATAGATTTAAAAAAATAGTAATAAAAGAGGAGAAATGTAACTTATCTTAAAACTATACTAATATGGCTGAGATAAAAGCTAGTATTGGTTGTGTAAGATTGGGGAGCTATCGTAAATTAGGATTTCACTTTCATTTAGTGAAAGGATAGGAATGCTAAAAATATGACACTTTAAGGTCTATTTTTATAGTCCAGGTCTTACCACTATTGTCCAAACTAGTTATAAAGACCTGAGTTTTTTAGATTTTATCTATTATCCCTGTATTAATCCACCTATGAAATTTTGAGTCTTGACTATCAAAATATCTCCTTGTAGATCTGATTTAATCTCCAACCTTAGACCTTCAGTATGCTTAAATGAATCTTGAGAATAGGCGGGGGGGTAGGGGGTTAGTGTGTGTAATATGCATTGAATGTGTATCTGCACCCCTTATGTGGGCATGTTTCCTACATACTGATACTATAAATAGGGATCAATCCATATGTAGTTCTCCCACTTGATGTGTTTTATTCAATAGTGTTATTTGGATGCAAAAATTCTAAACTAGGTGTGTTTGAGGTGGCTAGGGACTAGTGTGAAGGTTTGAATATGTTGGTAGCTATATTGGATGGTTGTATGCAGAGAGTAGGGAAAATTTCATTAGTGTTTTTTCCTGTATTCTTTCTTACCTTTGAAATAATTTTCAACCCCCTCTAAATGAAATTTGAATGGGATTTTATAGAGATATATTGGTCATGGGTTAAATGCAATCATGCTAGGCTAACATAGTGAAGAAGAGGAATTAGGATAAAATGGATATTTGAGCTCAAAAGGTGATTGGACAAGAGTTCTATAAATGGGAAACCCTATGGTTCAATGCTATAGTCTAACCCCATCACTCCTATCCTATAGGTTTAAGACTTGGGGGATGGAATAAACATGGAAAATGGGGTTTGGATGAGTTGGAATCAAGTCTTAGAAGTTTATGAATGACTGAGAATCAGTAAAAAGGTGCCTGAAAAGGTTAAAAGAGCATGCAAAAGGGACCTATGGGTTGAGTGTCACAAGCCACACTTAAGCTACCAATTTTGAAATTTTATATGACTACATATGGATGATAGATGGTAGCATCATGTGCTCTCATGGGGATCACAAGTTAAAGCTAATGTGGGGACCATATTATGGATGTGTGATAATTCGAAAGGTGATTTAAATACCTAAAAAAATTGTAAAAAAAGGAGGCACACTTTTACATGGTAGATGCATGAACAACTTTAAGTATATTTTATAAATGCACATGTCCACAAGGAAGTATTGATACCATGGAGACTATTTGGAGCCTTTGATATGAATAACCAAAAATCATACCTCATGAAACTATCCCATGTTCCTTGTAGCCATAATTTAAAATATTATCATAGTGAAGGAAATAACACAAACATATTTGTGTATCCACAATTTTCATGCCAAAACAAAAATTATGGAGTTTAAGGTCTCATTATAAATATCTCAATGAGAACCTTCTATTATATATGATCAATATGTTGTGATTTGTCCCATGTACTATAATTTTTGGAAAATCTCTTTAGAACCATGGGATTTTAAAGGGATTTCAATAAGACCTATAAGGGGGAATTGAGAAGGGTCTCATTCCAAAAAAGGTAGATTAGATAAATAAGGAAAATGATAGAAAATATTAGAGATTAATAGATTGATGTCAAAATATAAGTAGTCGCTAGAGAGAAATATTTCATAACATAATGCAAACCTTTTGGCCTGCAAGGATGAGATGAGATTTTATGATCTCAATTTATGAATTATAAATGTAATGTTATCTTAACTCAATAAATAAATTTGTATTATGTTTTCTATATTTTGTTGTTTTTATGGTTAAGAGTGGGGGTATTTTTTTGGAGTGAGGCAACCATTAATTTCTCCCCCTTTACCTCCCACCTAAACCACTGAGTTTTCTTTATCTCTAAGGAGTTTTACCTAGAATAAAAATATAAGATTTGTATCATCATCCATAAATGCAATAAATGTTTTTCTTGATATTATGATAACATTCTTGGAATTGATATTACTAATATTTTCACTAACATCATTACCTATCATAATGTTAAACCACTCACCAAAACAAATGAAATTTTATAAAATAATTTTATAAACTGTAACAAATATATCATTAAGCTCACAGATGTTAAGCTCATCAAACTTATAGATAATGATGAGTGACTCTCTAACATGGTACATGTGCATATTAAAATAAAAATATTTATTTTCATTTGAAATATTTGATAATATAAATGTGTTATTCCTTAAGGACAATTTTCCATTATCTTTCATAGATGTCATTATTGATTCTATAGTTAGCTATGAGATTCTTTACCTCATGAACATTATCTCTAAGATAGGTAGTCCAATAAAGCATATATTGATAAATAATTTTTATGGAAAATTAAATATATTCAACCTTAGTGTAGTAGATCTCATAACCAATTATAACATGGATAATCTAATAAATAAAATATTATTTTATAAAACCATCTTATTATTATAACACTACCCCTACTAAGATGAGGTTACAATACATATACAAGATGATAACGTTATCATTATAAGGTGTTCATAAGGTAAGAGGTTTAAATAAATATTTATTAATTTTTTTAAAAATCATTCTGAAAAACCTTTCTAGTCAAGATGCATTTTATCCTTCAAAATGCTAAGGAAACTTACCAACATGACATGATTCACATATTTCACAACATTATACATGATATCATTGAGTATTATGTAAATGGTATTTTAGTTAAATCTAAGTGTCATGAAGATCATACTCATGACCTAAATGTTTAATCATATATAATGTCAAGATTAATCTAAAAAGGTTTTTGTTTAGTATTGCCTATGAAAATATTTTAGGATTCTTGGTCTCATGAAGAGGGACTGACATGGATCATTCTAATATCAAATATATCATTAACATGTATGGACCCCAATATATCCTCACATATACAATTTATTTGGAAGTTTGAGGTGATCCAAGTATTTATTATTGTGTTATCTTATAAAACTCATGCAATAAACACCCTTCTTAATAAATGTTTCATATTGAGTGGAAAGGTTTTTCAGAATGCCTTCTAAAAAAATTAATAATTATTTATTTAAACCTCCTAACTTATCACCACCTTTTATTGATAACCTTCTCCTCTTGTACATGTCTTCTACCCTCATATTAGTATGGGTAATGTTTGAATAATAAGATGAGTGTATAAAATAATATTTTATCTATTACATTTTCTAGGTTCTTATCTATTATTAGATCTACTACACTAAGGTTGAGATTAACTATCTTTATATTTAATTTTTCATCAAAATCATTCATTAATATAGCTTTTACCAGACTACCTACCCCATAGTCCATTTATACCTTCTCCACCATTTCTTATATAAGGAATTATTACATGGATATCAAATAGGAAAATAGATGACTATATAGATATAATTTCACCTTAGGATTATTTCCATTAAAATATTTAAGGGGCATAAAATTTATGATTTTTTTTTTCATACCTATAGTAGCTCAAGAACACCCTTAAGATAATATTTTAGATGAATATGTCAACTTGATCGAATCAATTGATTAAAATCCTCTTATTTAAAGACTAATTCCATAAATTCACAACTAACCTCAAGACTCAAACACTAGAATAACATGAAATTGAATTGTATAAGCTTAAAACATCCAATAAAAGCATACAAGAAGAATTAGTTGAAGTTACAATCAATTTTAATGAGGATACTTGGACACTCCATTTTTATGGAGTCAAGTTCCTTTAAGGAGATTGGGTAGGATGAGTAGTTTTTAACCATTTTTTTAATATTATATCTCTATTTTTTTGTCTAAGCCTAAATGATACCAATAACATGGTTGAATATTAAGTACTCATACTTTGGATTAATTTAATCTTTAAATTATAAATATCCTACCTACATGATTTAGATTACTCAAAAAATATATGTTTCCAAATAAATGGTGTATACTAATGTAAAAGTGAAAACATTGTATCGTATCATCAACTTGTTATTATTATTTCAAGGAGTTTTCATCTTTCAATATTGAGTCAATCCCATGAGATCAAAATGTTGTCTTATACTCTCTCACCTCCTCATCTTCCTTTTTTCACCTATATCAAGTGCTATATGATAAATAGTTCCTCATATACATGATAAAATATCCATGTACCTTAGTACCTAAAGATGATATTATTTTCCACATATAATTTATCACTATTAAATAAATTATGTGTTATAAATACTTCATTCAATTCATTCCATACCAAACTTATCCTCCTAAATATAGCTCTCATAAAAATACTAGAATTTTCAAGCAAGACATCAAGTATGTCCTTAAACATAACATCCTCTACCATTATAATTATAAACTAACCCTAATTTGTTGTATTACTAAATAATATTTTCCTTATCTTCTTGAGCAATAACATTTGGGCATATGTGTAAGCCAATTTAGCATACATGATACAATATGAAAATACCTACTAATGGGTCACTATTGTCATATCATAGAAAAATAACCCCTAAGTTTTTATAATAAATGTAATCCTTTCTAGATACATGAATATTTTATTCATTGTCCCTTGACTAAGTTTCAAACCCTTGAACCTTTTAATATACTTGAACTTATTCTATGTGGGCATTATATCTCATCATCAAATTGCCTTGATTATAAGATAGCCTAATTTTCATTATTACCACTATGGATGAGTTTAACTATTGGATAGAAGTAATTCATTAAAAAAATGTTACTAACACCACTATATCCAAATTTATCCCTAATTAAATCATCTATAATTTTTGTATTCCTCACACCATCATATTTGATATAATGGTGGAAATTTCAAAAACAAATATATGAATAAAGTTTGTGATAAATTCAAAATCATGTAAATTTTTTACCAAACTTATCACCCAAGTGTCATAGACAAGATAAAGTGATGAATAAAATCATTAATAATAGCATGAGAAAACTATTAAGGATTTTCATTCAGATTGGAATTTCAATATTTATCATACATTTTGGGCCTATTACATTAGCATTCAAACTAAAAATGGGGTAACTCTTTTTTATCTAGTCTATGGCTCTAAACTCGTCCTCCCATTAGAAGTGGAGTTACCCTCATTACATATTTATCTCCATGACAATATTATTGAATGAAATATCTATCAATACCACCTTCATCCCTTAGATATTATTGATGAATGATGTATTAGTGCTCTTAACCATAATTATTAATATATGAATCACATCAAGTAGCACAAAAATAAATTCAATGTTTGTACATTTGATGTCAAATATTTAGTTTTGAAATTGGATTACACCCATGAAAAATAAGGTAAATATTCAAAAACATGGTGGGATAATTAGCTTATAAAATACACCCTTGGACCTAACAAATATCTACTGAAAACTAATGGAAATATTCTCAAAGACTTGATGAATGCTTAATTACTAAAAAGGTATTTTTCTTGCCCTATTTTCTTTAAGGTTTATTTTTGTCTATGATTTTCATCATTTCTTTGTTATACATATTTATTATATTATGTTAATATTAATACTTTCTTGTAGAGTTTGTTATAAACTTTTATTTTTATCTTAGCATTTATCTATATACACCTTCGAATCTCTAATCATTAGCCTTAACATTGATTCTTATTTATTAGGTCTCTTTGCATGTTTACACCTCTTGGTTTTTAAGTTTATGAGTTATATGGTAAGACCTTGTGGAATAAATTAAGTGATCCTCCCATATGGGCATCCTCTTTATTATCAATCTTTGTTACATTTATTCATCTTATTTTTCCATTTACTCCCTTGTGTATTTGTTAGTTTTTCATATTCGATCCCTCTTCATGTTATCCAACCATTGCTTCTATTGATGTTCCTTAGTATCTTTTGATATTATTACACCCTTTATGTTTTTACATCTACTTAGCATTCATTAAAGGATAAATATTACACACATACACCTAATAAGGATAGTTGTATTAAGTTTTAATTCCCTCTTTGGAGTATTTGATATGTAAGAAGTATTGAGCCATTCATCAGGGATTGGTTGGGGTCAGCTCAACCCACTTTATTTCACCTTTTCCAAACCAAAACCTAGTGTCAAAAGTATGAATAGCATTGTTTTACCCTATTTATTATTTTAAACTCAAATGTTTTTACAACTAGGTTAAAAAATTGAAATAGATCATAATGCTAAAGATATAAAGTTATTAACAATTATGAATACAACTTGAAAGATATGTAAATATGTTATTTTTGGAAAATACTAAAAATAAATGTAATTGCTTAGATCACATTCTTAGCTAACTATTTGGAAAATACTAAAAATAAATGTAATTAGCTTAGATCACATTCTTAGCTAACTATTTTTTGTCTGATAGTGGAAATTAAGAAAAGATAAGATTGTGACTATATATGATCAAAATAAAAATATAAAAATATTCATACATAGGATTAAACTCCTTGGGTAGTGTCACAAATTAGTTGTATTTTTTTACAATGGACTTGTCTAAGTTGACTATGACTGATAAATTTTACTAAAAATCAGAGTAAGATGGAATTTTGATAACCTAAAATCAAGAATATAATCTAAATATTTTTTACATAGGTTTATGCTCCATAGATAATAGTGTAGGATGTTTGTGTTTATTGACAGTAAACTTATATGTTATGATTGTGATAAAAATATAACTACTCTACCTTTTATGCCTATGTCTCTTAAGTGGGTTGAGATATTATTATTCTTTTTTATGCGAAGATTATTTTTTCATTATCTATGATTTGGAAACCTTAGGGATCTTGTGAGATATATAAACCTAAAAATAGACAAGGGGAGTGTAATGTGTTGAGTTGAACCCCATCAAACATTATATTATTGACCACTTCTTACATATTTATATGCTCTAAATAGGGAATCAAGTAACACATAGTTCCCCCTCATAGTTATTATGCAATTATGCTCAATGAATATATGTATGAAACTAAAGATTTAGAATTGATACTTGATAATGATATATTTTTAATTTATTTGAGATTATTTAGACTTGGATTGTGATTAATTATTTTGAGTGATCATGAATTTTAAATGAATAGGGATTATTTTCTTACAGTGGAATATTGTGTAAGTGCTTAGAAGATAGTGTCTATCTAAAAATAATAAATGACCTTTTATTTTTATTTATAGTGAAACATTTTGATATATTATTTTAGCTAACATTATGAAATGTGTGAAAAAAACCAAAAACATATTTAAATTTTATAAACTATCCATTATTTGGCATGGAAATAAGTCCACTCTAGGTGGACAAGTCCATAGTAGTGGATTTATCTACCTAGGACATACTTGTCCTAAATAATCAAGGATATTTATCCTAATTTGCGAGGATATTATAAATAATTTTATCCATTTGACTTGGAAATAATTTTAGTAGTGATAGTGAACAAAGTTTCAATTCCACATGTAGATAAATGGATTAGAGGAATGGTGAATAAGATTCATGTATTTGGGTGTAATTTCTATGGTTTAGGATTTGTTGAAAATTAAAAATTTTAAGTACCTATGACTAGATTTAGGTATCTATAATCTCCCCACCCCTCACCCTACCCCCCACCCTAATTTATTATAGTAATATAAATGCTAGAGTAAAGGATAAAATAATACATGAGTGTTTATAACAAACTTTGTCTTTAATAGGAAGCTTAAAATATGTAGGGCACTCAGTTTTTTAAACCCTAAGAGAGCATATAAAGTATTCATTTCTTTATATTTTAATTTTGAAAAACCTAAACTTTGATAATTGAAAATTAAAAGGAGATAAAATAAGGAGTACACTTGTATAGAGATGAATCCAAACTATTTTTTAACCTATAAAACATGGTGGATCATTGGATAAGTGTGCCCCCTTGTTGAATAACTTGGAGAGATGGTTCATTATATTTGAACCATTCATGAATTGAGAATGATCAAGTCCTAATTTGGAATAACTAATATATCCATTGAGCTTGAAAAATGCATATTCCAACTCTTATGAATAGGTAAAAGCACTTAATGTATTAATCTAAATAAGGTGGAACTATAATAGGTTCTCTAGGAGTGATACCAAGGATATTGAGTGTCCTTAGAATCAAACATGTATCACCCATAATATAATATGAAACAACATGATGGGTTTAATAGATTTAATTCCAATGTCTTTTAGTGTCACAATACTCAAATATGCATTACCCATAATATAATGAATCATTCCATTACAAACATATCTAGTTTATATTTGCATGATTGAAATAAAAAGGATAAAATTCATGCCCCCATCATGACCTTAGTGCCAATATATATATATATATATATATATATATATATATATATATATATATATATATATATATATATATATATATATATATATATATATATATATATATATATATATATATATATATATATATATATATATATATATATATTTATTTAAATTATATTGTATTTGATATTTTCATGAAAATTATCATTCATTTTTATCTTTAAAACATTTATATATACACTCTATCATAATAAAAAAATCATTGAGGCTTGGATATCTAAGACAAGACCACTATAATTCCCCCCTTTTAAGATGAGGGATTTAGTCTAAAAATCATTAAAATAAAAATAAGTGTTAACTATATCATGTGATAAATATATAATCAAATATGATCATGTCAACATGTTGAGAGTGTATGCACATGGTAGGATAAACTACAACCATCGTCTTTTTGTAAATAAATTAGGATATGTACATGTATGTTTTATATTTATTGTCTATTTTTTATTTTTTAAGAAAAATGAACTATATTATGAAATGTAAATGTTGGAAAAAATCCATGCAATGGAATTTTCCCCAACAAGTGTCAAAATGAAGCTAGAATTAGGATAGGGAATAGGTAGTCGATGAAAAAAATGTGACCAATTAAAATTTATATCCATTAAGAATATATCTTGAAATATATTATGTATAGGAAATTATGTGGGGACAACATATTTGTTGTATAAATCCTTAGTAAATATGAGACACTCTTAAAAAATGGGCAAGATTAAGAACTATTAACATTAAGGACCTAAGGAAATCCATCTAACAAGCAAAAACTTGGGCTAACAGTTAAAGTACGTTGATAATCCCATGAAATATTTACACATGAAAAATAAAAGTATCCTACCTTCCCAAAACATGTTCCCTACTCCTCATAAGCTCTTACATATCTATCAACCTATTGATAATATTGGGTTCTCATGTGAGAATATAGATGGCACTATACATTACGGAAGACATAATAATATATTGATATAATACCTTCTACTCTAGTATATTTTCATACCACACCCCAATGGACCTTGTATCTATCATGAGGCAAACTATAGAGTTTAAAATTCAAATAGAATAGGATGTTCCAAATAAATATCACATATTTTAGTGTGATCTAAACTTTAAGATTGTAATAATCTTTTAACATTGCCTTTTCTTATGATATTTATTTTAATTATTTTGTATTTTTCTAATTTTATACCTCCATATGGATTTAAAAATACCAAACATATATGACATAAATAGATAATACAAGAGAGATTATGCCTAGGCACTAGAGAAGAGAAACTAAAGACCATTGTGCCTAAAGACTCCTGAACTTGCACTATATGTAAATGTATAATATCAAAAATAACCTACATGTGATTCAAGTGAAAGGAAAATAAATAAAGTAGGATCATATAAGATCCTTATATATGAAAAAAAATTGATTATACAATGATAATCATGCTTATAGATAACCATAAGGAGGAAAATGATGATTAAGAAGTGGTTAATCTATGTTATGAAAATATTATAGTCATGTCACTAGAGAAGTAATACTAACCTAAATAGGATCTATCATAATAATTTATTTACAAATTCATCCCAAAATAGGGGAAAGGTAAAAATGGAGCCCAATAATCATATGAAGACTAAGGCAAACTAATTAAAGTGTGATAACAATGTGATATAAATAACCTAAAGGTGATACCTAAGATTCAAAACTGAAATTAAGTCTCATTTTAATATGATTGTAAAATTATGAAAATGAGACATACATGTTGGAAAATTAAAGTGATAAAAATGAAAGAGTGCTTGATATAAGGATGATATATATATATATATATATATATATATATATATATATATATATATATATATATATATATATATATATATATATAGCGAGCATCACATATGTTAAAGATAATAATAATTTGAAATTGACTCATATGAAAACATTAAAAATATGGTATGCCTTAATTATTTCCTTATAAATGCTATGAGAGGTCTCAAAATAAAACATCTATAAAATCTAATAATTCGTAATGAATTTGATATATGGCTTTATCCATAGTTTCCTCTACTTTCTTTAATATTTTTATGAAGTATGCCTTGTGCATGAGATTTACGCAAAATTTATGCATGTTAAAATAAGGAAAACATAGGGTCTCTTGGTGATAAAAATAAATGTAAGGAAAGTGTATCATCATGTCACATACATCTTCTAATATAATAAAATGCTCTAGTTGTAGAAAAGGATGTTCTTTTGTAGTAGAGGAACGAGGTCAGTATTGTTGTGAAGGTTGAGGTGAAGGCCTTGGAAAAAATTAAAAATATTATTAGAGAGATATAAATTCATTTTTATTATGTTTATCACATTGGTACCTAATATAATAGACTTACCCATGTTTGTGTATATAATATAGTGTTATCTTTGATGACAACATATTCAAGATATTGGAAAACTAAGTTGATTCAAGATGAAAGGTGTATAATTATTATGTAAGAACTTGATAGTGGGTCAAATAATGTATGTTCATTCCATGGAAACAAAAAAATCACTTAGGATTAGTATACCTAGGTGGTCAACTATCTATGGTAAGAACTAGGATTTATGACTTATGTTGTATTATAAATTAGTAGTATGCTCAACAATATTTAGCTATGTGGCATGATACCTTATTAAAATAATATCATGGTTCATATTATTGGGTACATGTGTATGCTACCACATTAAAAGTAGGTTGAGAAATGTATTGGAGCTTGTCTATAACCTCATCAAATAGTTCATTAGTGTCAAAATATAGATTAGTAGAGTCGTGAATCTTGATTCTACTTTAGATACCTTGGTATACTCTAAACTCGTGTTGTAAGTGATCATAGACTCTATGAAAGGGGAAAAAAAGGCAAAAATACTTTTTAATATTCAACTTTAGTGTAGGTCATATCATTTTTTCCAACATATTAGGAAGAACCGAGTTGGAAGGATTACAAAACCTAGAGAACTGGTATGGGCCATTCATGGATCTATAAGAAACATGATTTAAAGGGATTCATAAGTAACAAGATGGATAGTCATGGTATAATCTATAATTCACTCCATATTAGACCTTTGGATAATTAAATAAATGAATAATAACATCATGTAAATTAGGAGGAAAAATGGTGTTAATTAAGTTAATGTTGTAAGAATATGTAATTTTATCGTAGGAGTATTCAATACAAGGAAAACAATGGATGACTTCAACATATTTAGCTTGGGAATAGACAAATAATTGTGGGTCATAAATGTAATAACCATCATGATAATTGGGTGTAATATTGATATTAATTACTTCATCCACTATATTACTAGAGCAAGAGTGGGAAGCAGGATTTTTAGGGATAAATATAAAAGTGGTAACCTTGTCAATTAGATTATTACAAGAGTGAGGTCATGAGGAAGGATGAAAATGAGTATTGATATTAGAATGGATGTTTGATGTTTTTATCTTAAGACTGGTCTTAGTGGAATAATCATTTTCATAATTTAATAGTCTAGGTAGGATGTTTCCCACATGCTTGAGATGACCACTATAACCTTAGTTAGAATTGATGTGATAATTGAATCATTGATATTCTCATAATAGAATGTTATATAAGGGATTAAGGATATGTATTTTATAGAAACCACACTCTTCTATTTTTAAAAAAATGAATGATTAATGTCACTATGAATATTTTATATGGTACCCTTATGAGGAAACTTGACATACTAGCATGTAGAGGAGGTCACTGCCCTTATGTGATAAGTCTAGGGGATACAAATATATTTGTTGTAAAATATTTTATTTTCCAAAATTTGTTAAAGTGTCAGTTTTAGCTTACATAAAATTAGTTTTATTTGTTATCTCCTTTTTTCAATATACCTCCGAAGAAGCAAACATAAAAATACTGATAACATTTTTTGGAGGCTTCTTGTCAAATAATATTTCATCAAAACCACTTTTTTATATTTTTAAATCACATGTTATTAAAGATAATCAACTTGTTTGTGTGTGGTAAAGCTAAAAATAATCTAGCTTAATTATTTGATGGCATGTTTGTCACATGGGACTAAGGCTATATATGTTCTCTCTTTGTACCCATAAATATATAATTTTGGATTACAAAAAGTTCATAAACCTCCATTCATTTTCATTTTATAGGGTCAATGTGATGTGAAATTCATCCCCATGCACTTCTCATAGTCTTAAGGGGTTTGTGACATAAATTTCACACAATGAATAATACCAAACTCTATTTTCCATCCAAGTATAAATATCAAGAACTATGGAAATGTGGCATCAACTTTATAATATATGGCATTGATGTCTACTTGATTTTTTGTATATTTAACATTATTTTAAAAATATGAAATTTAAATTTTTTTATATTTTGACAAAGTGTCAGTTTTAGCTTACATAAAATTGGTTTTGTTTTTTAACTCATTTTTTTCAAGTTACCCTCGAAGAAGAAAATATAAAAATACTAATAATGTGTCTTGTAGGTTGCTTGTCAAAGAACTTTTCATTAAACCCAATTTTTATATATTTTTGACACACTTTAATTGGGATAATTAACTCACATGTGTGTGCTCAATATTAAAATAATCTAGCTTAATTTTTTGACAATTTGTTTATCACCCAGGGCTAAGACTATGTATGTTCTCCCTTTTTACCCATGGAGAGATTATTGGGGATAAAAAAATAGTCAATAAAATTCCCTCCCATTTCATGTTATAGGGTCAATGTGATGTGGAATTTTATCCTCATACACTTTTCATAGTCTTAGGTGTATTTTGACATAAATTATACCACCATGCATAAGACTACCTATGTGTTCCATCCAAGTATAAACATCAAGGACTATAGAAACATGACATCAACTCTCTAATATGTGGCATTGTGGTCTAATTATTTATTTATAGATTTAACATTATTTGAAAAATATAAAATTTAACTTTAAAAAAAAAATTGCCAGTGTTAGTCTTATCTTGCATAAAGTTGGTTTTGTTTTTTAACTCCTTTATTTTTAAGTTACCCCAGAAGAAGAAAATATAAAAATAATAATAAATTGACTTGTAGGCCAATTTTCAATGAATTTTTCTTTTGAGGCCAATTTTTATATATATTTATCACATTTTAATTGGGATAATTAACTTGCTTGTGTCTATTCAATATAAAAATAATCTAGCTTAATTTTTTGGCTGCCTATTTTTCACCCAAGGCTAAGACTGTGTATGCTCTCCCTTTATACCCATAGATAGATTATTGGGGATCAAAAATAATAGATAAACCTACATCCTTTTATCATTTTATAGGGTCAATGTTAGGTGGAATTTATCCCCATGCATTTGTCATAGTCTTAGGGGATTGTGACATAAATTTCACCATCATGCATAAGACCACACTCTATGTTCTAACCAAGTATAAATATCAAGTAAAATTGTTGTTTTATGTTAAGGAAAAATCCCCAACTAGGATTTTTTTATGTGATGAGGTAACACTCCAACACACAAATGTTATAAAGCACTCTACATGGAGTCAAACCCCACATACCACAAGGTGTCTAGGGAACTCCTTTAGAGAGACTATTTAGCTTAAAATAATAGCCATTGGCCACAAGAAGCATCTTGGGAAAGGGAAACAACATCATTAGAGATCAGTCACTATGTATATATGGTAAGAAAGAGTTGGGATACCAATGTAGTCACTTCTCATCGTGGGTTATTTGTTGGGTTGGGTGTTGAGTTGTACTACCATGCTAGTAAATATCATAGTATTTTGTGTTATTTTATCTTATTTATGTGTTATTATAAACAATATTATTTTCAAACCTTATACCCTACACACATACTAATTACCTAGTAAATACTCAACTCTATGTAATATATAATCACTAATTCAATCTTCATCAATCCACCATCATCATCTCATCACATCTTATTCTAGTAATAACCTTATCACTCTTTATCATCTTGTCATATCTCTCCCTAGTCAAAACATACTCATCTCATATTATCCTAGTCTAAAACTATCACATGTCATATTGTCTAAGTTTGCCTTAATTATAATCTCATATTATCTTAGTCAAAACCATATCACACATCATTTTTTCCTATTCCCCCTTTATCAAACCTATCATCCTTCACCATATATAAACTCTCACCCTAAATCCTCATCTAAGCCTACATAAACATAAAATTATTCCCCTCTTACTTGATACCACCCAAGGCTTAGTCATCCCTATTAATATAGTATAAACCCATCTACATCCTAGTTACCCTTGTATATTAGATAAAACACATTTGTCCAACCTGCCTACCTTGAACAAACTCATTTAATCCATAATATTGAATGAGTCCTTGTTAAAATTATCCTTGATAAGAGATACCCTCCCTTAATTGAAATTTGGTCTAGATGCATCCTTTTTTTATTTAACCTTAGCAGTCATAATTACCCCATCATTCTACCTTCTTGAATATAGTACTCACTATTATCCTATAACTCTATTGATTTAAACTTGCCATCCATCATCATTTTACTTTCACTCATCATTTTACCTTTTTTAATCTAACACTCATCATCATCCAAATCAGCAATTAATATTGTCTAACCTAGTTGAAATTTACGGAGCCATACCCTATAACTGTATCAATCAATTATATTATCCTAATTCTTAATGACCTATTTTCTCAAAGTCATACCTCATCTAAGTCTTATATGTATTTCATGTCAAATTAATCAACTTAAATGCAATTCCAATATATCATTCACCTATATAACACATCAATCCACATAACATACTTAGATCTATATATTCCATCCATCATCCTAAACAAGTCATATGTACACCTCAATTATAATCCAAACATATAATCCACCTACCATTCCATAGTATTAACATACCTTTGTATCCATTCAATAAATTATACATCAACCAACAAATTTATTCTAGCCTTAAAGTCAAAAACCTAAACTAAATCCCATCCCATCATTAACCTAACAAAAAACATCACCTCTAGTCTATGTTTATCCACACCTTCACTCTTCAATCAATCATCATACTATCATCAAGTTTTTAATTATCCCTAGTCACCTACCATATCTAATTTTGTTGAGTCAAAAAAATATTAACCTTGGTCCCTATTGTCAACATCCCATTTTCACATGTCATAGTCACCATCATAAGATTGATTGCATCTAAACTTAATTGAGTTTGAATTATACACCCCATCAAATATTATCATCCACTTAGTTTAGTCTCATCATCTAAGTCATTCAATCCCAACTTGAGAACATCATTTAATCACTTGAACTATTTTATAGTCATATAAAATGCAAAATTGTGTTACTTGAGTGTGCATAATGACACCTAATCCATATGTTCATCTTGCTTGCTCACATGACCCTCATAGGCATGTTTTCATAGTTTTTCAATCATCTATAGCCTTCTAGAATAAACCCTTGCTAACTCAAGTTACTCTTTCCATGACAAATCCATCCCCCCCAGGTCTCTTACTCCCTAGACAATAACACCCAAACTTGGACTATAGTGTTAAAACTTAGGGTGTCCTATTTCTGAAAATGTTGTCCGAGTGTATTTTGTCTTCTAATAGTCATTTTATCCTAGATCCGTATCCTAATTAATGTAATCCTAGTGCAAATTTATTTAACCTATGATCATTAAATCCCCTATAAAAGGTCATTCAAAGTCTATTTAGAAGGGTTGGCACTCATTTACAAGAGAGAAGAAAGAATGCAAGAAACAATACTCAAGAACTCTTCCCTATTCTTTTTATATAACCATCCAATATTATTTCAAGCTTATTCAAACATTTACACCAGTCCCTAGTCATTCCAAGTATACCCAGTTTTGCATTTACTTGCATTTTCATCACACTAGTACACCAAGCACTTCAATGTGAGAACTACATATAGCTTGATCCCTCCTCAGAGTATTGGTATGAAGGTAGCATGCCCACACATGGGGTGTGAAGTGCATCCAGTGTATCCTTTACACACTAACCTCTTTTCCCTATTTTCAAAATTTCCATTTAATTGCATAGAAAACACAAACACATAAATAATCAGCTATACAAGGAGTTCTATTGATAGTGAGGATTTAAAATTTAGTACATAGGCTCACACTAACATGGTAAATAAAACCCAAAAAAGCTAGATCTTTGTGAGTAGTTTAGACAATATCAATAAGACCAGGACTATAATGCCAGATAGTAGGGTGTCCTATTTTTTGTGGTCCTATCTAATCAAGAAACAAACTCTATATTCTTGTTTTTGATAGTCTCCCAAGCCTGCACATAGATTTCTAGACCCTATCTCAATTAGAATAGCATAGAATTAGATACATTTAATTTTCTCTCTCATTACTATTTTTAGAAAAGCCCTAATTACATTCAAATTTCATAAATTAGTAGCTTATTTATTGCATATTATTTACTAATTTTATCTACTCAAACCTATTTATTATTTAGGAATTAAACATATAATTTCCCAAAACTAATAAATCATTTGGTGAACTTGACTTACTTTGAATTTCACATAAAAACCCTAGAATAAATTCCTTCTTGATTCTCTAAATTAATTTTTGAATTGTTTCTTGAATATTAAAATCAAATATTCCTCTCAAAATTTAAAATTTTGTAATAAATTCAAAAATAATTTTATTTCAAACCCTAGTTGCATCAACTAACTCCCAGTAATTTTCCAATCATTTTCTAAATTTTTAGTTGCATATAAAATTAGACAATCACTTCAAATTTCAAAAATTCATAGTAATTTCAAAAAAAAATATTTTCCTCAAAACACTAGTTGCATCTACTAGGTCCCATTAAATCAAACATTTTCTCATAAATTTTTGAATTTTTACTTGCATACTTAACTCATAAATTCAATTTCAAAATTCATAGTATTTTGCAAAAATATTATTGTCAAATCCCTAGTTGCATATACTATCACCTATTTGCTTCTTGAGGTATTACCTTACAGCCATACTCAAATTGAAAAAATGTTACTCATTTATTTACAAACATTTCTTACATTTCATTCAAATAATAAGGAAACCATAATAGGCCCTATCATGTACATGAATGATGAAGTCTATCATATGTTAGTACAAAGTTTCATCCTTTTCATTTCATGCTTAATTTCCATAATAAGGGGTCATATTACAACATTTATGTGTAAAATTACACAAGTTTTCAATATTCCTTTTGCATACTATCTATATCTCATATGGAATAATTTTCAAGTTTATCATGCTAAACATGTTAGCAATATTATGTTACAAGTCAAAGCTCTTTATGCATTCAGGCACAAAATCATGTTCTCTATCCTTTACTTTTCATTTATCATATGAAAAAGTCTATATATTTATTATACTAAACACATACAAAATGTTATGTCTCATATCAAAATATTCTATGAATTCATGCACAATGTCACATTCTCTATCTCTTACTTGCTATCTTGCCTATGGATTATTCTTTATAGGTATATCTTCACATAAATAATTACTCAAATTACATGCATTCCACTCTACATTCATGCTTTTTGCCTTAACACATATAACTCATTGACTATATTTGAATATCTCCCTATCATTACTAGATACCAACAAACACTAATGGTTATATCCATCCCTCCTTCCTTTGAACTTGGTACATGTATGTCTTATCCCACACCTACTACCAACTTTATGCCTATAGTAGATCATGTGGTCCATGTTATCACCCAAGTTTATGAAGATAGGCAGGTTGATTACACCCATGGTTATAGCTTTCTCACTCAGACTAGCATCACTTTAGACATAATTTTCATTCTTGAACACCTTCAACATTCTAATATTCAACAATATGTGTTGTATGTAGCCTTTGTTATACCAAAGTTCCTATTTCAACCGAACAAGCTTATGTTACATCTATCCTCAACACAATGCAATGGAATGAAGAACATATTTCCTTTGTGAAATAGGATTTACCCCCACAACACATCATTTCACAACACCTCCCTTTGTATATTCAATTACAAATCAATGATGTAGGGGTAAAACAAGTTTTAGTTGACAACAGTTTAGGACTCAACATCCACAACATTTCCTTTCTTAAACGTCTTAATATAAAACCTCATGATCTAGATCATTTTGATATGAACATCAGAGGTTTTTACAACATCCCATGGAATGTCATCAATCAAATAACACTTAATCTCACATTAGGGCCTAAGACAATAATAACTACTTACCAAGTCATGTCAAATGACCTCAACTATAATTTATTACTTAGTCATCTTTGGATTCATGGTATGTATGTAGTCCCTTCTACACTCCATGTGTGTCTCAAATTTAGTCATAAGGGTTACATATACACATGCCCAATCAATAACAAACCTTTTAAATACTATCAGGTTGTTGACACTCCATAAAATTATATTCCACACTTTAATCCTAGCTATTTACCTATGTAACCCACTATTCATAATGTACCCTCAAACCATGTAACACATCAATAAAATCTAAATTTCATAATAACACCAACACCAAAGCACCAGTTCACCTCACCTTTTACACTTAAATGCCTTAATAAAATGGGATATCATGACAAAGTCCTTGGAAAACAAGGAATCATCAATCTTGTCGCGGCATCTACACAGCATGGAATGCAAGAGCTAGGATATCAGTTTACCTATCCTCATAGTAAACCCTCTTTCACCACTTAAAATCATATCAATTTTTATCCACCCACTACATCAATAGATCACACTATTAATCATACTTCAAAATTATCATTAATCTATCATGATCTTATTGATTATATAACTTTACAAGACATGTTCACATTAGATGAATTTTCTAATGATGAATCCCTCCAACAATCTTTCAAAGCATATGAGGACCTCCCATTTTGTTATCATAAAAATATATTTTCTCATCACAAAAATTCCCATGCATATTTTGGAGAAAGTCTAAACTCACCCCAAGACATACCAATCAATTCAAATGATATTATCCCTATCACTCCTTACACACTCAATCATTCCACATTATTTAATGAAGAAATTGTAAATTTTAACTTCAAAACTAATCAAAATCCTCGCATTGTCTTATTAGCTGCTACCCTCTAAAAGGAAGAAGATATATATATATATATATATATATATATATATATATATATATATATATATATATATATATATATATCCATCAAACTTTAATTTATTTCCTAGAACTTTTTACTTGGTCTTAATCAGATATGCCAAGAACTGATACATCTATCACCATCCATCAGATTCCCTTATACCCAGATGCTAAACTAGTTAAGAAAAAAATTCACAAAATGCATCTTAAGGTGGCTCTCTTGGTCAAAGATGAAATCCAATGCATCTTAGATGTTCGCTTCATTTTACTAGTATCACACACTGAATGGATTTCCAACATAGTCCCTATAGTTAAACCTAACAGACAAATTGGGTGTTTTTCTAATTCTTGAGATTTAAATAAAACATGTCCAAAAGATGATTTCCCTTTTCCTAATATCAAAATGATCATTTATTGCACAATCAGGTATGAAATGCTATTTTTCATAGATGGCTTCTTTAGATATAACCAAATCAAGATTGCTAAAAAAGATCAAGAAAAAACATCTTTTACAACACCCTAGGGCACATTTTATTAAATTGGCATGCCTTTCATATTAAAAAATGATAGAGCCATGTATCGATGTTGTATGACACATATATTTCATGATTTAATTCACCATATGGTTGAGGATTATGTTGATGATATATTAGCTAAATCCAAATAATGACAATATAATGCTATTGATTTATGAAAGATATTTTAATGACTCTGACAATATAATGTTTGACTAAACCCAAATAAATGTGTGTTTGGAATTACATGAGGTAAACTCTTAGGTTTCATTATCTCTTAGTGTGGAATCTAATTTTATCCTAAGAAATTCAAAGCAATTATCGATATGTTACCTCCCACTAGCTTAAAACAACTCTGATCCCTACAAGGCAAGATCTAAGCAATCCTTCATTTCATAGCTTATCTTGCTAATAAAACTTAGTCATTTAATTGACTACTAAATAAATATATAAAGTTTATTTGGTACCAATATTATCAATAAATCTTTGATACAATCAAGCAATATCTTCTTAATCCACCCATTTTAGTACGACCTATCCCAAACAAACCTTTCCTACTATATATATATCAATAACAGATCATGCATTAGGATTAATCTTAGCACAACATGATGATAAAAATATAGAACAAGTAGTGTATTACATCAATCACACATTGGTTGATTATGAAAAAAAGTACTCCCCAATAGAAAAACTATGTCTAGCATTAGTTTTTGCCACACAAAAACTCTGACATTACATGGTCAATAATGAGACTCACGTTATCACAAAAGCAGACCCCTTAAAGTTCCTACTAGTCAAACCATATATTTCTGGTTGCATCACAAAATAGGTTATGTTATTAATATAATTTGACTTAGAAATAGTTCTCTAGAAATCAATAAAGGGCCAAATCATTGCAGACCATTTGGTAGCAACACCACTATTAGATACCAACCTTCTTAATCACACATTTAGAGATGATTTCACTACCTATTCTAATCATTCAAATATATGGACCATGTTATTTGATGGCTCTTAATGTGCATCTGATGTAGGGGTAGGCATTGTCTTTATCAATCCTTTTGGTCACACAGTTCCTATAACATACTGATTAAGTTTCTCCTGCACCAACAACACCATAGAATATGAATCACTTATCTTAGGACTAGTCACTATCCAATCCCTCCAAATAAAATATATTCAATTCTTTGATGATTTATAACTAATTATTAATCAATTCAATGATGTTTATCAAACAAAATAAGAATACCTTATCCCATATCACAACATGGTACAGTGTCTATCATCACAATTTGACTACTTTTCTATTGACAACATCCCTAGAAAAGATAACAAACATGCAAATGCAATGGCCAGTATTGTATCTATAATTCTCATCAACATTAATGATGATCAAGAAATATTTATAATTAAATGACTAAAATCACCATCAATATCCAACATGGATTTGATATCTCTTTTTGTCTTAACTACTACATGAAGTTATATAAACCTAGAATGGTTCTTTGATATTTATAACTTTCTAAGTAAATCTATTACACCAGATAATTTCTCCCAAAATTACAATGTGAATTATAAAAACAAGCAATCCATTATGTAATCATTGGTAGGGACCTTTTTAAATGATCCTTTGATAGACACTTACTATGATGCTTAACCTTAGTAGAAGCCAAAATTACTCTAGCTCAAATACATGATAGTGAATGTGGTGGTAACTTTAATAGAAAATCCATGTCACATAAATTAATTTGACAAGGGTACTACTAGTCTACCATGGAAGATGAATGCTTATAATATAGGAAGCTATGTGATAAATGTCAATGACATAGTAATCTACAACATGCACCATCACAATATTACAACCTATCATCTCTCTATGGCCATTCATGTTATGGGGATTTGATTTCATTGGAAAAATTAACCCTAAATCCATTGATGGACATAAGTTCATAATCATTGATATAGAATACTTTACCAAATGGGTGGAAGCAGTTCCACTTCAATCTACCATAAGTAAAGACATTTATAGTTTTATCATGAATCATATCATTTTGCACTTTGACCTACCAGTATCTATCATTTATGATAATGGAACATCATTCAAGAACAAAACTATCAAAACATTTTGTATCAAATACAAAATTAAGCACACATTCTCCACTTTATATTATCAACAAGGAAATGGTCAAATAGAAGCTACTAATAAAACTATCAATAGCATTTTGAGAAAATAGTGATAAAATTTAGAGATGATTATCACAATAAATTAGTTTTAGCATTTTGGGCCTATCACACAAGTATCCATACACCCACATGAGTTACTCTTTATTCACTAATTTATGGCATAGAAGTAGTTTTACCATTAGAATTAGAAATCCCATCTCTCTATGTCTCCCTTAGAGTTATTCTCACTAATGATCAGTATCATGAAAAACATCTATACCAATTTGAATAGTTAGACCATACATGCATTCAATCTACAAAACACATCAGAATCTACCAACGTATACAATAATCTTACAAAAAACAAGTTCACATCAGAGAATTTGAAGTTAATGATCTTGTTCTCAAAGAAAACCTTTGCAATGTCAATGCCAAAAAAGAAATCAAAGGAAAATTTAAACCAAATTGGCTAGGTCCATATATTATTACCAAAAATCTTAGCCCTAAAGTGTATCATCTAGCTTCAATTGAATGAAAAAAGCTCAAAAACCCAACGAATATTATGCATCTATGTAGATTTTATGTCTAACATGCCATTTTGCATATTATAGTCTACATAATTTATATTCAAAGCTTGATCGTACATAGTTAAAAATTTCAAAAATATAAAAATAATATAACATTTCAAAATCCAAAAACATTAAGAAAAAATGCCATTTTTTTTATTATATGCATCATCCATGCTTTACATTGCTACTAATATGTTAGGACTTACGTTTGTTGTTTCATGCTATTGTGTGTTGATTTATCTACATTACCATGCTTCACTTAATCTTATTTGTGTGTGTGTAGTGACATATAGATTCTTAACTACTTCACTCTACCCATTGAGGGGAAATCCTACTTCTACATTTGAGACACACATCATTATGCATACCCAATGGGGGCATCTTCTACATGACTACACTATCTAGCTTATGTCATTCCTACACTACACACTCCAAGTTATCATGTAGATTTACATTACTTACTAGATTACACAAATTAGTTATCTTGTATACTTTCACTCTTGCTTTGATTATTTAGATCTGATTCTATCTTTCCTATTATTACATGTTTTCTCTTCTTGCTTAGTGTAGCTTGTTGGATTGCATTTCTAGTTCCTACTTGTCTCATGTATGTACCGTAGGACATTTACCAATGTCTTTCTCTTCTATTTATATGTGTGCCCTAGGACATTTTCTAATGTCTTTTTCTTGTACTCCTCTATGTGATTATGGCTTCCATGCCAACTTTCTTTTATTAATTGTACATGGCATTTGAACATGCCTTGTATGCTTGCTTTCCATTTTGAGTGACATGTGCCCATCTCCTTTGATTGCTTGGCCCCTTGGCCATTCTTTTATGTTTCTTGCTTCTTGATTTGTGTCTTTGTTATTTCGTTTATTTCACTTGATTGTAATTCCATGATCCATATCATGCATTTTTCCTATTTTCTAGGATGCTATGATGGGAATCATGTTCCATCCCTCCTTACTAATAACTAACAACTAACACTTTTGATTCTAGCTCAGTACTTTACACATGTTATTACATTGTTACATATATCTAGGCATACCCCTATTGATCTAACAATCTCTCAAATCCAACCATGCTATATATTGAGATATCTTGTTGGTTATCATTGCTATATCATGTATATTTCTAACTTAACACAATTATAGGGCTCTTTCTTTTGAGGGGAGTCATTACAACATCATCATTCTTACCCTTAAAAGAGGGGGTAGTAAATATGGGCTTTATCATAGATATCAGAGCTCCTAATAGTCAAAAATTAGTTTTTAAAACACTCAGAATAGAATCTAGACATCAAACTAGGCAAAACAAACCAAGCAAATAGTAGAGAATCCAAAATAATTACTAGATTTGGTCCTAGACAATAGTGCCAAAGTTGGACTATATCATAGATAACAAGGTGTCTTATTTTTGGTGTTCTTATCCAAATAATAGAAAAACATTTTTTCTACAAATGGATAGAAAAGTGAGTTCAATCATATTTATCAGCTTAGTACAATCTAGATTTAGCATGTTTCAATATAGTTTTTGCTTAGAGAATCTAGATATAGGGGGCATCATGCATGGTTTGATGGGTCTCAATTCCATATTTAGATTAGGTAGTTGATATAACTTCTAGATCACAATCCATATTATAGACACCATTGATTAGGGGGAATGTGCATGGCACATTGATCCTCCCATTTCTTTGAGTTTAGTTTATTTTCCAAGAATTTCTTAGTAGTTGCATGCCTTACTCTATCTATAGGTGGTTGGTATCCTTTTTCAAGTTTGGATTTCATACAAGCTTAACTTTCCAAGTAATTGAGTTCCCAATTTGGCTTCCACATAAGTCTATTGCACTAGTTTTAGAGTGGTTTTCATATAATCATAATCTCCATCTTTTGAAATGGCCAAGAGTGGCCTTGTTTCCAGCATACATTCAACTATCCACACTAACATTTTTAGATCATAGAACATTCATGGGCTTTAGAATCCATCTCATATGACATATATTCCATACCATTATTACTTCATAGGGAAATGATGGAGCCAAATATATATCCTTTATATTCTTGAGCCACCTATTCAGAGGGATTTGACACATATTCCAAACATCAATTGACACATGTATGATTTATTAGCTCACTTAGTGGGAAATGATGGAACCAAAGGGCCAACCTTTATATTCTTTATCCACCTATTTAGAGGGATTAGACACAAATTCCAAACATAAATTGACACATGCATGATTCATTAGCTTCACTTAATAGGTGACAATGGAGCCAAAGGGTCTACCTTTACATTCTTGAGCCACTTCTAGGGAATTAAGCACTCAACTCCATTCATGATATTAGTCTTGGTATAGTATCATCTACCATTACTCAGTACACACCTAGCATAATCCAACATCATAATAATTTTTGTATTGGTTCACGTACCCAATGAGGTATATTTTCTTCTTTATCTTCCTCTCTCTCTTACCATATTTTTTACATTTTTATTTTAGATATAGCATATCTAGTAAGGACTAATCTACTCTATGTTTTTTATTTTTATATTCACACTTCACACCATGTTCTCTATGCACATCTAGCATCACATAGCTTCATGAGCTTCACTTTTATAGGTAAGTTCAAGTATGCTTTCTTTTTTTCTTTTATCCTAGTATTCACTTTGACACATCACTATAATAAAGGCAGGGGGGAATATAGTCATATAAAATGTAAAATTTGTTAAATTTAGTGTGGCTAATGACACCCAATCCATAGGTCCATCTTGCTTTCTCTCATGACCCTCATAGGAATGTTTTCATAGTTTCCTAGTCATATATAACCTTCTAGACTAAACCCTTGCTAACCTAGGTTGCTCTTTCCATGAAAAATCCATACCCTAGGTATCTTACTCCCTAGACAAAAATTCCCAAACTTGGACTACAACACTGAAACTTAGGGTGTCCTATTTTTGGTGTTGTTGTCCAAATGTATTTTGGATTTTAAAGGTCATTTTATCCCGGATCCTTATCCTAATTCATGTCATCCTAGTGTAAATTCGTTTAACCTATAATCATCAAATCCCTTATAAAATTCCATTCAAAGTCCATTTACAAGGGTTGGCACTCATTTACAAGAGAGAAGCATGAATACAAGAAAGACTACTCAAGCACTCTTCCCTATTCTTTGCATACAACCATTCAATAATATTTCAAGCTTATTTAAATATTTACACTAGTCCATAGTCATTCTAAATACACCCAAATTTTCATTTACTTGTATTTTCATCACACTATTGCATGAAGCACTTCAATGGGAGAAATACATATAGCTTGATCCCTCCTAAGAGTATTGGTATGTAGGTAATATGCACACACACAAGGTGTGATGTATGTATAGCGTATTATTTACACACTAACCCTTTTTCCCTATTTGATAAAGTTATGTTTAATTTCATAGAAGACATGAACACATGAAGAATTATCTCTACAAGGAGTTATATTGATACTGAGGGTCTTAAATTTGTTACATAGATTCACACCAATGGGATGAATAAAATCTAGAAAATTTAGATCTTTATGATTAGTTTGGACAATAATGGTAAGACCAAGACTATAACACCAAATAGTAGGGTGTCTTATTTTTTATGGTCCTATCCAATCAAGAAAAAAATTCCCAATTACTATTTTTGATAGTCTCTCAATCTTGCATACATATTTCTAGACCCTATCTTAGTGAGAACAAAATAGAATTAGATGAGTTTAATTTTCTCTCTCTCTTACTAATTTTAGAAAATCCCTAATTACAGTCAAATTTCATAAATTAGAAGATTATTTATTGCATATTATTTATTAATTTTATCTACTCTGGCCCATTTATTATTTAGGAATTAAACATCTAATTTCCCAAAATAATAAATCATAGTCTCAAATATTTGAAGTAAACCCTATTAAAGGTTTGTTGTCATCAGATTGTGCACCCTAAGACTCTTTACTTAGCTCCTACAATTTGATGCAACATGGAGTCATCCCTCAATTTTTTGGAACTTGTAAAAGAGATGAATCTCTAATATTATGAGGGTTAGCTCCCTAAATCCTATTTAAAATGCTTTTTAAACTACTCTAATGCTTGATTATAGGAAAAGAGTTAGAAGTTTACATGAAGTAAAACTACACTAAAGTGGTGATTCACCAAGAAATATCCCATAAGCTACCATACTTATATTAAATAAAAAATCCTTCTAAGACCAACTCTAAGCTTTAAAGGATCCTAACATAAGTGATTTTATATGAAGGTAACATACATGAGACAGTCAATAAGACAACTAGTCTAAGGTAAGATTGCACACCATAGAGATAATAACTTGCTCGAAGAGGAGCCTAGTACATTCATACACTTCACATGACCTATTAAAATCAAAACTCTTGCTTAAACATGAAGGATAAAGAGGATTAAGTATGACACCATAAATTATCTCTACTATAAATCACTCACACATTTAGACAAAATTTTCTTAACTTAGAATCAGATTTTAATTCAATGTTGAAAGACAAAATGCAATTTCATACTAGTAGGACCTTACCATACTAGTTGTGGTCTCCTTTGCTTGGTTGTAGGTCACTCTTTCGATTTGATTAGGGCCATAGGGTAGATGGAACCTTCCTAAGCTTCTTATTTAATCTCTCAACTTGATGATCATATTAAATCCACCTTATATGGTTAAAACCATTAAGGTCCTAGCTTATTCCATAGATTTCCTATGACCTCTATCTCAGTCTGTAGAGGGTTGTAGGTTGTCTTTTGCATGTAGGAGTCATGTTAGTGCCTTTCAAGGACCTATAATAGCTAAACAACACTCATTTTCCATTTATAATCCATCCTTATCTCCTATGAGTTCATTACCCTCATCAAAGTGTGACCTTCTTTGTTAATTACAACTTTTCTACACTCCTCCATACACCTAGGTTGTATGTTCAGTTGAGATGAGACGTAACACTTAGACTAGAGTTCTCTTCAATTCATGTATAACCTTATTTGGGGTAAATAACACTATTTAGGTACCATTAAAGTCACCACTCCCTTATTCATGTCTTTTGTTCACTTATTCATTGCTATAGGATTGTTACAACACTAGTACAAAATGGTGAATTGCACAAGGTAATTGAGGGTTTTAGTCTTGGTAAATCCATGTGTATGTGTTCGTTGTACACTTCCAAAAATCCAAACTTACTCCACTTATTACCCCCTATATCTACACATACCTCATAAGGACTAATCCACATTATTAATTTATCCTCCTTATAGGCCACATGTAGGTGTATTGACTCCATCTGAGCTTTGAACTTGCTATAGCTTCTGATGTGAAATTACCTTCTACATGATACCTTGACAATACACTTGTAATAATTGGAGATCCTTCTTAAAATTGCTCAAATGAACACATCACCCTTTTGTAATGAAACACAATCTTTGAACGGTAGCTGAGACCTCCAAATGGGTCAATTCATAGGGTTTTGAATGAGGTGAAATCCTACTTCAAAGAGATTAAGGTTAATTTACCCCAAAATAAAAACATAACCATTAATGTTTATATTGCTTTAAGACTTGTATGAGCAATGGTGATCCTTCTTCTCAAACCATAAAGAGAATCTTGATATGTCAATGGTGAAGAAAAGCCTTGACTACTTGGCTCTATTCCGGTTGAGTGTTTCATTGCCTCATATCTCTTGCTACAATAACATGGAAACTAAAACATGGGAAACAAATAACATTGCTTTCAAAACAACAAAGGTCTCCATGCATTTTGCTATACCAATATGTTTTTCATGTTTATCTCAACACTTTACGAGCTTTGTTAGGATATGAAACATTAACACAAAGGTTTATGATCTCTTGAAACCATGAAAACATCACCCTCATCCATAAAACTAGAAAACACTCCTTTGAAGATCCAAAGGGAAACATGGAAGTGCCATAATTCTCCATACATGCCAATCATCTAGGGCAAGGTTGGATATGGTGAGGAAGATATTATGACCCTCATGAAGTGACTCCACCAATTAGACCATACATACCACCTCAGTAGAAGAAGAAACCTATAGGGTATGGGAAATGACAAGTAGAATAGAGTGGCTAACTTCTAAGAAATAGTTCATAAAACTCAACCCACTAATATTTGAAATCCTATTGTGAAAATGATGGTCAACTCATGTACTATCCACCCCTAGAAGCACTGGACCTAAAACTCTTCCTACCGACCATACCAAGTACAAACTTGTGAATGTTAGAATTCTTTCCAAGAGAGTGATGGGGAGATGGAAAGGTTTTGATCCCTTTTGGTTATTCCAAAGCTATATAAACATAGGTATGGGTTAGAGAATCTATGGTGTCACGCTCCAACCTTCGCACACATACCACTCTTCCTCTTAGGTTGTATAAGTGTCTGAAACTTCTTATTTCCTTAAGAAAATTGGTTCGTTTCTGAATATTCCACCAATTTGTTAGCTAAAATAGTTACTATAAGTTAGAATTTATACATATGAGGTGACATCATCTTTTGAAGCTGATACAATTCCTAAGAAATCCATACAAGACATTAAATGCACTAGTTTGGCTATTGAAAAAACCTTAGAAAGACTTAAAGTGACTTGTGGGGCCAAATTGACCATGGTTAGACTATTAAAATCATGAATTAACACTAAATTACTTATTATATACCATCTAATATAAAAAATTTCTATATAGGTTGGCCCAAATTAACTAGATGGTCAATTTGGTCAACATTCTTGGTGATTTTGCAATGGTAGTATGCCTGCTATACTTAAGACCAGTAGCCTATCTTGTCCATTGGGTCATGGAGTCTATTTATAACCTTTAAAATGATAAAATTAATTTTAATAACACACCAAACCAAATGAAAACACACACAACTAGACACACTAAATAAAACACACATGTGTTCAACTAGAACACTTAGGGAACACAACCAAAAAAAACACACACCTAAGCTACTATGTACAAAATAGACCTCACAAGGACTAATAGCAGAAATTTAGATGTATCCCATTCATATGGATATGTAACTCTTTTCCATCCATCTTGTTCAGCTAAAAGGAGTTATTTTTCTTACACTTGCTAATGATGTAAGGGCCACTCCACAAAGCATCAAATTTGGTGTGTCTACTTGGTTCGGCTCTATCCTCATCCTATTTTAGATCTATGTCACCTTCTATAAACACTATAGTAATTTTTATCTTGTCAAAATACTTCTTCATGAGCACTTGGTGGTGTTCTATTGTCTTATGGGCATTGCCTCTTACTTATTGTAATTGCATAACTTCAGTCAATTTGACTCGCATTAGAGTATTCTCAAGTCGTTCCAGCTATTGTGAAAGTTCTATAGTAGTTAGTTCTTGAGAGATAGACAATATAGCTTCTCTTCCATAGACAAGCACAAAGGGAGAATTGATAAGTGACCTCTTAGGATTAATCCTATCATCCCATAGGGTTGTCTTCAACTTGATGTGCCATGCCCTTTGATTATTTTCCAAAGTCCTCTTGATAATCTTGATAACATTTTTATTAGTTGACTCAGCCAATCCATTACCTTGGGGGTAATAATTAGATGAATTACTTAAGTAAACTCCATTCTCTTTTTCCCAATCAAAAGTTTTAACACTCATGAAAGCTAGTGCATTATCAAAAATGATAGTGTAGGGAACTCCAAACCTTGTTATGATGCTCTCATAGAACTCTAGGATGGAATTTTCATTTTCTTCTTTCAATGATATAGCCTCTACCCACCTTGTAAAGTAGTCTGTTATAGTCAATATCCATTTATGTCTAGCACTAGAGGGAGGGTTGATCATACCAATGAAATCAAGGCCCCATTACATGAAATGCTAGTCTACTTGGATGGGATTCAATAGAAGGGTTGTAATCTTTTGTTTTCCCATGAAAAAGGCCCATTGAGGACACCTACTATCCCAAGAGTATCAATATTTGAAGAGTCTAGGCCAATAATACCCATCCCTCATTATCCTTGTAGCTATTTTTTGGGGAGAAATGACCTCCATCTACACCATTGTGAAACATTTCTAGTAATATGCCAAACTGATCATTGTCAACACACCTTAATAACACACCATTCATATCCTTTTGAAATAGAATACCATCTACAAGACAATAAGGAATGGTTTGAAATCTAAAATATTTTCTTTGTGACTTGTTTAAACCATTAGGACACTCACCATTTTAGAGGAAACCAATGATGTCTTGTGTCCAACATTGAATTGGTATGTGACCACTTGGTTGGGGATGAGCTTGATTGACCAAGACTTCTTCACTTAGCCTTTGAATATCTGAAGCTATATGTTCATGTAACCTCTTTCCTCTTACCAAGTTTGTTACCTTGATATCAACATCATATTACATTACCTTTGTGATCTACCCAACTCTCTTCTCATTGAGGTCTTTGCTTAGGAGGAACTCTTTGGTGCTAGGATGAGAGACCATGAAATGTATATTTTTATTTTAAACCATGTGCCTAAAAATTTTCAAGCCTCTATCATAGCTAGAGCTTGCTTCTCAACAAATGTGTACTTAACCTGATATTCTTCCAATCCTTGACTAAATAATGCAATGGATTATTCAATTTCCTCATCATTCTTTTGCATAAGCATAATGGAGATTGTGTCAAGGTTATAAGAGTATAGAGTATGAAATTATTGGCAAAGTTTGGGTTCAATAGAGTAGGATATTGGACAATCAAAATTGTTCTTACCTTCCTTGTCCAAGAAAAATCTTGATTCTTCTTGAGCATGGTTGTGATAGGCTTCACCAAAGTAGAAAACCCTAGAATAAACCTTCTTACAAAGTTTATCTTGCCCAAGAAACTTTGCAAACCTTTTTTGTGTAGAGTTAAAGACAAGCCTAGAATGACTTCAATCCTTTCAGGGTTAATAGAAAAGCCTTATTTTGACACAATGTGACCCATAACTTTCCTTCATAAACAAAAAAGATACATTTTTTGGATTAAGAGAAACTCCAAACTCTCTACACTTCTAAAAGACTTGACTTAGATGTTTCATGTGGTCATTATCATCCTTGAAAAAAATAGTTATATCATCAAGGTATATAAGCAAAAACTCATTGATCAAACCTTTAAAGGCCATGTACATTGCTCTTTAGAAGGTAGAACCAACATTAGACAAACCAAAAGACATATTTATATATGAAAATGTCCCCCATTTTATGGTCAATTCTATCTTGTACTAATCCTTCTCATTCACCAATATTTAGTTATAACTTGAATAACCATCAAGTAGTGAAAAGCATTGATAACCTAAACCACTTGAAAAATTTGCTCTATGGAAGGTAGAGGATAAAGGTCTTTGAGTGAAACTCTATTAAGATCCCTAAAGTCCACAAAAACTTTGATCTCTCCACTCTTCTTTCAAATATGTACAAAGTTAGCTACCCAAGTTGAGTGCTTGATGGGAAAAATAATCCTAGGTTCAATCAATTTAGTGAGCTCTTTTTTCATTATTTCCTCTATCTTGGGATTGATAGGCATTTACTTTTGCTTAAATAGTTTAGATCTAGGTTATAACTCAATGGTGTGATGAGCTAGACTTGGATCAAACCCTTTTAACTCCTTATATTCCCAATCAAATATATCATGAAATTCTTTAAATAATTCAATGAAGACTCACCTTTTAGAAAGAGAACATATCTTACCAATTTTTAGAAGTTTGTCCTTGAATATCAAGATTATTTCATAGTTCTCTTCCTTTGTAGACATGCTTACCCTTTCCTTCCTTCTTTGATCATCTTCATTGAACACACTCTCCAAAGTAACCATCCCTTTTGGTATCTTATTTGTCTTCAGCTGAATAACTTGTTCTTCATATTAATTGTGAAGTTTCTTTTGGTTATTTGAAGAAAATTATATTTCATTTTGTATGAAGTGTGAAATGTGTTTATCACTCTCAAAAACTTTCCAAGACATTTCATTATCTGGAATATAAGGTCTCACAATGATCTTGATGTGAGATTGCTCCTTCTCTTTACTTACATCAGCAACTATATCAAAGTGTGATCTTATCATATACAAACTATCATCTTGTTTATTTGAATCTCTTAGTATAGGTTGGATATTAAAAGCATCAAAGTCCTCAATTAGATCCCACACCCTATGCTTGTAGGACTTAAGCAAAGGGTTATTGGTTGTAGCTTAGTTTCTCACTTGATGTATAATCAATTCACTATCTCCATAGACCTTCAAATTCTTGATTCCCTTTCTCTTTGCCCATTGAAGTCCATGAACCAAGCCTTCATATTATGCTAGATTGAAAGTACAACTAAAATGGAATATATATGAAGATTAATATTGGTTATCTGAAGGAGAAACCAACATGATACCAGCTCTAACCCCTACCTTGCTTCTAGAGTCATAAAAAAACATTTCCCTTATCCCTTCAATTTCATGATCCTCATTAGTGAGTGATGGTTTAGGAATGTTCTTCTCATGCATTCAATATAATCCCAATTGAGTTTCTTATATAAATGCATAGGGATTATTCTCATAAATTTTTGTACTGTAGAGCAAAAAATTACTCTACATTTCATTTTGATTTTCAGTCGCACACCACAAAATTTTGTCTTCACATACTTTGATCTGAGATGGTAAAGTTTTGAAATAGAGCGCAGGTGCTAATTTTCCTTTTGATTCATTTTTGTCTAAGTGTTGAAGTAAATTGGAAGCTGACAAGTGTCATCATCTGAGGCACCTTTCTCAAGCAGAAACTGCCAAGTGTCATCGTCTGAGGTACCTTTCATATTTTTTATAAGTTGGTCAGAACATGCCACGTATCTCATAGTGACTTAGTGGAACGCACCAAGTGTCAGCATTCACAATTTCATATCAGTACCCACATTCATCTCTTTTTACCAAAAGGTTTTAACAAAGTTAAGTATCAAAATCAAGCAAAAAGTGCCAAGTGGCAATCATGGAAGGTCTCAAGTTTGCTTTTCTAAAGGTGATGGAAGATGCCACGTATCCCAGTAGAAGAGAGAAGAAGTCACCACGTGTCATGATCCAAATTATCTTCATTTTGCTTCACTGATATAGCAAAGACTGTGGTGGGTCCTAAGTTTTGATTCTTAAGTAAGCGAAAGCTACCAAGTGTCACTATTCGTGTAAATGTGAAATGAGACCCAATTGTTTTTATGTTATAAATAGAGTAAAGTGGAAACTACCACATGCCATCTTCTGTAGGTTTCTAAAAGGGTGGCTACAAGTAGCGAAGATCACCACATAACCCCAAATAAGTAAAGCAGAGATTGTCATGTGTTCTTTAATAAAAGTAGCAGAGACTAACACCTATCCTTATGGCCCTTTTAAAGTTACTTAGGTAAGAAATGATGTGGGTCTTATTTTCTTTTAAGCTGTAGAAGTTTTGAGGAAGTGGATAGTGACAAGTGTCAAAGGTGGAACATTCCTGAGTAAAGACACAAAAGAGTATAAGTTATGCAGAAAGTGTCGTGTGTCTTCAATAGGTGTTGCAGAACATGCCAAGTGTCATTTTTTGGTGTCTCCTAAGTAATACAAAGATTTTCAAAGAATTGGCTAAGTGTTATCTAGTGTTTAAGAGAAGGCAGCATCCTGTAATCTATTTCAACCAATGAATTACCAGAAGACAAAGCATTTTAGAATCTATAAAATATCTTCTATTAGACACTGCCAGTTCAATTAGATTTCAGTTGGGCCATTAGATTGGGAATAAGCAGACAATTTGGAGTGAATCCAAGGCTATAAATAAGGGTGCAAAGATCACTAGAAGGGGGGAATAATAAAAGATCAGAGAGAATTTTGAGAGAGAATTATTGTAAAGAGTCTAGACTTTCTAGAGTTGTACCAACTGTTAGGAACCCCTCCAAGGAAGCACAATTGATTACTTTTCTTATAAGCAATTAAACACAGAATTATACCAAAATGATTAAGTAACTAGAAACTTGAAACAACAAAGAATTTGAGAGACAATACACAATCTTATATTAAATACTCTTTAAAGAAAATACAATAAAGAAGATGCCACTTCTTCTTCCACCTCAAAGGCTTGCCACACCTCAAGACCTTCTTCCCTCTCTCTCTTGCTCAACCACAAACAACTCAACAACCTGAGTTGTTATCCCCTCCTTGAATGCTTCAGCTGATCTCCTTGACCTTACACCTTGTAGATCTCTTTGACCTTGCTTCCTTGCTTCAATGCTTTACTTGCCTTCTTGATTACAATACATGCCTCATGGGTCTTTAAATAGGATCCCATGCATACAAAAATAGACCTCTAATTACAATAATTAGACACACAGCTTGAGACTATAATTAGCCCTTAATCATGCAAACACTTGCTTCACTTAACTGACTATTCATCAACAACAATTTTGGAACTGCCACAGGCGACCGACGTCGGTCCATGTCTGCCTGGTGATGATCGACGTTGGCTAACTCCCTGCTGATGCCAGTTGCCTTCTGCACTGTATGTGACTGACGTCAGTTACACTATTGATGCTGGTACTTTTGGAACTCAGCAACCTCTCCATGTCTGTAATAGTTGAAGCTTTTAGCTCCACAACCTAACAATCTCCCACTTGGAGATAAACAGATACAACTATACTTATACCTGTACACCGTCTAGTTTGTTCCCTTGGCTCTGTATCCCTCTTCAAGATCACTCTTGAAGACCAACCACCACAAAACCTATGATGTTATCCCTATCATCCAAGTCCCCTACCACATCTGAACTTTCTGACAACTCCCACTAGAGACAAAATCAACCTGTGATGTTCCATGTCTCTTATGCCAAAAGAATTTTGCTACTCCCAAATGCTTCATGACATACCTCTGAACTAACTTTACCCTTAGCTCAAAAACTCCCTGTATATGTAACCCTGCAACAAGCAACATAATACAGTAACAAGATAATGTAGCTAATATTATCCAACCTGGTAAAGATAAATACAATGGTCAATCCTCCATTACCCTGTAGCCTACTCAAGACCATATACCCTAGCCTTCTATCTCACGTGTCCATCCACTCTCTTCTCTAACATGAGAATCCATCCCTCATCTAGTGCTTTCTTCCAGCTAACAACTCCACCAATAAATACCTATTTGGTTCTTCTCCAAGGACTCACACTCCTCATCCATGCCAAGCTCCCACTGTTTCTGGATTCTACCTGCATTGCCTCTTCATATCTTCCTAGTTTTTGACCATCAGTAAGCAACAAATAAAATAAAGAAGGTGAACAACAAATATGAGGTTCACATACCCTTTTTGACCTCCATATGGGTGTTTGAGACTCCTTGACAGCTTGCTGTCTACCCAACATCCGTTCTAGTGACCGATCTCAGCCATCTCCCAGTTTGCAACCGATCGATGTCGATTCCCAGCACTGACCCTGACTATCAACATCGTTTCCCTAGCTAATGCCGGTATCCCCTCTACCAACATCAGTTCCTATCTGATCGACGTCAGTCTTCTCTGCTTGACTCTATCGACCTTGCTGGTCTACACATGACTGATGTCAGTATCTGCCTGACCGATGTCCATTCCAAGTGACCGACGTTAGTGTCTGTGTGTTCCTGTAAGTGATGAATTCTTCACCTGCAAGCTCATCTTGGATCAAACCCATATCCATACTACCTTGCTCAGAATTATTCAACCCTTGTGACTGATCTCTGTCCATCATCTCCTCCATAAACACCAAGGCTTCCCTATTCTTGTCAAAAGCATCAAATTTCCTTTTCCTGCAATGAACTCTATCTATGCCTTTTCAATCTGAACTCATACCTTTTGAATCAAGAATGTCCATTCCTTTCTTATTCATGTGACCAAGCCTATTAAGCCACATCTTTGAATCTATAGCTGAAGTAGATAAACCAGAAGTAGAATCAGTAATACAAGTAGATAGATAAAGAGTACCTACATTCTTACCTCTTGCTAAAACAAGTGCACCCTTGGTAACCTTTCAAGAATCCACTATGAGGGTTACTGTGCATCCCTCATCACCCAACCTTCCTACAGAAACCAAACTCTACTTCAGAACTGGGACATGCATAACCTCCTTCAACACCCATGTGTTGTCTATCTACAATTTCAGCTGCACTTTCCCTTTGCCAACTATTTGACAAGGCATACCATCCCCTAAATAAAGCACTCCAAAGTCTCCTTGGACATACTCATGGAACAAATCTCTGTTTGGGGATGCATGAAAAAAGAACCAGAATCTAAAACCCATGATTCTATCTGACTATCCAAAGAAAGTATGAGAGCATCCTGTGCCACAATACCTACATCCTTTGCTTCTTCATTACCTTCATGTTGATTTTCTTTATCCCTCAACCAACACTCTTTCTTTATGTGTCCTCTCTTTCCACAAAACTAGCAGGTGACACCTTTGGATTTGGATCTCCTTCCCATCTTCGACCTTGATTTCCCTTGTTCGACCTTCTCTCTTTGCCTTCCCCTACTTTTTGCACTTAGAGCATTCCCTAATGATTCACCTGTGCTTTTCCTACATATTTCTTCATTCAAGATTACACTCACAACATCATCAACTTTTAAGATTTTAGAAGCAGACGTAGAATTACTTACTGCCATAACCAAACTATCCCAACTTTTAGGTAAAGAGCATAAAATTAAGAGAGCCTTTACTTCATCATCAAAAACAATATTGACTGAAGCTAATTGGTTTACCAAACCATGGAAATCACTAAGATGAGTATGTACCGATCCACCTTCCTGCATTTGCAAAGTAAATAACTGCTTCATAAGAAATACCTTATTTGAAGCCGAGGGCTTTTCATATAAATTTGCCAAAGATTTTATCAACTCTTTCATTGTCTTGTACTATGATAAGTTAGAAATCACAGACGATGCAAGGCTCAACCTTATGGAACCCAAAGCCTTCCGATCGAGAACATTCCATTCTTCATCCTTCATATCTATGGGCTTGCATGCAACCCCACCCAATGATAAGTACAAATCCTTCTGATACAGATAATCTTCTATCTGCATCCTCCAATGTTGATAATTCTTGTTGTTAAACTTCTCCATTCGTAGCTTACTTTCTTCTGCCATTGCTGAACTCCGACTCAATCAGAAACCCCTGAGAATGACCTGTAATCAAACAATAACCTGCTCCCTGCAAACCATAGCTCTGATACCAGCTGTTAGGAACCCCTCCAAGGAAGCACAATTGATTACTTTTCTTATAAGCAATTAAACACAGAATTATACCAGAATGATTAAGTAACTAGAAACTTGAAACAACAAAGAATTTGAGAGATAATACACAATCTTGTATTAAATACTCTTTAAAGAAAATACAATAAAGAAGATGCCACTTCTTCTTCCACCTCAAAGGCTTGCCACACCTCAAGACCTTCTTCCCTCTCCCTCTTGCTCAACCACAACCAACTCAACAACCTGAGTTGTTATCCCCTCCTTGAATGCTTCAACTGATCTCCTTGACCTTACACCTTGTAGATCTCCTTAACCTTGCTTCCTTGATTAAATGCTTTACTTGCCTTCTTGATTACAATACATGCCTCATGGGTCTTTAAATAGGATCCCATGCATACAAAAATAGACCTCTAATTACAATAATTAGACACGTAGCTCGAGACTATAATTAGCCCTTAATCATGCAAACACTCGCTTCACTTAACTGGCTGTTCGTCAATAGCAGTTCTAGAACTGCCATAGGTGACCGACGTCGGTCCCTGTCTGCCTGGTGCTGACCAACATCGGCCGACTCCCTATCGATGCCGATTGCCTTCTGCACTGTATGTGACCAACATCGGTTACACTACCGACACTGGTACTTCTGGAACTTAGCAACCTCTCCATGTCTGCAATAATTGAAGCTTTTAGCTCCACAACCTAACAGTAATATCATTTGATTTTGTCTCATTTTCTTGAGTTAAAAGGTTTATATAACTGTATGTGTTTCTACACCTCTTATATGACTAGAAAATTCAAATAAGAAGATTGAACCCTATGTCTTTATTGATATTTTTTGTGTCATTTGCAAAAGTAGTCTAGGCTGTAGACTTTCTAGAACTACGATTAGGAATGTCATTTGCTTTTGTCTCATTTTCTTGAGTTGAAAGTTTTATATAATTGTACGTGTTTTTATGCCTCTTATATGACTTGAAAATTCAAATAA
>JARHVA010005909.1:0-12500 GCA_037957365.1 Torreya grandis | reverse complement strand
CCCAACATAATTTATAAATGGTGTATGTGTGAATGTAACAACATCATTCCTAACTAAATATTTATGTAAAATGGGTACATTTACCTTGTACATGTCCCCCAAATGTATCTTAATATATATCATCCTATAATATATCAATCATGAGTGTAAAATAGAGTATATGTGCATTACACATGCCCATATAAGCTATCTTAAGATTATAAATAATTTTCCCAATGTGGTATGTTAATCACATAGGAACTCTAAAATTTACATAATATACTAAAATATGCTCATAAAAGTTTTAATCTCTATGAAAAAACCACTAGTATTCCTCCCTTTTGAGGTGAGGGAAGAATCATATAAATCACTCATATCAAAAGATAAGTGACATTGAGTGCTATTACATGTGTTTCTATTGTGTGTGTCATGGCCATAAAAATTTATTCTAATGAGTAGATAAATATAGGACTATCTACTAATTGACTATGTTTTTTGAGTTTGTGGTGTCATCATCCATATCTTGAACCTCCCTATTTATGTGTGGTTATATGACTCATATCATGCACCTTTCCTACATAGTTCATTTATTTAGTTCTTATAACAATGATGGTTTCTATTATGTGCCTAATTGCTATATATATTGGCATGACACTTGTATGCCTTACATTACATGTTTCATATATGCTTTGATGACATGTTCATTACTGTGATGAAATATTATCCATATGTTAGCACATGTTTCTAATTAATTACATGTTTTGATGTAACATGATACAACTAACTCATTTCTTGGTATTGACATAGAGATGAAAGCCTCCATATACATAAGATTCAAATGTTTAGATAGATTACATGATTTAGAGTGTTAAAATTGGTTCATATTATCAATTTGGTTTAGCTTATGCGATATATGTTTGTGTAATATAATATATTGGATAATATGTAATGCATATGCACACATTATAGGTTTTTTTATATTTTTTTAGATTTGGGATAAAATAAGATATAGATGTTAACATTATATATCATGTTAAAAATGATTAAATCAGATTCTGGGGCATGAACATTTTTCATGCACACACACTATCAAAAATATATAATTAATATCATTGACTTTATGGTACCAAAGTTTACCTATTGAATATATAAGTCCATAGACAACAATTAATTCATAATCATATCATTGGATCCCACTTATATCTTAAGGTTAAAGATTAGTGAAATGAGTAGTGTAATCGATATATGCACCTTAAAAGGCGTTAGCACTACTCTTGTAAGTTAAAACATTTATTTTCCCATCACATGTCCCTTTCCTTAATTAATTTATCCATTTAGGCATGATCACCCCTAGTTATCCAAGTTATTTAGCAAGAATCCAAATTCTTCAAGTGCTTCATCTAGAAGCCTAATTCTCTAAGTCATTTAGTAGGAAACCAAATTATCTAAATTATTTAAGATGAAGATAAATTATCCATATTATTTAGTAGGAAACATAGCTTTCTGATCCTTTATCAAGAATATTAATCTACAACAACATCATAGGGGGTAACATGGTTCATGCAATTGCATGTGTATTCCTTACTTGATTTTTAAATTTCAAAAGTTTCAATTTCATTCAATTTTCATTTTCCTATATGGAAATTAATTTATACATGTTCATTTCATGTATTCTTTGATAAATTTATACATTTAGATCCTCCTCCAAAATAAAAATCTTGTTTTCCACACTCACATACATATATTTATCATTTATATCGAGTATTTGTATTTAATTTTAATAATAGAATAAAATAATTGCATTTATAGGCATTAAAATCTACTATTAGACACTTAGAAATATCTATCTTTAACTATCTTCACCTGACATGACTTGTGTATAGACATACTCTTTCATACACCCTTATCTTCTACCCACATGATTTTTATGGGTCCAACCTTCCCAATTTTATTTTAGTTGCCTAAAATAATTCCTTTGTACTTTCCTAACTTTTTCATTATCACATTCAAACTATATCCAGATCGTAAAATCAATATTCTTCTCTTTCAAACAAGTTTGATAGACTCAAATTCCTTAAAAAATCACATTCATCCTATTTTATTGGACTCATTCCCATGCAAACATAAAATAACTTTTCAAATTTAAATAATATTTAAGGATCATCTCATACATTTCACATGTTGGTGGTGTGATGAATTGCCTAAATAGTCCCATACAAATACACATAAAGTCTAATCCTATTTTATCATATATTATTATAGATAAATCCTATTATAGCATTTGTCTATTCAAATAGTGATTCAAAACTCAAAATCTTTAGTTGAAAGATAATTCAAGAAATAAGAAAAACACAATTCAAATAATGTTATCTCTGAGAAGATATGTTTTATTGATCAAATTTGTAGACCCAAACATATGCCTATCTCTGAGAAGAGATGTCTGATTTCCATTTTGGGTTACATCTTAATTTATACATGTTTTTAAGGTGTGGGGAGGATGTGAAAGGTCACCAATCTTGAGGGAGATGAAGTGGTTCAACTTCCATGATTTACAACAATACAGAATTCGAGGAATTACTATTTTTAAAAACTTACTATTTTTAGACTGCACTACTAAAATTAAAATTTGGGGCACTTCCATTAGGTTTCAAAGGGTTAAACTTCATTGAGTAGATATATATGCCATCTCACAGTGTTACCCTCATTATTAGCTTTCCAATGGTTTAAATGGTGAGTCAATTGGAGCTATGGTGCAAAAGTTATGGCTCCCAAAAGTTTTGTCATCAATTGGGGTGGACCCATCACCTAAATTATCACTTGAATTGTTGCTCGGATCATTCCTCCCTCCTTTAGAAGCATTGGTACCCATTACATCAAGATTTGTAATCAAATGTGGTAGTTATACTTCAATTTGATTCCCGATGCATACTTGGAATGGACTATGATTTATGGAACTGTGCAGGGCCTGATTGTTTACCATTTTTGTTTGACCATCAGTCTGTAGATGGAAAGCTATGAACTTATTTAGCTTGGTATCTATTTTATTCTATTGTTGTGTTTTTTGTGTAGTCAGGGCTATAACATCAGACCTTTTGGATTCTTTTGGCTTGATCACCATGAGAACAAATTTCTTGGCACTAATCAAAGAGAGATGTAGAAGGTAGTACCTCTGGTACCCTATAGCACTATGTTCCAAGAGTGAGAGTGATCCTTCAAGTTCTTGATTCATATATGCCATGTTGATCATGAATGAATGGTTGACCAAAGAGTACATCATAAACATCTAGATTGACCACATCATATAAGACCTCATCTTGAAAATGTTTTATTGCATATGAGAGAAGACATTGGTGGGTGACACTAAGGTTTCTCCCTAGACTCAACCATCCAATACTATATGGATTTGGGTGAGGCTTCAAGGATAGATTTAGGTTTTTCACAATATTAGTAGAGATTAAATTCATTTGACTTCTACTATCAAGAATGAAATTTAGAGGCTTGCCTTTCACCCATAACTTAAAGTGAAACAACCTTTCCTTGTTATCTAGCCTCTCCTCGTGGGTCTATGATGAAGCAACAATGGCTTCAAGCTCAACATATATAATCTCTTCTTCAACCTCTTTGACTGTAGGGTCTATATGAGGTAGAATAGTGGATGTTGAGGATTGTGATTCAAAAAGTAGGGACTTAATGGATCAACATTCTTCCTTAGAGTGAGTTCATGATTTATGATAATCACACCACTTCCTATTATTTCCTTCCTTTTGCTTCCAATTTTGGCCTCATGTTTGACCTTGTTTGTCACTTTTCCATTCTAAAGGCTGACTCTTTGTATTCATTCTTCCATGCTTTTGCACAATCTTCACTATGAACTTGTATACCTCACCAAGGGTTTCCAAATTGAAGAGTTCCATTTCTCCCCATATGTATTATTGTAGTCTACCATGATATTTGACAACCTTGTGTTTCTCACTTTCTTGGATGCCCAATCTTGCAGATAGAGAATGAAAAATATTAGTGTAATCTTGAACAAATTATTCCTTACCTTGGAAAAGTTGTTTCCACTCTATATATATATCATCATATGCTCTAATGGGGTAGTATTCTTCGTTCATATCTTCTATGAAATCATCCCAACTAGGTTCTATCTCAAGGCCAATATCATCTACATTGAATCTCTTTTTGTACACTTTCCACCAATTTTTGACAGGCAATGATGCTTTCAAAGAGCAAAAGTGATCTTCTCTTTATCGGTGAATTTATTTATAGAAAAATAAGAAGATAATTGATCCAACCAATTTTTGACTACATCAGCATTGATTTTGCCTTCAAATTTAGGGATATCAAAATTCACCTAAACCTTGAAGGGTGTTGAGGCACTAAAAGGATGTGGGGGTGTAGATGAGGAGCCAGAAATTTGTTAGAGAATTTGAGAGAATTGTTGTAGCATATGTGATTGCTATTTTTGGAGTGATTAATTCACCATATCCTTGAAAGGATCATATGTCTTGATGTTTTCTTCCATTTGATGTCATTTGGAGTGAATAGGTGGATAGTCTGTTGGTTCTATTTTCCACCCAAGCTTCTTATAATTTGACCTCATCCTTGGGATCATACACTCTAAATAAAAACCACTCTGATACCACTGATCCAAAAATCAAAATATTTGGTTGAAATATAATTCAATAAATAAGAACAACACAATTCAAATAATGTTATCTCTGAGAAGAGATGTTTTATTGATCAAATTTGTAGACCCAAACATATGCCTATCTTTGAGAAGAGATGTCTAATTTAAATTTTAGGTTACATATTCATTTATAAATGTATTTAAGGTGTGGTTAGGATGTTTAAGGAAACCAATCTTGAGGGAGATGAATTGGTTTGACTTCCATGATTTACAATAATACAGAATTCGAGGAATTACTATTTTTATAAACTTACTATTTTTAGACTGCATTACTAAAATTGAAATTTGGGGCACTTCCATTAATTTTTCAAGTGTAAAAATTAATATATAAAATATCCATGCCATCTCAAAACATTTCCCTCATTATTATATTTCCAACGGTTCAAACGGTGAGTCAATTGGAGCTACGGTGCAAAAGTTATGGCTCCCAAAAGTTTCGTCATCAATTGGGGTAGACTCGTCACCTGAATTATTGCCTAGATCAAATAGCCTATGATTAAAATTTATTAACCAATAATAAATATAAGGTACTATCCAAAGCCTAAAATACTCAATAAGATCCAAATTTTCCATTTCCCAAGTGTTTAAATCTAGATTAAACTTTGCATTCGTTATAGGAGAACCATTACACACAACACATAATAATGAAAAATACATGCAGTTTGACTTCCCTCTTAAAAATACTAGATATATAGAAATAAATTAAGATTGGTTGAGGCTATATCAACATAGTGGTCTTACCCTATTGGAAGAACAAACCTAGTGTCAGAAGTGAATCCAATATCTAAAACAAAAAGGACATTTATATGCAAAGAAAGGACTTGATATCATAAAATTTAACATATTTTAAGTAGGCATATTTACTTATACCAAAATAGTGAGGTAAAACATAACAAAAATTTAAATCGTAGATGTTTGGGCTAGATGTTAGCATCTAGAGACATATGCTTTTGTCTAGGCACATCTAGGCACCTAGTTCTTAATCCCAGAAATTATTGATCAAATTTTTAGTTTTTTAATCACTTGTATTTAGTCTCATACCTAAAAAAAAATATTAGTATGCTAATTATCTAAATTAGTCTAAATCAAGCCTTAGTTTTATCTTTTTTAGGTTTATATTTTCAAAATAAAGTAAAACACATTCAAATTGAGAGGGACAACCTGCATAAAATAATTAATCCTTATTTTCCAAGATCAGAGTGGAAAGCTCTCGAGAGGTAAATTTTTTTATTACTAAGTCATATTTTCCTTAATTTTTTAAATGTTATGCATTTTATTATCATATATTTAATTTTTATTTAAATTTTTTTTTAACCAAGTTTGTGATTTTTCATTAGTTTAAGGCCCTCTCATTATAAACTCAATCCTTGGAAGAGGTGTTGTGAGTATTGGGATAGTTTTAACTTTCTAGATTAAGTAATCTAGTAGTAACTATATACACAATCCTAAATTTAGTAGGTGAAAAATGTCACCAATCCCACCTGATCAAAGGATTTTGAAGGAAAATGCAAAAAAATTATAAGTATGGTAGTTTTAATTATTTTCCACTAATTAATGTTCTAGTTTTATGTTTTTAAAATTATAATGTCATTGATTATTATATATGAATTTCCTAACAATAGTAGGATTATCTGTAGGTTGTCCAACCTTGGTGCAAGGAAAATATCATTAGCTACAAATATCCTTATTTTTATAGGGAAATGGTAGTGAATGGACACTAAACAAAATATGTGTATTATTTTAATTTATTGTAAAATATATTTGTAGATGATTTATATAATTTATAGTCTAATATTGGATTTTATTTTATGAGATATTTAATAGTCATTTAATTGAATTTTATGTATATGAAGCACTGAATCTAATAAAATTAGTAGTGGAAGATAACTTCTGATTATGCATCAGTTGATCAAGACTACTTGGATTACATTACTTTAGGTAATGCATCTACATCCCAACCAAATTCAAGTAGTATATGTGTTGAAAATAGATACAATTTTGTAGGTGTGAATGGCATTGATGGTTAGGAATATGATAGTGAGGGTTGGGATTATGTATTTAATGCTATTGATGCTTATGTACTTATTTGGGGTCAATCATGACATGATGAATTTATGAATTTTATTATATTATATTATCATCACTTTCAATTTAATATTATATTTTATTTATTATTATGTGGTTATATTTTTAATTATGTTTGCATTAAAATCTACTTAAAGTGTCACAATCATACCATTTCATTTTTTATATATAGTATTATAACTAACAATAATATTATAATTATATAATTTTAGTTATAACTATTATAGTTTTATTATAAAATAAAATTATTTCATAATTAGTGAAGACATCAAAGCAATGAGGATGGAGAGGGATCAAGTCTCTAAAATTTTGCATTTGATTGGTTGGACCTTGGATGATGATAGGTTCAAGAAGTCTGAAGTTGAGAGGGAGTAGGAGCATAAGTGTTCCTAGGTAGATGTTCTATTAGGATCAAATGATTCCAAATCCATGACTAGTCAGAATCTCAAACTAATTATACAAGATAATGAATCCATTTTGGATATCTCAAATTTAATTGTGGATATTACTAAAGCCTCATTGGATGAATTTCTACTAGCATAATTCTATGGTTATATGCCAAGAATTAATACATTTATAAAATGGTTGGGTAGGAAATGGAAGATTTTGGTAATTATTAAAGTAGTGGCCATGTGTTTTTTTGGTCTCCTTATCTCAATTAGAAAATTATGAGAAGTCCTTTGAAGGAGGACCATTGTAATTGGGAAAAATATTTTCTCTCCATCAGGAAATAGAATCTTGGGTTGAATCTAGATAGTGACACTCTTATGGAAATTCTAATTTGGGTTACCCTACCAAGACATTCCTTATAATTATAGGAGGAGGAGGTCCTCCTTTGTATTGCATGGGCCATTAGAAAACCAATATCCATTAACCTAGTTATTAAGTAAAAAATAAGATTGCTTGAAACTAGGATTAACATCTACATTTAGATAAATAAACTGGGTCTAAAAAGTATCCAACTTAATTCAAAATTTGATAAATGGACTCAGAAGATCATTTATGAAAGGGATGATGGTATCTTTAAATTATTTAATTCAGTAATCCAAAATGAAATATTCTTCATAATTCTTAAAATTAAGTTGGAAAAGGAGGCAACTTAAATTCCTATTGAGTCCCAAAAGAATCCTTTGATCCCCTTCATGATTAAGGAAAATTCCATTATAGAATTTCATGATTTAGGGTTGTAAAATTTTCAATATATCCCTTATGGGGATAAAAGGTTTTTAAATAATCGTAGGGAAGTGAATCTCTCTCTTAGGTCCTCAAGAAAGTGCCCAAATTTGATAAAATAAATATCTAAAGAAATCCTAAAACTCTTAAGCCTAGAAGAAAAAGGTAAAGGTATTTCAGCTAAGGGGACAGGTCTAATTTGGATTCCCCAATTCAAAAATTTAGATAAATATTCATGGGGAAGCCATTATCATGATCCCCTAGATGCCCTGCATGACTCCCCCACCCAAAAAGAAAAAAGACTACCAATCCTCAAAAACAAGGATTGCCTCTTTGTAAGATCTTGTCCAACAAAATTAATGTTCCCCAAAACCCTAAAGTCATTAATGGAAATCCTCTACCCCATGAGGATAATTGCATCAAGGTAAAGACTTTAAAAATTAAAATTAAAAATGTGGCTTTGGTTTCCACAATAATAAGAAGGAAAATAGAAAAAAATAAGGAAAAAAACCCATAGTTTAGCAAAGGAAAATCTTAGGGATTGTAGAGGATCCTGAGATAGTCAAAGATTTAATAATTTTCATCAAACCTATTTTCATAGATTGGGGTCCCTTAGGACCTGTAAGCACTATAAGGATTTTTGTGGAATCTAAGTATTGGATTTTTTTTAATTTCTCAATTACCCTTGAAAGGCTTTCATGTAACATTGACTTTTTGGTCGATGATCAACATGTTGAGATGGGAAATAACATTCACGTAATTTTATTTCTTAGGAATGCCCTTAGTTTAAGCCATTGGAGCATTAATTTCATCTCTTTTATGTCTGTTTTAATTTTGAATCACTAGAAGAATGTTCCCCTTGAAAAATGTTGGTGGATAGTGCATTTATTATCCTACCTACACAAGAAAAAATTCAAACATTCACTAATAGATTTTATGGTTGTCAATTCAGAGAGTTAGGTGCTAAAGGAATGGAAGAGGAAATTGTGAGTCGTAATAGCAAATATCCAACTATTGGACCCATTGGTAGGAATCTAGTTTTGTATGTTATTGTAAGGTTTTAGAAGAAGCTAAAGAAAAGTACAATAACTACTTGGTGGGAAATTTTTTTAGAGTAAGGAATGGAATTAAATCAATCAATAATTGGACAAAAAATAACTGGATGGGGATTGAATAAGTTAAACTTATTTCTATTGCTAAAAAATGTTTTGTATTTTATTTCACTTGCATAAATGATTACACAAGAATCATGAATGATGGACCATGGCTAATGGGAAGGGAAATCCTCATGATTCAACCTTGGAAATTGAATTAGTCTCACTTAAACTTAAAAATGGATCAAATTATTCTATAGATAGAAGTCCCTAGCCTCCCTCCCACATTTTGGGTGGACTAGTCCTAAAAAACATTAGAATTTTTTTTAGTTCACCTTTTACCATAGACCCTGCTACTCACTCTTGTACAATGATGATTTAAGATAGAATGTATGTTCTAGTTGATATAGACTATAATATTACTAAATATATTAGGTTTAGGTCTACCTTCAAATCCTATAACTAAGAAATTTTATTTTATAAGGATAATTAAAATTTCTCAAGTTGTAGGAAATTTGATTGTATAAATAATTTATACATAGAGGCTTCTGGAGTTCTAAATTATATCCTCAATTGGGAGAATGATAATTCTCCTCAAGGGACATAGAAGTACAATGGGGAAATTTTGGATCTTCCCCCTTGATAAATTTTAAGAAAGGAGCCAAGATGAGTTACAATACATTTTAATTTTAAACAATCTATGGAGCCTATCATAATTGGATTTGTTGGTTAATTCTTTTATATGATGGCCCTCCTTTCTTATTTTGGCTTTTTTTGTGTTCTTTAATGACATGTTTATGGGTTTGGGATTGGGTCCCATATATTCTAAAATGTATCCCCTCTCTCTTTTGGGTCATGTGAGGGACTTATGTTTGGATGGGTCCTTCTCTTTTATGTCTTTAATTATTCTACGTCCTAGGTTTGGGTTAATTTCTAATGTAGGGTCATCTCTCATGGAACAAAATGATTGCACACTTTGTGCTTAGGGATTCAAAAGACATGTTTAGGGTGTGGGATCAATGCTATGAGTCTAAAAATGCACTGTGGAATGTTTTCCAAGTGCTTTGAGAGTACTTAGGGTGGTTAGAGATTTAAATTTGAGTTTCCTACCAAAATTACACAATTTGAATATTTTTTCATAGGAAGGTTGTCTTAAGAAGTGGTCTAGTAGTAATATAGGCAAGTGAATATCAATGTTAATTTAATAAATTTATGTTTAAAATCAAGTTCTTAGCCCTCTTATATGGAGACATCAACTTTAAAGTTGTGTCAAGGGTAGACTTTGATTATGGTGACTATTGATAGGTAGTTATGGTAGTTATAGTAAGTATTAACTTATAGTTTATCCTTTTGATCCATTTTTTAGAGGTGTATTCATGATAATGGGTTCTAGACATAATAAATAAAGAAAGAAGGAACTCAATATTTCATGAGAAGAACTATATATTTTTTTTCCTCTGTGTATACACCATTGAAGGTGATAGTGTTTAGAGTTTATAGTGTTTAATGTGAAGAATAAGGTAGGTCTATAGAAGAGTGTTTATACACATAGTGAGTCTTCAAAATGAGAGTAATTGAGGATTGATTATTAGTGTTTATTGATTTAAATAAGTTAAGTGAAGGAATAAAAATATTTATCAACTTTGTGTAGGGTTTGGAACATAAATTTGAAACAAAATTCCTAAAGTAAGCACTAACATGCCTTATACTCTGTGACTATGTTGGTGTAGATAGTCAGTTTCATAGAATATTCCAAAAACGTAGTCATCAAAGTTGGTATTGAGGTTTTCATAAGGTATTTTTATAATTATTAGCACTTTTTAATATTTTATATAGTGGGGAAAGTGTTTTTATAAAACTTATAATCCTCTTGAGAACATCTATAGACTTTATGGTAGATGATTATATGCTAAGAGCAAAAAAATGTCACAAATAACTTGAATATGGTAATATTTAATTCACAAAGGGTTAAATTATTATTTATACATCATTTTAAGTTATTCATAAAGTCTTAATACTATTGTATGTCAAATCAAAACTCCCAAGTGCACTTACAGACCATGTATAACTGACTATGTGAGTGTTATGAGCCCAACATGTTGAGAAAAGTTGGAATAGAATAAGGTAAAATAAGAACCAATGATTGGATAAGTTTCCCATAGGTGTCAATAAGCCTAAAAACCCATCATAGACCTTTTAAATTCATTTGGAGATGTTGATGAGAAAATTAAGTACTCTTAGGTCCTACAAATCCTATGTAATTAGAAGCTAGGGTTTGAGAAGAAAACCTCATTTTGACATCATTTGAACCATTGGAAAAATTAAAAAAAATTAATTATATGTGTCATAGTGTAAGGATATTTTGTGGTTTTAAAATTGATTCCATGATCACACGTGTAAAGAGATAATACTACATTGACTCCTATGCAAGACAAACCTAATTAGGCCTAACAATGGCCTAGAAGGAGCTACAAAAGGAGTACAAAAGAAGAGTTAAGGTATAAGAATCTATGGAGAGAACAAACTCAATAAATATTATTAGGAACTGGTACTAGTTTGTCATTTAACATTAGTACAAAATTGTATAAGCAAGATTTGACAAAAAAGAGGGTTACAAGAGTGATTGTGATAAAGGAAGAAGTTGTCAATAAGAAGGAAATAGGTAATAAAGAGTGTTGATAAGATTAAAAGAGATATATAAAGGACCTAAAGTTGTAAGATGAGGCCTATTAAGTCCTTTAGAAAGAGTAAGCATTTATGATACTCAGGTGCCTCATTTGATAGAGAACATAGATAAGAAGGAATTTGTGAGTTTGTGTTTAACTCTGCATCATTTGGTATCAAAGCTAGTTTACTCTTGGTTGTGGGTGATTTTTGACAAGTACAAAGAAGAAAAGAGTTGACAAGACCAGAATAAAGATTAGACACCATGTGTCTAGAGGTGAATTGAAGGAAATGGAACTAAGAACAATGTTTTATGGAGAAAATAATGGATAAAGGTAGCAAAGATCAAGAAGATTTGATAGACAACATAGATAAGAAGGAATTTGTGAGTTTGTGATTAACTCTACATCATTTGGTATCAAAGCTAGTTTAATCTTGGTGGTGGGTGATTTTTGACAAGTACAAAGAAGAAAAGAGTTGACAAGACCAAAATAAAGATTAGACACCATGTTTTATGGAGCAAATAATGGATAAAGGTAGTAAAGATCAAGAAGATTTGATAGAGAACATAGATAAGAAGGAATTTGTGAGTTTGTGTTTAACTCTACATCATTTGGTATCAAATCTAGTTTACTCTTGGTGGTGGGTGATTTTTGACAAGTACAAAGAAGAAAAGAGTTGACAAGACCATAAGAAAGATTTGGTCAAAAATATGGTAGACCAAATGACATAGTTGATTACACCTCTGATTATGATAATGGAATCCATTGAGAATGTTCTCAAGGAGAGTACAAATTTTAGATATAGTTAATGTG
>JARHVA010005908.1:1040000-1062056 GCA_037957365.1 Torreya grandis | reverse complement strand
TTGTATTGATTCTAGATGATTTTTACCTCCTTATATAACACTTACTATTATTAATTTGAAAATTTGAGTGGTTTTGACATGATATTCATCTCAAATTTGTAGATTAGTGCATTTTGTGTTGATTGGTAGTTTTTCTCCATGTCTAGGAATTCTATGCTTATTCATGGATTTAAAGGGTTGGGATAGTTTATTACTCATGTTTCCAACATGAGAAAATTATATATGACCTTTCATCTCACCTTTCAAGGCAACTTCCTCCATGAGTATAGTTATACATAGTGCTTGCATATAGTTTGCTTATCTCATGCACGTCAGAATGAGCACCTGTAGAGGTTTGGAAGGGAATAATACATTGAAATAAAGATGTTTTTACTTGATTAAATCCTTAAAAATTGTAAGGGAACCATTTTAACCTTGTAAGGAGGTGTAATGGTTTCCCAATGTCCATACACCATGCATAGTTCATATTTATTATCTACCTGCATATAGCTAGGAATATCTACCTTCAGGGGTGCCTCAAGATGAAATTATGGTGATTTTAGAGCCTCTATAGATGATTAATATTTTTTACTAGTGTTGATATATAATAAAAAACTAGGTGAAGGTTTTAATGTTGATCATAATCACATATATCATACACATTGTCTAAATTAGACATTTGTTGCCTATATGTACAAGCGAACTCCTGTAGGTAGTTTTGACAGAGGGTTGGAATGGTTATTTTGGAACATTGAAGCATAAAATGAAATTCTATTTGAGGTCATAAGAATTTGAGGATAATTCATGAAAGACCCTTTGGAATGGATAAATTGGCATATAGGGTAAGAATCACTTTCAAAAGTTTAAATGGCATTATTCAGGCCTCTTATCTCTGAAAGCACTAAAAAAAGGCTAAAGGTTTTTTCAGACCTTATCCAACATATCTAAAGGATTGGAATTTTTATTAATATCATAATAAAATACCTTTTACAAATTTTTAAAGGGATAAAATAAGTAGAGGGAATATTTTTGGAGGTTTAAAGTAACCTACAGAGCCATTAAAACTAATCGGTGATCTCTACAGTTATATGAGCTAGTTGGTTCTTCAAAGCAATGAGATGAGTATAAATGTATAATAAGTATATTATGTGGATATTTTTAACTAAATATCACATAATAACCATATAAAAAAAATATACGGATCATTGAAGGTGGTTTCTACTCTATAACTCAATCCCAGTCCATACAGGTGGTCCAATTATGCACCTACAACAAAGCAGGTTGATAGTGAGATATAAATATGTGTTTGAGAGTATTTGAACACTTTAAAGAAGAATATAAAATGGTAAATTAATTTTTTAACCTTAATTTGAGGCTAAGGATCCCATATGAATCTTCTAGGGAAGTGAAGCAAGCCTATAGTAGGGTTTAGGGTCCACATAAAGCAAAACACAGTTGATTATGTTATCTCATTTAATAGACAATAAATAGAAAGGAGATGCCATTAAGACATGATATTGGAAAAAATGAATGAATAAAACCATAAAAATTTATTTATATCCTTAAATATCCTTAATTCATAAAACCAAAGTCCATTTAGGTCATGAACACCTACATCCACCTATAGGTTACTTTGGGCAGACAATGACCTTATTTTGAAACATATTTGATATTTTGAGAATTTGTAAGTGAATAATAGTTAATTTATGGTTACTTTAATCTTTATAGAATAAAAATATACTTATGGTGACTCTATAAACATCATGAGAAGAATTAAATGGAAACAAGGCACCTACAACAAAGTTAGACAGGGGTGTCTCAGTCCACCTACAGGAAATGAACATTATCTTAGAAGGAAGGGTTGTTTACAGATTAAAATGTATGTGAATGAAAAATTAGATAAATTAGAGTATTTATGGTGTTTATAACCTCAATTTAACCCTCAATAACCTTTAAAATACTTATATTTATATAAGTATACCCCCTAATACAAGCAAGGCTAGGAACTTGTGTAAACAGTCACCTAAGCAAAGGTATGAAGGGTCTGTGAAGAGTTGGAAGTATAAAAAAGGTCAGGATCATCTTAATTATATTTGAAAAAAACTTAATATAACCACAATGATTCACATAAATAGAGATGAGATATCTAAGATGCAAAACTTAGTCCACCTTCATACACCCATGCACAGTCTGATTATATTGAACTTAGTTTTGGATTTTGAAGTAAGGGGTTAAATGACCTAGTTAAGAGATAAAATTTTATATAAGAAACCATTTAAAATTTTATATCCCTCTCCAACACCTAACATTTTAATAAAATAGAGTAGATACCCCTTGTTCTATATCATAACAGGGGTACTTTCCTTATATAAACACAAGCAGCTTGGGAAAGAAGAGATGGGTTGAGGAGTTGAGAAGGGTTTAGACATTGAAAAAAGGTTTGGAAATTAAAAGAACACATAAGACAAGCATGAGGACACTTTATAGAAGGATGGAGCCAATTAAAATGGTCTGGGGAGCTAAGTTTGTAGGTAGACCCTAAAAGGTAGGCTTAGGCCAAGTAACCAAGTATGAGGTCACTTTCACTTTTAGACCTAAATGTGATTCCATAATAGTGGGAATATTTTTCTAGTTTCATATAAAATTTATTAAAGCTATTAAAGTGCAAGTAAATCAATCAAGAGTGTCTCACTCACCAAAGATGTAAATACGCCCACTAGGCATGGCTAAGCCTAAAATCCAAGTAAAGGGTCATTTTCAACTATAGCATGAGGACAAAATTAACATAAATTATATAATGTTTATGGGGTCAATAAATTTGTGTTAAATCTTTTGGGATTCAAGTAAATCATCAATAAGGCCTTTTTTGAGCTCAAAATCAACTCATGATGCAGGAATGGAGGAAAACAAGCACAATAGGTCATCTTTAGAAGCTCACATCTCCCATGAGGCTTTGCATGGATAAAAAATAATTTTATGGAATATATGAGGGGTATTAGACAATAAATTTGTGGAATTATTTTGCAACTCCAACTCAGGTTTTTATGAAACAAGGTTAAGGGTGACAATAGGCCTAAAACCCTTCTAAACCTTTTCTAAGAACCAGTCTTGGAAAAATGAGTTGGTAACCTAATATAAGGACATTTTTGGAATATAATATATATTTTAAATTGTATAGGACTCCCCAAGATGATTCAAACCTTTTTGATTCTATGGACTTGTACAAATAGAGGTATAAATAAGATATTTCTCATTGTTTTGTGTGTTGTCTAGGATACAAGATGAATTAGGAGATGAAAAAAAGTTTGGGTGGAATATTTACACTTAAGATAACTCAAAATATTCATTTAATTTCATGAATAAACCTATATTTTCCCCAACTAGGTCATTAATTTCAGCCAGTCAAAATTGGCCTAATGTACAAGCTAGAGAGAGGGGAGAAAATCTTCAATTAAAGTGATTTTAAGGTGACCCTAATGATTATAAGGCTATAAAGAGTATTTAAACTTGTAATTAAATCCATCCCATGTATTTTCATTGATAAATTATTCCAATTTTGAGGCCAAGTGTGCAGGGTGTATGGAAGGGCATTTTTTAAGATAACATATGATAATGGCTAATTTTTAGTTGATTTTAAAAGACAAGGCATACAATAAATTCATGGAGAGACATGTATGATGTCCCTAAATTGAATTAAAATCATTATAATTTATTTATATTAGTTACAAGATGTTCAAATAGGTCCAATCATAAAGGTAGTTTTTCTATGGAAGGGGAAGAGTTTCTTGCCACTTTTCTTTAAATTTGTGACTTAGATTGATACGTGTTGCTCATATCCTTATATGGTTCAACAAATATACTATTATAATGCATGGATAACTTAAATTATTATCTTTAAAAGTGTCCTTGTGACCCTTGGGATTCTCTCTCTCTCTCTCTCTCTCTCTCTCTCTCTCTCTCTCTCTCTCTCTCTCTCTCTCTCTCTCTCTCTCTCTCTCTCTCTCTCTCTCTCTCTCTCTCTCTCTCTCTCTCTCTCTCTCTCTCAAACTCTATAAGAGTTGGCCATTTTAGCAATGTATTCTATGTTCCACCTGAGTATGGTGAAGCCCTACTCAATTGTACAACTTTTCATCAATAAATTACTAAGTTTTACCAATTTAATTATTGTAATTAGTGTGTGTACTTGAATTTTTAATTTTTCTTAAGTGATACTCTTATTCCCTTAGCATGCTAACTCATTCTTGCAACCTATTTGCAATTAGGAAACTTCTTCTTGTAGGGCATGTGAAGTGTTATTGAGATATGCCAAGGAATAAGTGAGTTTATCTCTTCATCAGTGCCATTCAAAGCTTATTCTCTAGTCCTCCTATCTTAAATGCTCATCTTGACCTCATAATGTAACATTGATACAAGAAATTGTAGATTGGGAAAGTATATGTTTGGTTTATTGCTTGGTATTAAGTGTCATATATATGTGGTTGGATGTCATAAATATATCTAGTGTATCACCTCCATATATATTTATATTAATCTCCTAATCTCTTAGAACAAGAGTCCCACCAAGCATTCTAAAAAAATTTGTCGCTAGTATTTTCACCCTTTGAGGATATGCCAAGGCTCTCCTCATCCAAGTGGCATTATGGAGTCACTTATAGGCTTGTGGGTAGCCTAAAGAAAGAACCGAATCTCTAGATAGGGCTAACTCCCTTGATGTACCAATTGACTCTAACTACTACTAACTCTTAGGAGTGAAAAGGGAGTGAAATAATTGCAATTAAATCTAAAATAATTAAGGTGATACAATATATATATATATATATATATATATATATATATATATAGTATCACCTTAATTTTAGATTTAGGCTTGCAATTATTTCACTCCCTTTTCACTCCTAAGAGTTAGTAGTAGTTATAGTCAATTGGTACATCAAGGGAGTTAGCCCTATCTAGAGATTCGGTTCTTTCTTTAGGCTACCCACAAGCCTATAAGTGACTCCATAATGCCACTTGGATGAGGAGAGCCTTGGCATATCCTCAAAGGGTGAAAATACTAGCGACAAATTTTTTTAGAATGTTTGGTGGGACTCTTGTTCTAAGAGATTAGGAGATTTTTGGTGTTGTCTCTCAATAATCAGCCTTTGGAGGCATCTTTCTAAACATCAATGGATATTCTGAAGACATATCAACTAGTTAAGCAGGACAAGTGATCCTTTAAAGAACTTTGGTAAGCAATTTATTTATGTTATTGCTTGAAATGAAGTTTCATGGCTGCCTATGGTTATGAATTTTGCTCTTTACAAGTTGGTGAGACAATTCAAGCTTGTGACACCCCATACCAATATGAACAAGTCCTTGGTCAGTCCCAATATGACCCTTTTCAGCCCTTTCATGAGTTATATCAATATTATAACTAGTATTCTCTATGTTTTAACTCTCCTAATCAACCTAATCCTTTCTCCAAATAACCCATTTCCACCTTCAAACAAACACTTTTGGGGTATGAAAGGTATAAGTTGGAGCTTGATACGAGAAGGGGATATGGTCAAAATATTCCTAATAATTCCATCCATTAGGTGATAACTACATTATATATAGTCAAGAAAGAGTGGGAACCTATTGAGAGAGCCAATTGTCAAAGGCTCACAAGTGAGATGCTTGATGTGAGTGGTTTAGTCTCTTCCTTAGAAGATAGGATAGAAGTTCATAAAAGGTATCCTCATAAAACCTATAATCCTTTGTATCCACTTCCCCAAGTTCCATATCAGCCATACACAAACCCTATTCATGAGAAAAATCAAGCCTATCAAAGTCACCCTTTTCCTAATCATTTGGAGAAGAGAGTTGAGAAGAGAATCCTTGTGTTTGGAGCCAATATTGATAGGTAAATTGAGTTAGATAACATGCATATGCAATAGTCCATGTTGGCATCAAAGGACATATATTCTAAACCCTTATTTCCCTCTTTCATAACATCCCCATCACCCCAAAATTAGACCTCTAATCCTAGCATCATGAGCATGAGTAAGGTATTTGAGTCATAGGGAAATAAAGAGAAGAAAAGTCTTGTTAAAGAATATAAAATTGAAGAGAAGCTTGATCCTATATAAACCACTCCTAACATTCCTCAAGAAGAGAGTTCCAATCCTAAGATCATGAGATGGAGTGAAATAGTGGAATCATGGGGAAATAAAGAAGAGAAGATAGTTTTCTAAGAGTGTTAAGTGAAAAATAGATTTGACCCTTTGCAACTCCCTCCCACACTTCCTCAAGAAGATCCCTCTATTCCATGGCAGCCTTCATGCAATCCTTATTCCCATGATGATTCCTATAAACTTCAAGAGAATATTTTCTAAGAGAACCTAGCCTAAAAAATAGAGGAATTAAAAACAAATATGGGAAATCTAAGTCAAGGTGAGATGGAAGATTTAGATCAAAAAGAATATCTTATTCCGAAACACACCCCATCTCCTCTTCCTTAAGAGCTTCCAAAAGAGCCTATTACCTTGCATTATCCATATGACCTTGAGCTATATATTATACCTCTACCAACTATTTAATATTAACCTCATGATATTACCCATTACCTTGATGGACATGTGGTGTGGGAACCAAAAGAGGAGTAGTTGGTTGACAAGGAAAGAGAGATCTTACTTGAGGAAAACATCATCTTTGGAAGCCTCATTGGGCTAGATCACATAATTTCAAGATGCCTAGTCTTGGCATCACCATGGAAGAGGTTAAAGATCTTGAAGATTTTGAAAAGGAAAATTGGATTTTACCATTTGAGACACAACTTGAGAACCCTCAATAGGTATTAAGTGATGAGGAGAAGGCAAGTCCTTATGTTGAATCTCTTTACTTGGTTGATAATGAAGAAGGATTTCCTTGTGTTGAAGGACCTATTTTGAGAGAGGAAAATTAAGAAGAACATGATTAATTCATGGCTGATAAAGAAGACCTCATGAGAAATTATAAGGAATAAATAACCATAGGAACTCCCTTTGGTGAACAAAAAGATAATTCACAAGCTTTTGCTTCCATATTTGATGAGGAAGAAATGATCATTGATTCTTTTCTTACTTTAAAAAATACCATGGATGGAATAGGAGAAATTATTAATTAGTATTTGGATGACTTGTTCTAAGTCATCAGAGTAAGCTATAATCCTCTCCAAGGAGACTATGAATTAATCAAAGATGGGGAAGGCAACATTGGGACTTAAATAAGTATGCACAAGAGAAACAAGCTTTCAAATTTATCCTTTCAAGAGGTTTGTGAATTTGAGAATGATACATTTGAAGTCATAAATAGGGTATAACACCTTATAAAAGGAAATAATTAGCTCTTGAAGGATGAATAAAGATCATATTGGCCTAAAGCTTCTAAGGAACATTAAATCAATCCTTTTGAAATCATGCCCATAAAGAGGATGGAAGTTGACCATGAGAAAGTGAATGGGTAGAAACATGAAGCAAGTGATCATGTACAATAATATTTCATTTACTTGTTTAGATTGTTGGGAGTTACTTGGTTCTTAATGAGCATCATGCCAATGAGGTTGGTAGACTTTATGAGAGGCATGGAGGTAGCAATGCTAAGAGACAAAAGTCTTCTTGACTTATCCAATGATTCTTATCATGAAGTAAGAGGAATATCAATCTTCCCTTTTGATCTAGGGGGAGGTATTAATATGGTTATTTTTACATATTAGTTGTATTTTTTTTCTCTTAAGTTCCTTGAGCACATGTGCATCTTGTGTGTGTTTATTTTCTTTGTTGTGTGTGTCCTTTTCCTTTGTGTGGTTCTGGTAGTCACTAGTTATCTTATGTTGATCAAATTTTTAGTCAATAATCAAATATTATTATTATTTTTAGTCCTTATATGTCTCCATAATCCCAATGGACTGATAAGGTTACTGGTTTAGTTAGTATAGAAGACATATTACCCCTATGAGTCAATAATTTGTTGACCAATTTTGACTTTTAGGTCAAAATAGGGCACCCCTACTAAAAAAGAATAATTTTTAGGCATATAAGGGGGTATAATATATTTTAATAAGGTGTATAATAGGTTAATTAATTTCATTTTATGTTATAATAACTTTGGTCATTAGTTCTCTAGGTCTATTTATCATTTTGAGTCATTTTAGGGGGTCAAATAGGTGTATTTAATGATTTGTACAAGTTTTTTGGGAAATTCACAAGTGTAAATGGGTTATTTAACACCCCATGTGTAAATATAATTCTTAATTAATTTAAAATACTTGATATATGGTAGGTGGTTCAAAGAAAGGGTAGTTTTCTTTACCAAAAATGAGAAAGTGGCACTTGTATGACCTCTTTGGGAAGTGTACCAATTAGAAAATGTGTAAATGTTACTCTTAAAATTCCTTATTGTAAAATACATGTTTTTAATGATCTGAAACTTAAATTTATTACTCAAAATAATTATCTCTCTTTCACCCTCCTAGCATAGAGAAGTGACCTATAGGTTTTTGCTTAGTATAGATAACATATAGGGTTTCAGGTAAAATGCTCTCGAGGGAATGTTAAAAACTAAAATGAATTAAAATAAATATAATAATTTTTAGGAATTATGGGATGTACTTCATGAACCATTCATTTGAAGTTGACCTTCTAAAACTACCTATCAATCTACGCACCTTTCAGTTTTAGACCTTCTTCGAGAAAATTTGTATGTTTCAGATGTTGATATTGATTAAAAATGATGTACACATCATTATATAACACTTACCATGATTATTTTCAACATTGGAGTGGGCTTTACATGCTATTCATCTCAAATTTGTAAATTAATGCATTTTATGTTGATTGGTAGTTTTTCTCCATGTTCAGGAATTTCATGCTTGTTCATGGATTCAGAGGATTGGGATAGTTCCTTCCTAATGTTTCCAACATGTTAAAATTAGCTATGAACTTTCATCTCACATTTAAAGGTAACTTAATCCATGAGTATAGTCATACATAGTGCTTGCATACAGTTTGTCTGTCTCATACATGTCAAAATGAGCACTTGTAGAGGTTTGCAAGGAAATACTAGGCTGAAATCAAGATGTTTTGACTTGATTCAATATTTAAAAATTGGAAAGGAACCATGTTAACCTTTCAAGGAGGTGTAATGGTTACCCAATGTCCATACACCATTCATAGTTCATATTTACTGTCTACCTGCATGTAGCTAGGAATATCTACCTTTAGGGGTGCTTCAAGATGACATTATGGTGAGTTGAGAGCCTCGATAGATGATTAATATTTTCATAAGTGTTGAGAGAGAATACAAAACCTAGTGAAGGGTTTAATATTGATCATAATCACATATAGCATACACATTTTCTAAATTAGACATGTGTTACTTGTATGTACAAGTGAACTCTTATAGGTAGTTTTGACAGAGGGTTGGAATGGTTATTTTGGAACCTTAAATGATAACATGAACTCTTATTTGAGGTCATAAGGTGAGGATAATTCATGAAATACCATTTGGAAGGGATAAATTGGCATATAGGGTAAGAATCACTTTCAAAAGTTTAAATGTCATTATTTAGGCCTCGTCTCCAAAAGCACTAAACAGAAGGCTAAGGGTTTTTTCATACCTTATCCAACATATATCCTAAGGATTTTGATGCATCTTAAGGATTGGAATTTGTATTAATATATAAAATAAGACCTTGTGCAAATTTGAAATGCATAAAACAAGTAGAGGGCATATTTTTGGAGGTCTAAAGTAACCTACAAAGCCACTAAAACTAATCAGTGATCTCTATAATTAAATGAGCTAGTTGGTTCTTCAATGCAATGAGATGAGTCTCAATGTATAATAAATAGATTAGGTGGCCTATTTGAACTAAATATCACATAATAACCTTAAAAAATAAGGTGAGGGAGCATTAAAGGTGGTTTTCACTCTATAACTCATTCTCAGTTCGTATAGGTGGTCCAATTATGCACCTGCAACAAAACAGGTTGATAGTGACCTATAAATGTGTGTTTGAGAGTGTTTAAACACTATTAATAAGAATATAAACATAATAAATTAATTTTTTGACATTCATAGAAGGTTAAGGATCCAATATGACTATTCTAGGGAAGTGAAACAAGTCTATAACAAGGTCCACATAAAGCAAAACATAGCTGATTGAGTTATCTCAGTCAACAAAAAGTAAGTAGAAAGGAGATGCCATTAAGACATGAGCTTGGAAAAATTTAATGGAGACCACCATATAAAGTTATTTATAACCTTACAGATACTTAAGGCATCAAATCCAAATTCCATTTAGGTCATGAACACCTACAACCACTTGTAGGTTACTTTGGGCAGACAATGACCTTATTTTGAGACATATTTGATGTTTTGAGACTTTGTAAGTGCATAATAGTTCATGTATGGGTATTGTAACCTAAAAGGATTAAAAATAGACTTAGGTGGATTATATAATAACCATGAGTGGACTTAAATGGAAAAAATACACATACAACAAAGTTGAATAGGGGTGTTTTAGTCCACCTACAGGCAATGAACACAGTCTTAGAAGGAAGGGTTGTTTAAATATTGAAATGTATGTGGAGGAACAAGTACATGAATGAGAGTATGTATGGTTTTTATAACCTTAGGTGAACCTTAAATCCCATTTAAAATACTTGTATTCATACAATTATACCTACATGTATACCTCCTAATATAAGTAAGGTTAAGAACTTGTGTAAACAATCACCTAAGCAAGAGTATGAAGGGTCTATGAAGAGTTGAAAGTATACACAAGGTCAAAAGAATATTAATTATAGTTAAGAAAACTTAATATAAACACCATGATGCACATATATATAGAGTATATCTCTAAGATTCAAAACTCAATCCACCTTAATACACCCCTGCATAGTTTGCCTATACAAACTCAGTTTTGGATTTTGAAGCAAGGGGTCAAATGACCTAGTGAAGGCTGAAATTTTGTATAAGACATCCCTGAAACTTTTATATCCATATAAAACAACTAAATTGTTGATATAAATAGATTATATATCCCCTGTTCTATCTTAGAATAGGGGTACTTTCCTTATACAAACACAGATAGCTTGGGAAAGAAGAGATGGTTTGAGTAGTTGAGAAGGGTTTAAACATTGAATAAGGGTTTGGAAATCAGAAGAGAACCTAGGAAAAACATGAGGACACCTCATATAAGGATGGAGCCAAGTATAATGGTCTGGGGAGCTAAGTTTGTAGCTAAACCCTAGAAGGCAAGCTTAGGCCAAGTAACCAAGTATGAGGTCACTTTCACTTTTAGACCTAAATGTGATTTAAAACTAGTGGGAATATGTTTTTAGTGTCATATAAAATGTATTAAAGATATTAAATTGAAAATAAATCAATCAAGAGGGTCTCACTCACCAAAGTTATAAATAAGCCCACTAAGCATGGCTAAGCCTAAAAGCCAAATGGAGGGTCATTTTCAACTATAGCATGAGGTGAGAATTAAAATACATTGGATCATGTTTATTGTGTCAATGAATATGTTTTAATTATTTTGGGAGTCAAGGAAATCATTAGGAAAGCCTTTTTTGAGCTCAAAATCAACACATCATGTAGGAATGGAGGAAAACAAGCACAATAGGTCATCTTTATAAGCTCACACCTCCAATGAGGCTTTAAATGGATACCAAATAAGTTTAGGGAAATAGGATGGGTCTTAAAAAACAAATTTGTGGAATTTTTTTTGCAACTCCAATGACAATTTTTTATGAAATGAGCTTAAGGTTGAAAATATGAATAAAACCCTACTAAACCCTTGCCAAGGACCAGTCTTGGAAAATTGATTTGGAAAGATAATATAATGACATATTTGGAACATAATATCTATTTAAAATTGTATAAGACACCCATAGGATGATCCACACCTTTTTTTATTATATGAAATTGTATGAATGGATGTAAAAACATACTTTTTCTCACTATTTTATGTGTTGTGTAGGCTACACGATGAATTAAGAGATGATAAAGTTTGGGTGAAATATTTAAACTTAATATAACTCCAAATATTAATTTAATTTCATTAATAAACCTATAATTTTTCCAACTAAGTCATTATGTTTAGCTAGTCAAAATTGGCCTAATACATAAGCTAGAGAGAGGGGAGAAAATATTAAAGTGAGTTTAATGTGCCCTTGATGATTTAAAGGCCATATATGGTATATAAAATTTTAATTAACTCCATCCCATGGATTTTAATGGAAAAATTATGACAATTTTGAGGCCAAGTGTGCAAGGTGCATGCAAGCACACTTTTTAGGATAACAGATGATGATGGCTCATTTTTAGTTGATTCTAGAAGACCAAGCATGAAATTATTTAATGAAGAGGCATGTTTGATGTACCTAATTTGTATTACAATCATCATAATTGATCCATATTAGTTAAAATATTTTAAAATAGGCCCAATCATGAAGGCATTTTTTCTATGCAAAATGAGGAGTTTCTTGCCACTTTTCTTCAAAATTGTGACTTGGATTGGCACTTGTTGCTCCTATCCTTACATGGTTTGACCCATATAATCTTATCATGTATGGATAACTAAAATTATTATCTTGAAAAGTGTCCTTGTGACCCTTTTAATTCTCTCTCTCTCTCTCTCTCTCTCTCTCTCTCTCTCTCTCTCTCTCTCTCTCTCTCTCTCTCTCTCTCTCTCTCTCTCTCTCTTCTCTCTCTCTCTCTCTCTCTCTCTCTCTCTCTCTCTCAGAGTTAGCCATTTTGGCATTGTATTCTATGCTCCACCTAAGTATGGCAAAGCCTTGTTCAATTGTAAACCTTTTGATAAATAAAATGACTAATTTTTACCTCTTCCATTACTATACTTAATGTGTGTACTTTAATGTTTGATTTTTATTAAGTGATACTCTTGTTTCCTTAGCATGCTAACTCGTTCTTGAAACCTATTTGTAGTTGAGAAACTTCTTTTTGAAGGGAATGTGAAGTGTTATTGAGATATTTAAAGGAATAATTGAGTTTGTCTCTTCATCAGTGCCATTCAAGGCATATTCTCTAATCCTCCTATCCTAGATGTTCATCTTGACCTCACAATGTAACATTGATGCAAGAAATTATAGATTGGGAAAGTGTATATTTGGTTTGTTTTTTAGTCTTAAGTATCATATATATGTGGTTGGATGCCATAAATATATCTAGTGTATCAAATCCATTATTTTATCTTTAATTTTAGTTATTTCTCTCCATTTTAACTACCAAGAGTTAGTAGTAGTTATAGTTAAGTGGTACATCAAGGGAGCTCGCCCTATCTAGAGATTCACTTCTTTCTTTAGGCTACCCACAAGCCTACAAGTGTCTCCATCATTCCACTTGGACTAGGAGAGCATTGGCATCTCCTAAAATGGTTAAACTCCAAGTGAAAATAGTAATAATGTTTTTCTATGGTTCCAAATGTCAGTGTGGTGGGGAATCTAGTATCATCCTTATCCCCCTTATCAGTGAGCCACTCCCTTTATCATATAAATTTGAATTTAAATTTACCAACAATGTGGTTTATTAAGAAGCCCTAATGATAATCCTTCAAAATACCTTAGCCTTGGGAGTCAAAATAATCAATATCTTTGATGACTCCTAACTTGTGGTCAACCAAGTCACTGGGATTTACTAGTATAAAAATGAGGTTCTACATATGTATAAGAAACTAGTTATAGAGATTTCAGCATCATTAAGACACTACCATATTTAAACCATGCCATGATCTACCAAAAATTTGTCGATACCATGGCTTCACTCACCTCTCAAATCCCATCAACACCCTCAGACTCCAAACTATTAGTCATTGCCCATCACCTCACAAAGCCCTCCTACACCAAATTAGAAACTCTAACCATCTTTAGTGTGGAGGAGATCCTACCTGACCTTTGGTATAAAAACACTTTTACCTACCTTCACCTTGGAGTAGTTACCTCTTGCCTCTATTAGAATGTTTATCATGTGTTTATCCAAAGCACCTCTTGTTATACCATTTTAGGTAGAATTCTCTACAAACATGGTTTTGATGGCCTCCTATTCCATTGTCTTCATAGTCTATGATCCTCTCATGATATCAAAGAGAAACATGAGAGTATTTGTTGGGGCCACTTTATTAGAATAATTATAGCTAAATTCATCCTCCACTTGGAATATTACTGGCCCACCCTAAACCAAGACTATTGTGATTATGTGAAAAAGTGTGTCAAATGTCAACAACATGCTAATTTACATCATACAACTAGCAATAGTCTTCACATTTCCATAGGATTTTGGCCCTTTTCATGATGGGGTCTAGACCTTAATAGTGAAATCAACCCCCACTCTTCACAATGACATCATTCTATCATTACCACAACCAAATATTTTACCAAATGGGTGGAGGATATTCATCTTATCTCGACAAAAGCTAAAATGATTATTGAATTTATCACCTACCATATCATTATCTATTTTAGTGTTCCCCATAAGATCATCACTGATAATGGAAAATGTTTCAAAAATAAGCAAGTTCAAGGCCTTTGTGACGTATTTGGTATTAAACTTAGGTTTTCATCACCTTATCACCCACAAGCAAATGGACAAGCTGAAGCCTCTAACAAAACCCTTAACAACATGCTTACCAAAATGGTTAATGTTTCAGGTTAGGATTGGTGCTTTCACATCCCTTTTTCCTTATGGGCATATCTTACTAACATATAAACTCTTATAGGTGTGATGCCTTTTTCTCTTGTGTTTATAATCGAGGTTGTATTGCCTCTTGAAGTCCAAATATCTTCTCTTCACATATCTTTGCATGACCTTGTTTCATAAAATGAGTATTATCAATAATTTTTAGGAGTGTCAATTGGCCACTCTCTCCCATATTAATGTATATCAAGAATGAATCAAATGAGCTTATAAAAAAAACTTGAAAGTTTGAGAATTCAACATTGGGGATCTTGTCCTGAAGGAAAACCAAGATATAACTAATATAGAGAACAGAAAAATAGGCAAATTTTCTTTCAAGTGGATTGGACCTTACATAACTACCCATAGTTATGAATCAGGAGCTTATCATTTGTCCTCTTTTGAAGGCAAACTATAATGTGAGCCTCTCAATGCTGCACATTTGTGTCCCTTTTATTATTATATAGGGATCACAATCATCATTTGTCTAACTTAAGCTCATCCCTTGTAACCACATTCATTTCCCTCTTTTTATGGATAAGTGACTAAAACTAAATCATGTGATTATCTGTCATAATTATAGCCAAATCTTGAATTGTGGGTACCACAATTTTATCCATGGCATGATTCTCATAGTACTTCCCATCTCCTTGAGATCGGTTCTTATGGTCATTGTCACCTATACCTATTTTTCACCTACTGAACCTTCATGTAAGCTTATTTTTACCTTCATAAAGGTAATCCATTGAGCATGTATGGGCAAGTCTATGTCAATAAAAATCAAATAAAATCAAAATAAATATCAAATAGAAAAAATAAATTATGGGTCATCCTTAGCATTTGCAAACTTCTCCCTTGAAGGATAACTATTGAAAATCCTCTGAAATTACCAAACATAAGGTGAAAAACTCTCTTTAAGGATAGGTATTGAAAGCATATGAACTAAGAACATAAACTTAGATCACTCCTTTAAAGGATGGCTGAGTAAAGCATTAGTCAAAGCCAACAACTTCTTGGAAGCTTCCTGTATCGATTAGCTTCACTGACCCTTCAGAAAAAGAAAAAGTAAAAACAAAAGCAAGACCAAATAAATTTTGAAAGCTACAATCAGCTCTCATAATAACAATAATATTGGAAAGCCACAATTTGATCTCCTTAGTAGACTTACCACATTGATTAGTCTACACTTTATATATGGACATAGACTTGTTTATACTACCTCTTTTGAACCCTACAACAAAGGCATACTAGCATCACTAACGGTTCTAGTTTCATCCATTATCCCTCCACATATCATATGCATGGGACTATGAGCTTATTTAACACAATTTAATTTGGATCCCTATCTATCAATATAAGCATGCTAATGTAAAGCACTAGAAAAGATTGTTTTCACTAAGCCAATCCACTTTTGGGTTTCATGTCAGTATTTACCAGTGAAAAGGCATCTTGTTCCTTTTATTATGTTTTATTAGTTTATGTAGGCCTATCACTATGAACATGAATAATAAACATCACATCAAAATCATGAACATCATGAAATATGTCAACAAGCAATGACATTTATCTATCAATAAGTAAAACAACATGTAAACATATCACAACAAACCATGAACATCAATCACATCATATGCACCTATAAGCATGTCAGTACACCATCATAAGCATAAATAAAGTCAATGAGAAAAACATTAGGGCGTATACCATTTCCCATTTCACCTATATAACCATGAATAAACACATAACATGTATCCATCCATAACATATCCTATCATAACCATGAGCAAAATCAGATCATCATAGCTAACTTTCTAGCATCACATGCCTAAGCTATTAAGTGAAACATCATAAACATGAACCAAAACCATAAGAAAATATCATATATAACATTGTAAGAATCCATCATATATATTGAATCATCAAAAAATAATATATGATAGATATGTCAAGCTCTCTCAAAAACATATACATCTTGTTACATCGATGCATAGGTTGATATCAAAATAATACATCAAAATAAAATATCTCAACATAATCATAAACCTGCACAAAATTAAAACACAGCTTAGATTCTAAATTGTCTCATCTATGCTATATTTTAAATGAAACCCTAACCCTAACATATTTGACCTCACCATAACCATAACCCATTTACCTCTTGTACCCAACCTAGCTAACCAAACTTTAGGTATAACTGCTTATCTTAACCCTAATCATTAGAATCTCGGTCAAAACTATGCCTAAGCCCTAAACACCTTTAAAAACCCTAACTTATGATGGCTAACCACCAGTGGTCATGATGACCACTAATAGTTTGGGACCCCTAGTTCTTAGGGTGTTGATTGTTGCCTATTAGAACTGACCATTGATGGTCACCTATGGGAATTCCATGGTCAAAATTACCAAACCTACCAAGACCCAAAGTAGGGAAAATTTTCAAAAATACTACCCTACATAACATCCCTAGATAACTATGCTACGTAAATCACCTACCCACCCTATTAATTTGATGCTCTACCCACCCCATTTCCCCAAAACCCCCAAAACCCTATCTATAACATGTAGACCCTCCCCCCATGCAAACACAAGAAAATAAAAAATCAAACCTATCTACCAATTTAGTACACCCCTACCTCATTTCTTGACCCCTTCCATGGTTTGAGCCCTCGAATAGGTGCCTAGTTGCATCCTCATGTTTTCTACATCCTAAACCCATGAACTCTAACACATGACTCTAACCAATGAGCAACATCCACCTCAGCATGTACCCTCCTTGAAAATCACTAAAATTTCCCAAAGCTTGATTAGAATAAGCCCAATAGTAAAAGTGACAAATTAACTTTTTATTTTTTAATTTTAGCCCTTGAACTTTTAGGGTTTCCCTTGACTATCAATGATCAGGTTGACCATCGATGGTCACCTTTTGGGGACCTTGACCATCAAAGGTCAGGATACCCTAAAAACCCACTTTTCACCTTTTACTTGCAATCTTTTAATTTCATGAAATTTACATCAGGATCTTACCTACTTTGGAGATGCCTTTCTCCCACTGACTTAACCACCTCATCACCTCATTATTGGTCTCTTTTGACCCATATGGCATGCAATTTTGTGATACCTTTTACTTGGTCCTTTGATCATAGTGAAAAATTTCCATGTTGACCCTTTTGTATTTTTCTCCACATCATGCATACTGACCTACTTGTGTCTCACTAGGAGAAATTCCTATCTTAGATACCCATGAAACTTGATCCATTTGTGTTTTCCTTGAGAGCACTTCCTACTTTGAATACCCACTAGATACATAATAATCACTTAGGAGACTTAAATTTATAAGTGTTACCATCTACCATGCCTATAGGTGGTCATATGGTTCACTTATCACTTGTATTTATTAGCACCAACCCTTATTTTTACCAACATTGGAAACTTTATCTATGTGCGATCTTGGTTGTCACACCTTTCATCATATTCTATGTGCATGTTTGTGTTTTAAATTTTTGACCTCATGTCATCACCTAGTGACTCACCATCTACCACTTACCAAACCCATCCCCACTTATCTCCACCTCACCAACTCTTGTTTTGAGTGGGAACACCTCTTCCCACTCTCAAGGTAACCAAACCCTTGACCCATACTCCATTTTATTTTTGAAACTCATTCATGCAAGCCACACAACAAAAAGGAGTAAGATGTAGATAGTGTAAATCCACACACCTATAATTCTAAAAGTTGAAGTAGCCCTTTAAGTACCCTGAGACCTTGTTAGGACCAACCTACACCTATTAGGCCTAAACCAACCAATCCACACTTAGTTATATATAGCTGAGTATCCCTGACCTTCAGGACCCTATTCTTGTGGACCTTGAACATCGACAGTCAAGGTGATGATCAACATTTAGCTTTGGGAACCCCTAACCATCAATGGTCAAGATCCACCTATTTACCAAGAGAATACAAGCTCTACCAACCCTTTTCTAAATATAAACTTATCTAATTTGTGTTACAAGCCTTTACATGCACAAATTATATTTAAATGACCCAGTTACACCTTCACTTCCACCTCTTGCTTATGCCTATAAGAGAGAGAGGCTTGGGAGGTCAAATGGATCTATAATAATTATCAACTTATAGATTAAAGAGTTTATTTTACAAGTTAATCAGGTCAATCAGATCAATCAATGCCATCCACATTATCAAGCATTATCAACCATCTTATTGAGAGCCAAGTTGATATCATTTCTCAACCAAGATTTTAGGTACATTACTCTATTGGAATTGAGCCACATTCCACCAACAGGCTAAATACATCAACCACCCACCCAAATAACTTCTATACTTTCTTATCTAAAAGTATTCCTTCTAAGCCAAAGAGGATCTATTCATAATATTTTGATTTAACATGTGCAAAACCAAACAAGTTTTTCAACCATACCTGTATCGAGTTTCTTTTCTCTCTTTCTTTAGAACTTAAGTGAAAATTTACATGAATACTTATACTCAAAGGGGATATGTGATATAGGTCTTGAGAAATAATCCCATGCATTTGTATCCATCCCTAATCCACTATAACCCATCCCTAATTTGATTCTCACTTTTGCCTAGTTTTCTCACTGTCTTCTTCATTAGGCCTTTTTAATGATAGGCTAACTTTCATGACTGGTTTAACATATTTAAAGTCTATAAATTGATTAAAACCTTACATGATCATAAAATAAAAGTCTCACACATCATTTTACTAATTTGACCTAGTTAAACCTACCTATTATATCAAAAATATGAGAAACAAAAGGTTTCTTGTAGCTTCCACTCACTCTTCTAACATACCTATGCCACTTGGAGGTACCTGGGAGAGTTTACTAATACATACAATCATCATATTAGGTCAATCAAACCATTATGAGCACTTTTAAATCATATATTACATATTGGGTCACTATTAGTGTTTTAGAGAGGGTTTAACTTGTTATTTTATTATTTTTCAAAATAATGGAGTTTAATTCCTAATTAATAAATAGGTTTGGAGTAAAGTAAATTAGTAAGTAATGTGCAATAATTAAGCCACTAATTTATGTAAATAGATTATATATTTTTATTTTTCTAAAAATAGTAATAAATGAGAGAAAATATGACTTTAGCTTATTCTAAGTTATCCAGCCTGAGATAGGGATTAAGAATTTAAGTACAGGACTAAGTGTCAAAAACATGTTTCCAAACTTCATTTTATGATTGGATAAGAGCACTGAAAGTGGGACACCATACTATTTGGCACTATAGTCCTTTTTTAGCACTGTTGTTTAGGTGATTTGAGTTTTTTGGGTTATACTTGATAGGTCTATGTTATCCTGTCAGTGAAATATCAAGGCTTGAAAGTCTACAGAGCTCATTGTGTGTCTATTTTAATCTTCAAAAGCCCTAGGAGCTCTTTGTGCTTAAACTTGAAAGGAAATTTGGGAAAGAGAGATAAGGGGTTAGTGTGTAAAGGATATGCTAGATGCACTTCACACCCCATGTGTGGGCACACTGCCTACATACCAATACTCTGAGAAGGGATCAAGATAATGCAATTCTTCTATTGAAGTGCATGGTGTAATTATGCATGAAAATATAACTAGATGAAAAATTGGGTGTACTTCAGATGTTTCAAAAATTATGCAAGGATTTGAATAAGATTGGAATAATATTGTAAGGTTGTGTGTAGAGAATAGGGAAAAGTGCTTGAGTGTACTTGCTTGTATTCTTGATTCTCTTTTGTAAATGAGTGTTAACCCTTCTAAATGGACTTTGAGTGACTTTTTATAGGGAACTTAATGATCATGAGTTAAATGGATTCATGTTAGGATGACATGAATTAAGATAAGGATTTGGGAAAATATGATTGTTGGGACCAAAAGTACACTTGGATAAAATAGAACACCTTGGGTTTCAACGCTCCTATTCAAGTTGGGTGCTATTTTATAGAGGGAATAAGACCTGGGGGGATGGATTCAAGCCTAAAAGAGCTACCTAGATTTATAAGGGTTAAGTCCAGAAGGGTGTGGATGACTGGGAATTAGTGAAAGAAAAGCCTATAAGGGTTGTGCAAGCAAGTAGGAGGACCTATGGATTGAGTGTCATTAGCCACACTCAAGTAACCAAATTTTACATTTTATATTATTTAATTTCCCCCCCCCTTTATTCTAGTGATTCATAAAAGTGAAATAATAGGATAAAGGAAAGTAGAAATCATACCCGAACTCACCTATAAGGGAAAATATCATGAAGTTATGTGGTGCTGGATGTGCATAGAGAGAGCACACTGTGAAGTGTGAATCTGTAATGAAAAACATATAGTGGATCAATTCTTACTAGGTAAATTGTATATAAAATAAGAATGTGAATAGTTGGGTAAGATAAATAGGAAGAGAAAGGAATGAATACACCTCATCGGGTATGTGAACTAATACAAAACCTGTTGTGATACTAGATTATACTAGATGATATTGGGTATGTGTTAAATCAAGATTAATATCATGAATAGAGTTAAGTGCTCAATTATATAGAAGGTGGCTCAAGAATGAAAAGGTAGACCCTTTAGATCCATCATCACTAACTAAGTGAATTTAATGAATCATGCATGTGTTAATCGATGTTTGGACTATGTGTCTAATCCCTCTAAATAGGTGGCTTAAGAATACAAAGGCTAGCTACTCCTTTGGCTCCATAATTTCCCCATGAAGTGAAGATATGAAGTGATACTGGCATAGAATATATGTCATATGATATGGTTCATGTATCCCATGGATGCTCTAAAAATCTAACAATGTGGCATAGATAGTTGAATGTATGCTAGAAACTAGGCCACTCTTGGTGATTTCGAAAGATGGAGGTTAGGATTGTATGAAAGCCACTCCAAAATTGATGCAATATGCTTATGTGAAAGCCACTTGGGAACTTGGTTAGTCAATAATTTAAACTTGTATGAAAATTTTGTTAGTAATTTAACCTATTAAGGCCAAATTACTACTATCATTTGAAACTTTCAAAAAACCATTCAATAGCCATTTAAAGATAAGAATTATGGCCTAAAATAACTAATTTAGGTAGAAAAAGGTAAAAAAAATTATTGTAAATGGGTCATTTTATTTTAAAAAATAAAATTATCAAGTTCAAATATGCAGATAATTCATGCACAAGAGTCAATTTTGTAAGAAAATTAAGGTTTCTAGGCGCTACAAGTGGTTTTAGGACCTAAAATTTTGTACATAGGGTCATCATGACTTGATAAAACTTATTGAAAAATTTCATGGACATTATATGAGTGGATATACTGTTTTTTGTAACAGTCCTCAGTATGTCTGTTGGAGATCACCATTGGAGCAGGCATCATTCTGAAGTGC
>JARHVA010005908.1:972500-1035000 GCA_037957365.1 Torreya grandis | reverse complement strand
CTGATATGACAATCTGCTAATAGATCTATGTCATACTATAGGTAATGTGATCAATCAAAAATCAAGCAATATGTATAATATAAAATGTGGCTAATGTTATGTGTTTCCTACCTAAATCTAAATAACTATCTCTATATCCATAAAGGTATCCATGTGAACTATATGTGTTAAGTGATCTAACTATGTCCATAAGTGTGGGGTATATCCTAAGAGTGTAGTGTGAGATGCTAAAAGTACTATAGGATGTGGTATGTGAGCTCTATAATCATCTTGATATTCTATTGGGCTAACTGGTGTAAAGTTCAATCCACAAAAATAGTCATCTATGGGTGTGGGTGTCATATCATCATCTGAAGAAGATTATGAATCTGTATCAACATCATGTAAATATGGTAACTCAGAATTTACAAGGGGCAATTGTGATATAGGATTCTCATCATCTATAGTGATATAATATGGTACTAATACAATGATATCTATAACTAGTAGATTAACTATGGAATCAATCAAAACTACTAGTATTATTGTTAGTGATAGTAGATGTGTAACATGTGTTAGAACTATGACCAATGAAGTAGTTGGAATGATTGAAGCTACTATAACTGGTAGAATAGCTGGTGTTGATGGTGTGACTATAAGTGGAGTGTGAGAAGTGTTAGTCTCTCCAACCTCATATGTATATATTTGATCAATATAAATGTTATGAGGTGGTGATATACTATGAGATATGGTTTCCCATATCGTTAAATAGTCAAAGCTGACTCTGTAAGTCAACAATATCTAAATAGTTGGTTGTTTGTTGGACATGTGTATAGATATCCCTCATGGAGAAACTCAATACATCAATTAAGAGTGGAATGAATGGCCCCCATGGTATGTATCTAGGGTCATTCAATTAAAATATTATAGTGGAGAGGACCTAACATGACATAAAACTATGTAGAGAGGGTTTTTAGTCCCACCATGATATCTAAAGTAATAATGCCTAATGTCTATTGTGGTATATCATTGAACCCTAGAATGTTCTTATATGTTTTTTGCATTGATGCTAAATCTACACCCATGGCTTGTAAGAATGTGATATTACATATATTTAGTTTGGAACTACTATTAACAAGAACTCTCTTGACTACATTGGTTTTGACTTGTACTTGTATGAATAGTGGAAAATTTTGATCAATAATTATCTGAAAAGACATATCCTCACTATCAAAATAAATTACATCTTTGATAGTGTTTAAAGTGTTGACCACTGATTCAAAATAAGAAGGTTCTAAATCAATAGGCATATAAGTCTGATTTAGTACCTGATAAATAATATCCTTGAATACATTAGCTTTCTAAAGCAGTTCTAACATGGAAATTTTAGTTAGAGTGTTTCTCAACTGATCAACAATGTTATATGCCTTGTGCAAATCTACCTATGTGAATGGGTTGGGCTTAGGATGACTTGGAATATTGGGGTGATGGGGCTCCTGGGTAGGTGGAGGAGGCATAGTGGCATGTTGAGTAATAGCTCTAACTACATTATCTACTATCCATATAGGAGTATTAATAACTATGAGAGGAGAACAAAGATAATTGAAGAGTTGAAGAGGTGGAGGGACAAAAGGTGTCAACTAGGCTCTCTAGTGATGGGTAGTGACCTAGGGAAGAGTGAAATGGAACATGCAACATGACTTACTATGGGGGAGGGGCTCCAAGGGAGGTGATGTAGGAGATGGATTAACATGTTTAAGAATAAATTGTTTAGCATCATCCTATCTAATGAAAAATAAGCATGAAATGAAAATAATGAAACTTTATACTAACATATGATAAACTTCATCATTCATGTACACGATAGGACCTATTATGGTTTCCTTATTATTTTCAAGAAATGTAAGAATAGTTTTAAAATAAAGTAGCATCTTTTTTGTAATTTGGCTATGGATGTAAGGTGATACCTTAAGAAGCAAAGTAGGAGCTAGTATATGCAACTAGGGATTTTTCAAAAATATTTATGAAAAATAATATAAATTTTTGAATTTAAAATTGATTTATTGAGTTTGATATACAACTAAAAATTCAAAAAATTATTGGAAAATTACTAGAAAAATAACTGAGAGCTAGTTAATGCAACTAGGGATTTTTGAATGAATTTTTAAAATTAGTATGATAATTTTAAAAACTTGATATGAATTTATAGATTTTTTTTAGAATTTTTCTTGAAAAATTTAGGAAAATTTAGAAAATATTTCTAAACTTAGCAAAATATATTTTCCCTGGTATTTGGAATGTTTTTGTATGCAAAAATGACCTAGTATGTGCAAACTAAGGGTTTTATAAAATATATTGAGAAATTTGCAATTAATTTATAGATTTATAATTTTTAAATACATAAAAAATTATGAAATTATGGTAAAAAATCAAAAATAATTTACCCTAGGGTTTCTAAGGTTTTTGTGCAAAATTAGATGTAAGTCAGTTTCACCAAATGTTTCATTATTTTTTAGAATAATAGAGTTTTATTCCTAATTAATAGATAGGTATATAATAAAGTAAATTAGTAAATAATGTGTAATAATTAAGCCATTTATTTATGTAAATAGATTGTATTTTTTGCCCTTTTATAAAAATAGTAATAAATGAGAGTAAATATGACTTAGCTTATTCTAAGCTATCCAGCCTGAGATAGGGCCTAATAATTCAAGTACAGGACTGGGATAGTGTCAAAAATAGGTTCCTAAACTTTGTTTTTTGATTAGATATGAGCACCAAAAGTGGGGCACTCTACTATTTGGTATTTTAGTCATTTTTTGGTGCTATTTTCCAAGTGATCTATGTTTTTTGGGTTCTGCTTGATAGGTCTATGTTACCCTATCAGTGAAATATTGAATCTCGAAAGACTACAGATCTCATTGTGTGTCTGTTTTAATATTCAAAAGACATAAGATCTCTTTGTGCTTAAAATTGAAAGAAAATTTGGTAAAGAGAGAGAAAGGGTTAGTGTATTAAATATACACTAGATGCACTTTTCACCCCATTTATGGGCACACTACCTACATACTAATACTTTGAGGAGGGATCAAGATAATGTAGTTCTCCCATTGAAGTGCTTGGTGTAATTGTGTATGAAAATGCAACTAGATGAAAAACTAAGTGTATTTTTGATGGCTAGGGATTGGTGCAAGGATTTGAATAAGCTTGGAATAATATTGGAAGACCTTATGTAGAGAATAGGGAAAAGTGTTTGAGTGTACTTGCTTATATTCTTGTTTCTCTTTTGTGAATGAGTATTAACCCTTCTAAATGGAATTTTATAGGGAACCTAATGATCATCAGTTAAAATAATTCACATTACAATGATATGAATTAAGATAAGGATTTAGGAAAATATGACCATTGGGACCAAAAGTACGCTTGGATAATAGCACCAAAAATAGGACACTGTGGGTTTTAGTTCTCTTATCAAAGCTATGCATTATTTTCCATAGGGAATGAGACCTAGGGGGATGGATCTAGGCTTGAAAGAGATACCTAGGTCTATAAGGGTTAAGTTTGGAAGGTTTTTAATGACTAGGAATTAGTGAAAGAAAATCCTATAAGGGTTATGAAAGCAAGTAGTAGGACCTATGGATTGGGTGTCGTTAGCCACACTCAAGTAACCAAATTTCACATTTTATATGACTAAAATTGTCTTCCATTCTTAATAATATTTCATAAGGCTTATGCCCTCAACCCAAAAATAAATGTCAAGAAATTTAATCTAGGAACATTCCCAAACTACCATGAACTTATTAGATCCTCATGAAAATGTTGCACATTCCAATGAGAATAAGAAAATCCTTCTCAGGTCTATAATACCTCATTCAATGCACACAAAAAACTTTAAAACCACATTTCATGCTTTCTCATTTAGTTTATAACCTTATACTTGGTAAAAAAAATTGATATAACCTATATTACCTATGAAAATGATATCATGATCTCTTATACCTTAGAAACTAAACATGACCCCTCATTAGGCCACACTAGGTCTCTTTGCACATTAGGCATTGAATTACCAATCACACTTAGGCTTTGAACACACCTTAAAACGTTTTGTACTATTCTAAAAAAGTCATAATCATGTCCTAAAACCTCATACCATGCTCACACACTACCAATATTCTTCTCATAATCCTTAGACTACTCACCTTAACATGTTACCAAGCCTATGCCTTCTCACTAGGTCTCTTTATGCAAAGACTAAGCCAAAAAATGACCTAGAAACCTCCTATAAAAGATTATATACCTTATAAACATTTTTACATAGTAAAAAAAATCTTATCACATGCTCTACCACTAATTTTCATCCTTCATAGATCTTGATGAAACCTCAAGACTCCTTATTAGGTCAGGGATAGTCTAAGACTAGTATGATTGCAAGCTTATGCTTAAGACCTTACTCTTATAGGTTTACCTTGAAACTTTTAAAAGTGTTCCCACACTTAATATTCATGCTTGGGCATAATTTAACATCCTCTCATACCTATGTGTATCCATATTACTAAACCACCATCTTCATACACATGCTTATGATACAACAATGTTCTTGAAGAATAGTGCTCAAAAGTAAGCTTACCTTGTATCTTGATCTTGACATTAACATGTCATCAAACTCAAAATAATTATAAATTTTCCTTCAAATTATCTATTGTCACATACCATAATATTGTACCAAGACCTTATGCAGGACTCAAGGACTTATTGGATCATGTTTAAGCCATTATGATCACATACCATGCATCTTCATAAGAAAATCTCTAAGAAATCAATAAAACTCACAAAACTTTGACATAAATGAAAATATTAATGTCAAAATACCAATAATAGAAACATACCTCAATAATATCCCCCTTTTTCATAGATGGTAAACACTCAAACAAAGTTCATCATTCTCATCTCCCTAATATAGATCTTATTCAACTTGGTCTTTTTCTAATCTGGTCTTTCTCCCCCTTTGACATTAATGACAAAGAATCATCTCTAACAATACTACCATCTAATCTTTAGACCTAAAACATGCTTTCTTCCCAAATAAGATCAATATTCATCTGATCAACCAAACATGAAATCAACTCATAAAATTTATCAACCATGCTCCCCTTATCTCCATGAGATATTTAGATACTATCATGAATGTGACTTGGTTTAATAAATTCATCATGCAATTTATTTATAACCCATATTTTTCAATCACACCTCCAACAAACTATTAACAAAACTTTGGATCTAAAATAAAGAATACAAAGTTCCCCTTAAAACCAAGCATCCATCATACTTCTAGTCACTAGTTGAGTGCCTTCATGAAGCCTAATGGAGTCACATCTTCTCTATTGGGTAGTAAAACAACATAAACTCAAGAAATTCCCAGATCTCCATGTACTTACTAGAATTAAATTTCTTCATGATCCTCTTAGGCTCAAATTTTTCAATCTTTGTTTAAACAACATTTTGAATTGGTCTATTTGTATTAAATTCTTCATCCATAATATAAGATGATAGGGATAATTTTTGGCACTCATTTACATCTTAACTATGTTCCACCATGGCAAGTAGTCCACTTAGACTTATATACTAATCATAATTCACCTTTGCAACCTTTGGTCTCCATTCACTATTTTATCTTGTTTTTTACATTCTAGGGGCCTCAATATTCTTGTTTTGATTTGAGAATCCATGCTTACGTAACTTTGAAATATGACCAAACTTTTGACAATTGAAATTTACTATTCTTCTTGATGTAAACACACCATTACCCATACCTCTTGATTGATGATTCTCCTCATAGTTCCATGCATATTCATTCTTAGAGGGTCTTCTACAATGCTTACTCTATGACCAAATTGGTTGCATGAATAAAAATAACCATTTAAAATATTATTCTTCATTGTGTAAGCATCATCATTCCTTGATCTACCATTGACCTTCTTGATCACATTAGTGTTATTCTTTTGATTTCCATTGAAACTAAGACTTATTTTTTCATTAGAGTCTTTTTAATACTCATGATGTTGTCTATATCATTGGTACTCTTTTAAAACTTCATAAAGGACTTTACCTTAATTGATGCTTGATCCAAATCAGATCTCAAGGAATCCACTTTAGTTAAATACCTTTCACATTATTCTTCTTTATCCTTTAGGCTTGCAGTCATAATCTTAATTTGAATATCCACCTATTTGACTATTTCCTCTTATTCCTTGGGGTTGTTGCTTAGTATAACTTCACACAAATTGATATGCTCCTCATAGTCTTTGACAAGAGACTTAATCACTTTATTATTATTCTTCACCATTTTTAGTTCTTCTATAGCATTCATCAACTCAGCCTCAATGTCCACCTCATTTTCTTCTTCATCTGAATCATCAACAATACTTACAAACCACATGGACTCTCTTGATTTGAACAACTTTCCTCCTTAGCCATGAATATAAATTCATTGACATCAAGATAAAAGCCTTCATGGTCACTCTTAAAATCACTTCTCTCACTCTCATCAGATGAACTGCAATCTTCCTTGATGTAAAAGCTTCTTTTCTTCTTGAATTTGTTTTTTCTTATCATCATACCTTCTAAATATTTTCATGATTTTATCAAACCTATAAGACTTCTTGTCATCATCATGCTCTTCATCATCATTTTTCTTATGCTTATGAAGGTATTTATTATCAAAGTGTCTAATTTATCCATAATTAAAGCACTTGAAGGGAAGCTTACCCTTATATTTACCTTAACCAATTTTCAAATTTATTAAAAACATAGCTATTAACTCATCATCATCAATATCAAAATCATTATTATCTTTGGATTTATTACCTTATGTCTTATTCTCATTTGAATTCTTTTGTTCCTTAAAATGATCTTCTTTATTTTTAGGTCTCCCTTCACTTGTACTCATTTCATAGGCTATTATGGTGCCATGAAGTCCATCCATCTATATCTTATCTAGATCTTACATCTCTTCAATAACAAACACTTTAGAATAAAACTTAGGAGTTAGAGAACTCAATACATTTTAAACAATATCAGACTCTTTCAATTATTCACTTAGGACTCTTATGATGTTGATCACTTCATCAACCTTCAATAGATAGGCTATAAGAGTCTCCTCTTTATTCATCCTTAGGCTTTCAAACTATATTTTATGGGTTTATAATTTAGCTAATTTAACCTTGGAGTCTCCCTCATAGAAATTATTCAACTTGTCCCACATTTATTTATTAGACATATAGTGCATCCCCTTCAAAATATCTACCTCTAATAGGCCACAAATAATACCATTCATTGCTTTTGAATTGTTGTCACTTGCCTTCTTACCTATTTCATCTATAGGGGGAATATGGACTGTAGTATATTAATCCAAAATTTATTACCAAACATCATGACCTTGAGACATAAAATATTTTCTCATCTTGATACTCCAAAAATCATAATTAGATCCATTGAATAATGGATCCTTGATTTTAGAGAAACCACCTTGTGCTCGACTATCCATCTTCAGTTTTTGAGGATCTCTTTTAGGATATTAGGCCTCCTTTAAGGGACTGGATCTGATACCAAATGTTGGAATTAAAAATAATGAGATGTTGGGGGTGAATAATTTACCTTAAAACATTAATTTAATTCCATTTATCATTCATAAAGCATTCACTCAAACACATACATCAACCAATATAACAAGCATTCACATAAGCATACAACATATGAACACAATAGATATGTGGTAAAACCTCATGGGAGATAAAACACACTAAAACATATCTTGGAATATATTAATATAAGCTATTAATTAATATATAGTTAGGCACCAACCCCACAAGGAGCACTAACCCCTCATTAGTTAAGCACCAACTCATCTAGGCCTTTAACAAGTACCAAATTGTAAGGAGGCACCAAACCCATAGCTAAATCAAAACCAAATAAGATACATGGAACATATAATCACAATTTGGCACCTTTTTATCACTCAAATTATGAATATTATCTTCTTTTGTTCTTCACACTTTTCTATCTCTCTCAAACAACCTATTAGGCCTCTTTTCTCAACTAGCCCTCTTCTTGGCAGATTCAGGTCATAACACTTTGATCATCATATATATAATTAATATTATAACATAATTAAATTATCAACACCCATATTTAATTATCTTTAATACATCTACCTATTTTCAAAACTTCTATTTCATTCACTCATGTCCTCACTATTCTAACTAGTCAAATCAGGCCTATTAGACATTCTTTTTATACTTTAATATTTATCTCACTCACCTTGGTTGGAAAAAAATTAAAAATACTTGGATAACAATCTAAAACTGCAAATAGGCTTCAAAACCCAGTCAATAACTTTTGAATTTTCACACCTTCATATGAGTTTATCATGAATAAAAATAAATTAAAATTAAATTATTATAAATATATAAAAACTTAATTTTAATTTTATTCTTTAACTCTATGTATAATGACTTAGGAACATCATTCTCACTAACACACATAAAACTACTTGAATACTTCAAAACATAGTCATAAAAATCAAGACTTAGAAAACTTGTGTGAATAATTTTATGAACTTAAAATGGGTTTATATGATACTTAAGAATCATTATAAAATATTTAAATAGATATATTATAAGTTTCAATATCAAAATTTGTCTTATATACCAATCTCATGTCTTCACCCTACATAGACCTCACTGTGTAAGACATGTCACTTTGAGAGAAACTTTATTTTTGTATATGAGTATATAAAAATTTTATATTAAAATTGGATATTTTATATAGTTATTTAAAAATAAACCCATTAATTTTGATCCATATCTAATCCATTTCAACCCATGCCTATTCGCATTCTCACTTTTACCTACTTTTCTCACTATTTTCTTCATTAGGCCTTTTTAGCAATAGGCCAAATTCTATGACTAGTTTAGCATATTTTAATTACATAAATTGATAATAAAATTACATTATCATAAAATTAAATTATCACACATAATATTCCAATCAATTTCATGCTTTGACTTGGTCAACCCTACATGTTATATCAAAAATCCAAGAAATAAGGTGTTTCCTATAGCTTCCACTCACTCTTTTGATAGACTAATTCCACTTGGAGGTTCCTGGGGGAGTTTAATACAAAATAAAATCATCATAATATGTCAATCAAACCATTTTTATCACTTTTTAATTATATCTTCCATATCGGGTCACTATTAGGTGTTTAATGAGGGTTTAGACTATCTTCAATTCTTAACAATCATTCATAAAGCTTAAGCCCTCAACCCATAAAAAAATACTTGAATATTTAAGATAGGATACTTACCCAAATATAATTAACTTATTTTATCCTCATGCAAAGGTTTCACATGCCAATGAGAATAATAAAATCCTTCTCAAGTTTGTAATACCTCATTTAGTGCATACATAAAACTTCAAAACCAAATTTCATGTTTTCTCCTTTGGTCTATGAACTCATCCTTGGTAAAAAAACTTGAAACAACATATAATACCTCTAATAATTTTCTCATGAAAATTTAAACCTTGGAAACTAAACTTGACCCCTCATTAGGCCACACTAGGTCTCTTTGAACATTAGGCCTTGAACTACCAGTCACGCTTGGACCTTGAACATACCTTAAAGCCTCATAATAATGTAATAAAACCTAATAAAATTCTCACACACTACTAATATTATTCTCATAATCCTTAGAATTCTCACCTCAACATGCTACCAAGCCTATGCCTTCTCACTAGGTCTCTTCATACAAAGACTAAGCCAATAATTGACCTAGAAACCTCTTATAAAAGATTATATACCTTATACACATGTTTAAATAGTGTCAAAAATATTTTCACATGCTCTACCAATGATTTTAATCCTTCATAGATCTTGATGACACCTCAAGACTCCTCATTAGGTCAAGTAGAGTCTAGGACTAGTTTTATTACATTCTTAGGCTTAAGACCTTACCACTATAGGCTTAACTTAAAAATTTCCTTAGTGTTCCCAAAATTCATATTCATGCTTGGGAATCCTTTAACATCCAATCCTATTTATGTGTATACATCTTACCACACAACCATCTTTATACACATGCTCATGATATGACAATGGTCCTTAGGACTAGTGTTCAAAAGTATGCTTACCTTATATCTTGATATTGAACTTAACATGTCATCAACCTCAGAATAATTACTAGGTTTCCTTCAAATTATCTCTTGTCACATAAAAAAATATTGTGCCAAGACCTTATGCAGGACTCAAAGACTTGCTAGACCATGCTTAAGCCATCATGATCACATACTATGCATCTTCACAAGAACATTTGTAGGACATCAATGTCACTCAAAAAACTTTGATATCAATGCCAAAATTAATGTAAAAATACCAAAAACAAAAACATACCTCAACTCATGGATGAGAAAATATAAGAGAAATTGAAACAAAAAATAAACCTGAGTAAAGCCAAAATAATGGTCTCAATGGTTTTTTCAATCCCAAGTCCTTAAATTTTAAATCTTTAGTCAAGAGAGGAAATTTTTATTCAACCAATAGACTATAATAAAATAAACATATATTTCTATGGATGCTAACAAGTAGGTCGCTTGAATAGGAATCACCCAAAAGGGTCCATCAACAAAGAACCAAAAAAATATATCAACAAAAATATACAAACATTAAGAATGGTCTTAGGAATCCTACTATAGAACCAATGTATAAAAATGAAGAAAGGTAAAAGTTTTCCAAATATATAAATGAAAGATCCACCTTCTTATAGAAGGTCATTAAAAATTAGTAGTTTAAAAAGAATCTTTTTTGAATGATAATGTATAGTTTGAAGATTGCAGAAGTTTGGTAGTTAAACCAAAAAAAAATCAACAAAGGAGCCTTCCCAAGAAGGATGGGAAGGTTTTAACCTAAGACACACTAATTTTTGAATATGAGAATCTTTTTTTTCAGTATAATGAGAATACTCCTAGTGATTATGTTTAGTTTTAAGACTCTAACAAATTAGATGAAGAACCATAAAATCTTGAAACTCCAAGATATTATCTTCAAAACCTGGAATACAAAAATGCCTTTTCTAATCTTGTGTATCTTGATTAACACTTTCAAAACAATAAAATCAAGTATAAGAAACATTAAATTTAAATATTTATTCTTTTCATGTTGTTATTCTGTCAATTGTTTATTTACTATTGTTTGGCCTAATTATTTTATTGGCATTAGTTTTTTTTAATTACTTTGAGATTTAATTTTATATATCCAAGGATATGTAAAATTTTATGGGGACCTTAAAAACCCATCTATTCACCCTTATAAAAAATAAATATATAATTATATTAATATAAAATAATATTAATATATTTATTCAATGTTCTTTTACCCTTTAATGAATTAACAACTCATACATGGGCACTACATTTAACATGTTATCACTATCTCAACATACAAATTCAATATCCATAGTGAAAAAATTAACTTGAATAGGTGTAATATTCAAGTTTTAGTTTTTTTATCGAGGGAATGACTTTTAACTAAAGTGTGAATCAGGCTAGACATAATCAGGGGCCCATATCCCCAAGTGATTTTCACATGTATACCAAATTTAACCACATATCTACCATAAAACATTGTGTATGATATGGAATAGGCTCATTAATACCACCAACAACCATGAATAGCCTTGAGAAATACCTATAATGGCCACAAACAACCCAAGGAGTACCAATAATGGCCACAATGACCTGATATGCCTCTACTGAGTTTTGAACCTAGGTGGGTCTTGAAACAACCAAGCCACTTTACCAACTCACCCACATCTCATTGGCATGTTAGTATTAGTTTATCGATAACTATGTTATGTTAATTAAAATTGATAATCATAATTAATCCATGTTGCTAAGAATGGAACTATGTGAAAGGCTAAAAATTATCAAATCAAAGATACAATTGTATTATTCTATGCTATACTATTTAAGAGTAATTGAAAAATGTGGGTATCCAATAAACATCCAAAGTGAGAAAAATATAAGGTAAGTTATTGAAAATTAAAAAATTTAGACCTAAATTATAATCCCTATGATGGAATATGTTATTTAGAGATGAATATTTGGTGAGGCCTTGCCAAAGAATATGCCTCTGACATAATTAAATATATGGCTACAACAAAAAACTGATTATTTGGTATTCATAGTTTGTTATTATTATAATGTGCCATATTACCACTTAATGTGAAGTCCACCTTAGGTAGATGTGCTATCAAGGTGTGATTTATTATGTACATAAAATTATTAAATGCATAATTAATATGGTAATTTTCCTCACATATGTGAGAAGTGTTAGGTGTAATGTGAGGAATGATCCTAAATTTTATTCCACCAATAATAATCTCTCACTCACATCTTAATTTTCCTATATAGTAACCCTTTGTGTTCTTGTAGAAAGTAATGTAGCTTAAACTCATCTCCTGAGCTAGTGGAGATGTAGTCTTTTAAAGAGTGATATTATAGTGAGACCATTTTTGGTTTCACACATGTATTGTATATTACATAGTTAATATTATGTTTATTTAGTGGTGAATGTCTCTCTTGTTTGAATACTTTATGTGCATGGTGTCTATTCTAAAGATTATGGCATCAGAGTAGGATTTTCTGGTAAGATTAATGAGAGTGTTTAAGAGGATATCCATATCACTCTCAAATCTTGGTTATTATGAATATAAAGAGGATAAAGAGTATAATAAAAACCTTAGGAAATCCAAAAATTCAATCCTTAACAATATTCAAGCAACCAAGGATCAAAAATTATCTCTTCATTATCGTATATGAAAATTTATTTTTAATTACCATCTATTTTGTTTAGATCTAGTTCATTCCTTCAATTGGATTCATGTACTAGATGAAAATGCACAACCATAGGAGATCTATGAAATATATTTCAGCCATTTTACCTTTGAGTGTTTTCTTATTATCAAACATTTCCATTATGTTCAAAGTGAGAGAAATTCAATTTTGACTTTTGTTTCATCTAAATATGACAACATGAACACATTTTTCAAGCCATATAGATCATTTTTGTGTATATATAGTGAATTCATAGGGGTGAGAATGAACCAAGGGAATTAAAACTACCTTTTCAACTCATCTGACATGTTTTCAGGGCCATATTTTGAGTTTTTATAATAGATCATAATGAGAGGTTAGCTCTAATGTTTGGCTATAGATTGAATCTAGGTGCATTCAAAGGGTGTTTTTATTCATCTTATATTTTTTATTCATGTGGCATATTGGGCACTCTCACACAAGGATTTTGTTGTGTTTTTTGGCACACTTACCAAATTAACACTTTAGGATATATTGATTTGATTTTTCTTCACTCTATAGTCTTGAGTATGATGTGTACCTAGTGATTGCTCCTATAAAATGTAGAGACTAGTTATTTATTTAAGGAGCTACATAGCACTCCATTTTCAATTTGGTTGTTTATGGAAGAGATCTATAGTACTCAATTTTTAATAATTTAACCATGCATTCCTTTCATATTGAACTCATACCAATAGTTAATATTATTCACATAGACATATTCATGGAACCTAAACTTAATTTATTAAATTATAGGATTAATCATATTTGACATAAATTTAATTTAGGAACTTTATTATTCTTTTGCTCTTTCATTGTACATGGGTACTTCATCAAGCCTAGTTTTTAGGATCCATTCTTATGAGCATAAGAGGACTTCTCTTTTACTAAATCACCTATGATAACCTTTAAGGAATTGTTGGAGTGTGTCATATTCATTCTTGATGTGAATTCCACCTTAGGTAGATGTGTTACCAAAGTGTGATTTATATGTGCATACAAGTATTAAATGTATAATTAATGTTGTAGCTATTGATATATGTGTGAGAAGGGTTAGGTGTAACTTGGGGAATGATACCACCTTTTACTCCACCAATTTTAATCTCTCACTCAATTATTAATTTAATATATAATAAAACTTTGTATTCTTGTGTAAAATAATGGAGCTTATAGTCATATCTTGAGCTAGTCAAGATGTAGTCATTTAGAGAGTCTTGTTATGATGAAATCATTTATAGTTACACATATATAATATATATTACACATAATTAATGAAGAGTCTTTATTGTTGAATCTCTCTCTTATATGAATAATTTATGTTTATGGTGTCCATTTAAGATATCCGTGGGCTATGTTTTCATTTCTAATAATTATTTATGTCATTAAAAAACATGAATCACCACAATTAATTAGCAATTTTGACTAAATATGGATATACAAAAACATAATCAAAATAGCATATCCACAAAGTGAGTGAGAAATTTAAACACATAAAAAAAACTAGAAGTCGATAGAGGTGAATCATCTTTGGGAGGTTAAATAATAGAAAAAGAGTGCTCTATTTAAGGAGGATCAAGGGCCACAAACCCATCATCTATAGTTTAAAATTGAGCTAATGAAAATGTAATTTCCCAACCAAAAGGTAGAGGCAAGTAGAACCCCATTTTCTTGCCACCTTGCAGAAGTGATGACCACCAAGACAAAGACATTACATGTGGTGGTTGGATCCATCTACCTCACTAAGGAGGAGAGGAGAAGTGACTATTAGAGTAGCTTTATCAATGACTAGGCATTGGTGGAGGGGTACTTTGTAACAACCAATCTAGAATAACTTGACTCATAGTACAAAGAGTACTCCCCCAATGGTTGAGCAAGTCCTAGATATGCTGAAATTTTAAAACAATTTTATCTACTTGATCTTGGATCTAAAAAAATACTAATGAGATAAAAAACACTTTCTCATTACCATAAAATTCAAGAGAGATTATTCACTACTCAAATAGCTAAATTTATAGAATTACATTGTTAACATAGACTTATAGATCTGAAAAATTCCATAAAAAGGAAATGTATGTAGGCCACAAATAATTATCCCCAAATAAAGCCATTATCCAATCAATAGGTTCTAGGTGACATGGATGAATAAGTTGTGAATCCATTACCAAGTTTTTTGGCCTCTAGGATGTTGGATCCCAATTTTTGTTAGGTATAGAAGAACACACCATTGAAGAGAAAATGGGGTAAAGTATGTGTGCATTTTAAAAATGTGGAGAGTAATAAGTTTGACAGAGCATGAAAAGGTGCAAGTAACAAGTGAGGATGTGGTTGTGTAGATACACATGAAGAATCAATAACACTCAATAAAATACTAATAAAGTCATGAAGTACACAAATTACAAAACATTATTTAACACAAAATAAGAAGCATAAGGATTGGGGAGTAGGTTACATAGACCACAGATCATTGGAGAAAGAGTTACAATCCATGATTAAAAAAAGTAAGTCTACTAAGAAAGACATTAAAATAGGCAAATTTGAGTGAATCTAGTGAATCATGGCATAAATCTAGGATTTTTATGGGTTAAGACATTCAATGTAAAGTATTTATGACTGTTATTTATCAAAAGTGGTCATTCACCCTATAAGACACACGTTAATGAATTCTAAGCACAAGGTGGTTCTTGAATCTTATAAAATACCACTTTATCTCATTTTTCAACAGTTGTTAGAATTGGTGTTATTGTGTTGTTGGAATAAAGAACTAATGTTATGGTAAATTTGTATGAACTTAAGTACTACATTGTGACTTATAATTAGAAGATGTACAATCTTTGTGAAGTGATTGTCTACCTTTGTACTTTGTTTATGTGATGGTTTATGTATTAATTTATAAGTGGTTCTATGAATATTTGCTTATGTTAAATTTATAAGTTTTATTTTGAAATCTATAATAAGTAATGTGATATCCATGCATGAGGAAAAAGTGTAATTTTACAATTTATTAAATAAGTATAGTAGACTTATAACAGCTCCATGCAAATAACCTAACTATGACTTGATAGTCTCTCTCTATGCTTTGGATGAGCATGAAATTATTTTTCATGATACATCGATGTTATGAGTTTTAAGTGTATGGGTGCACATATTGCACAATTTATATGGCGAAATTTTCCATGGGCATTTCAATAGGAGTAAGCTCAAGACTTATATTATGTAATTATAAATGAACCATTAAAAATAAGTATTCTATAGTGTTTTAATATTATATTTCTAGGTTGATTTTGTATTAGTGTTTATAATTATGAAACCAAACACAATTTGTTTTTTGCCATTAGGATTAGTAAGAAAGCACACAAATCTATAAGGCTAGTCAAATGAGTCAAGTGAGGTATTTTATTCATATATGTATATGGTTAAATATAGATCTATATCTTAAACTAGTCTTGTACACTTGATAAATATCACTCAAGGCTCTATCCTTTAGTTTTTTACCATTCCTTGTAATTGGAAGGCTTGCATCCACCATCTTACTAGGACTAAATGCTTATATTATATTATAATCTTATTATTATAATTAACTAGATCACATGTAGCCCAAAATAATGCTTATATCTGATATATATCCTTCTCTATCATCTATATGGCTCCAACAAACTTCTATTTTCTTGTACAATTATGTTTATACTTAGACTATAATGTTGACACTACTTTCCATTCTCCATTACAAATGTCTATGCCTTCAAAACACTCAATTTTTAAAATCTTTTGATATATATTTGTTGGATTATTATGTTTCATTAACCTTTCTATGAGAATATTTTATAAATGTGTGGTATAAATACAAGTTGAAGCTGACTCATTATTCATCTAGCAAATACCAAGAAAACACATATTCAAATGCATTCAATCAATTGCACAATTGAGCTATACTACCCTATTATTCCTTATTTATATATCAATCATAAGAATAGTCATATTATAGGTCTAAAGAATTCAAATATTAACCCATGAGACATATTTTTCAAGTTACAATATAGATCATTAAATGCACTTGTATATAACATATTTCACACTTGTGCACAAACAATCCCATACTTAAGGGAGAACAATATATGTGTGAGGCCCTCTTTAGAGTATTGTCTATGTAGGTAATATTCATTAATAGAGGGGTCCTTAAGGTTAAATTGATTTCATGATCCCAATAAACCACTTTTGGTAAGGTGATAAGGTGTAAGAGAAGGATCTATGGTTTAAGCTATATTTTAACATCGAGAGTCTATGCACATGATTTGAACACACAATTTGGAAAGTGACATAAATCTTAGAAAGGCCTAGGTGTAAGTTTCAATCAATATTAAATATTTCATACATGATAAATATATCAAAACATATATGTTAGCATCAATGCAAGTTCCCATAGGGTTACACAAGTGTCTAAGCCTCTAGAAATAATATTTATAAAATTTGATAACTAGATCCCAAACATTAGTTTGTCTACTTCCACCTTTGTACATCTTAGTTCTACCTATACATTAGTGTATAAGATAAGTAAAATTTATCCTTCATATTTATATTATCATAATATTAAATTTTGTACTTTATATATTTGGCATATGCTTAGATTCAATATTTATTATCAAAATATTAGTAAAATCTAAATTCATTAATTGGCTTGGTTTTTTAGAGTAGCTTGCTCTTTGCTTGATTAGGTTTTTCTTTCATATTAATCATTATTTCCAAAAATGGTTAAATATTTGGGGAACCTGATGTGAACATTATGCACTTGAACACACACAAAAAAAAAGTCAAAAAATTCAAAATTTAAAAAAATCAAATATTCAAGAAAATACAAAAACATTCAAATAAATCAAAAATATAAAAATAATGCAAATATTTATCATTTCACATATTTACTAGATTTTTCATATGTTTTTTAATTTATTTTAGTATATATCATACCACTTTATACACACACATATATAACGTGTAATTGAGTGTGATTAATGCATACATTATATCCATGATATATGAGCATGTAAATTTTGCACCTTTCCTTTTCTTGTGTGACACATTATGTTGGGGGAATATTGTTTTTATATGATCATGATTGATGCATGTTATTTTATTTTATGATAATTTACATTATCACATTAAGCTTATCTATTGAAATTTACACATGACTATACTCATGTTTCTATCTTACACAGTGTACTTAGTATGTTATTATACATGAAATTTTGCTAACATATGTGTGTAGGGACTAGTATCACATGATTATGGTAATTGATTCTATTTAATTTAATTAATCTTATCATATGGATTACTTGACTATACTTATTTTTAAACTATTTGTCTTGATTTCAAAATATTTAAACATGTTCCTTGCTTGTTGGATACATTATCTTGAATTTTGTTTGTTTCTTTGGTTGTGGACATTTTCATATGTCCTCCCATTGAATGTGTGACATTTAAACATTCTTATTGTTTGCAATCTCCTTATACCCCTCTTTGTGTGAAATTTGAGTACTCTTGCATTTATGTTTCATTGTTTGTTGATATTGTTAACTTATAAATGTTGTCATGATCCATATCATGCATCCTAGGGCTTGTTATATAGGTATACTTAGAGCTTCATAGATACATATACTTAGACATGATACCACTATAAGTTCATTTACTACATTAATCATAAAAATAAACCATGGTTATCTTATCCTTTTGAGATAAGGTGACTATTATTTTTCATTCCCCTCACCCCAAAAATGTGGATTTTAGCAGGGAAATGTAATAGAGACATGACTCCACATACATATAGTTGACAAAACTGGCAAAATTTGATTCAGATTACATAATTCAAATATAGACTTGGGACATGATTTTATACAGTTGACATAGATTTGGGACATAATGTTTCTAAATTTTTATACATATTATACACATTTTATAAAGCAAAGGTTATATTTTTATAGATACTTTAGTTTGAAACACATTTTAGGTGCATATGCCTTGAAAATGCACTAAATTACATATACATTATTCAAATCATACTAGTATTCATACACCAACCCTACCAAGATGCATTGTTTGAGTTTTTATCTGCTACATCAGTTAGATTCTTTGATTAATGTGATTGATATTTTGTGCTCTTGATGGACATGACATTAATTATATTATTTTACGTTGATATGGTTACACCATTTGACTTAGACAAGATTGGTTAGATTATGTTTACATTTGAGTTATTTGATTGAGATTCAATGCTCTCAATATATTTGGAGCAACTCGCCCTTATAATGTATTGGGGGCATGATCACCCTTCAATTCTCATCTTCACATATCTAAGGTTCAATTATGAATCTCTCTCCAATTTTTAGTTATGAAACATCATTAAAAAACAAACTATCAAGGGGAAACATGGTTGCATCAACGCATAAGTGTATTCCTTATTGTCTTTTTTTCAAGTAATTTCAATTATTAATTTTCAGCTTATATGTACTAATTACACCTATAACATGTTATTGATTGCAAGTCATATATATACAATAAATTCAAATAGGGCTGAAGCAAAGTGTTTTAACCTTTTTAGACTTAACAAGTATAATTCCTATGTTTGTTAAAGAGTTGAGTATAGTAAATTAGGATAATAACATGTAATAAATATATCATTTGATCTATTATAGAATTAACTAACTTTGACCTTTCTAAAAATAGTAATAAATAGTTCAAATAAGAAATTAGATAGAAAATGATTGAAATGGATAATCTAGAAGTTGAAAACTAAGGCAAAGACTAGTCTGAGTGTTACAGGTAGGATTTGAGTATCAAAACCCCTCCTAGATAGTAGTGACCTAATTGGATAATAGCACCCTAATTGGATATGTGGTGCTAGTGTCCCTATTTTGGTGGTAGTGTCATTTGTATAAGATTATCCTAAGCTTTTGGGTACACTTGTGTTTAGATCTGTGAGGTCCAATCCTACATGAATGAGTTTTAAAACCTTTAATATTATCTATTTTTATTGATTATATGAGAAAACCCTAATCCTCCATATTGTTAGGGCATCCAATTGATACAAGCTAAAAGTGTGTTTTTTAGTGGGGTAGGCTAGACATATTCAACACCCTATTATGATGAGAGTTTCATACATAATAATACTTGAAAGAGGGATTAAGTCTGATGTACTTCTCTTAACCTAAGTGCTAGTGTAAATGCAAATGAATCTAGTATGATAGTTGAATTGAGTAAATGAGACTAGAAATCTATGTAATATGAGCTTAGGAATGTCTAAGATGGTAGTATGTATAAGTAGTTCATAATAGGGATTGATAACCTTAATTATGCACAACTTGTTATGGGTTTACAAATATAATTTGAATATAATTTCCATCTAGTGGTTAGAGGACTAAAATTCATGTATTTGTATTATTTTGGTGCTTGTGCAGGTACTAAAATAGGTCTAGGCTGACCCTAGGAGGTATAATATTTAAAAAGATATTAGTTTTTGAAAAGAGGAGGGAAAGGATAGTAGAACCATTATTGGGAAATTAGCATCATGTGGTCTTATTGTCTCTATTATGGTACTAGTGTATAAGTGGTAGAACACTAAACATGAAGGGATATGATGTAAGAGTGAGGGTCTAGGATTGCTTTAGGGATGACTATGGATGTTTGTGGCCCACATGAAGGCTAGATAAGTATTAAAATAGGATCTAGGATAGGTCTAGGGATAAACTAGGGATAGGTTATCTCAAGTATCACTCTTATCACTCAAATAACACTTTTAGGTGATTAAATCCCCTCGCTTTATTATATATCTATAGAAAAGTGAAATGGCTAGGATAAAGGAAAAATAAGTGTACCTAAACTTACATAAGAGGTGAATCTTATGAAGTTGGGTATGAGTATGTGAAGCATACTCTAATGCATGTCCTATAAGTGAAATATGCATAGACCAGTCCTTAAGAGATATGAAAAACAAAGACAACATTGAGTAAAGTAGTAAAAATAAGTAAAAATAAAGGGGTATGAGGGAGGAAGGGAATGATTGCTCCTCACTGGGTATGTAAACTAATGCATACACCTAGTGATAACCTATGTGTGCATGTATATAGTGATCAATTGGTGAATATCCTGGATTGAGCTGATGGCTTGCTCAATCCTCATGTGTGGGTGGCTCAAGAACTCAATCCAATTTTAACTCCATCATTTCCTAACCTAGCTTGGTGGATCATGACCTATGAATAACTTAGATTAAAATGATGGTATGTCTAACTCTATGATGTATGTGGATTAATAACTCAAGTAGAATATGAATCCATCATTTCCTACCCATGTTTAGTAGATACATCTAAAAATAAAACTACATAATGTAATTGGAAATGTCTAATTGGGAATGTTAACTCTACAGCTACTTAGGTATATTAGATAGCTTTGGGCCACTTGGGAATGCCAACCACTAAAAATGGAGTAAGGCATGAAATTGGTTTGTAACCTAGAATATGATTTTGAATGTATATAGTTTGGAGAATGACATGAAAATTTTCATTCCATATAATCAACTAATGTATAAGTGAGCATAAAAAAATAAGGTTACATGCACATACCCCCAAATCTATTATCTGAGAATATGAATTCTAGACTGAGCTATAATAATATAAATCTTAGTATCTAAACTAAATATGGGAATGGTCATGCCATGTATGATGCCCCCAATTTGAGAAAATTGGTACGAATCTAAGCTAAACTAGTATGAATCTGAGTAAAATTGATAAATATGTAACTAAACTTGTGAAAACCTATACCATACCTCCTGTACTTTTTTGGCCAATATAGGTTTTTCTAAAACTGAGGCTACGAGACATTAGCACCATATTTTAGATAGTAGGACCATGTGGTACTAGAGTCCAAATTTGGTTGCTAATGTCATACTACTCTAATTTTTATGTAATTGTATTGATCTCTATTTTGTTATTTTCTCACTATGTTTACTTGAGTCTAATTTTTATAAATTGAGAATGTGTACTACAAATGTACTGTGAATGAACTATGAGAGCCTGATCTTTGTGACAAGATCTTATGAATGCTCCTTTTGATGGGGTTTGTTGAACCTATACAAGAATCATCCTCAAAGGAAAAATATCTACAAGATGTGTGTTAGCCAAAGTATATATGATATTTATGTAATAATTCAATATAAAGTGCATACATAACATTAGAATGTAAGATAATCTGAGAAATTTTTTCTAATGTACATTGTATGTCATGTCTATTATTCACAAGGGTGTCAAGATAGATACATTAATGTATGTAAAATAAATTTCATTAACTACTTAGGAGGATGTGGGCATGATGTCTATCATGACACCCAAGTAGGAAGGGGAGATGCATGAGATCCCTCATGGCATCTAAAACTATAGTGTGTAACAAGCAAGAGACAAGTGTCATGGTCATGATGCATACATGAAAATATACATATAAAATAGATGAGGCACGTAAAGTAGGCCAAGGGGTCAAAATACAAGAGATGTGTAATGACCCAGACTCAAAACTATCCACAATTTCACTTAAATGCTTATTGTAATTTTGTCAAATGGTTCATATGCAACCTTGTAGCTTGCTGAAGTAGTTGAAGTCGGTTGATAGCAATGAATGCTATGACTGATTTTTAAACCCTTACAATGCCTACAACTAATCTATATGCAGATATGCAATTCTTTTGGACTTTTTTATGCAAATAGATGGGAACTAGCTAGCTACATCACATAGACATTTTGTAAAATATTTACCATGCATCAAATAAATCTATTTGCAAGAGAATCTTTTAAACAATCAGCCACTTATATCTCCTTTAATATGAATATTTCAATATAGAAAATGTCAACAGCCAATACTCTTGGCTAACACATATAATTGACAACCACCTACAGCCATACCAATTTTTTATGCAACTAAATGCTTATCTAAAATGCATAAGATTTCAAAATGAACCTGGTTTTGGGAGTCACCTTGCCTTTCCAATTATTAAGTAATAAAAATTTTGGAAATTGGAGACCCAATACAACTCACATGAATTTTGAGGAAGTCACCCCTGTCAGATCTGGAATAAAGAAATAAAATAATTTAGCAGCTACCAAGTCACCAAAAACTCTTGACGCCTTCTTCAGAATCCTAGGAGTGATGTGCCCCACTCTCTAATGGAAATCACTGCTAGGATGAGCTCTAGTGAATAGAAAAAGGTTTATTGGCATCCCTGCTGCTTCAGATCTGACATCAAAAAATTTAGGTTCTGCCAGTCAATTGGTTGATGCCTCCAATAAATTCCCTTCAAGGCTAATAGTCACCGATATAATAATCTCAAAAATTTGCCTTAAGCCACCAATTCTACACAAATGAAGTGACTGGAATATCACTTCCAACTACAATAATTTAGGTGATATTGCACACCCTCAAAATCACTATCAATGGGAGTTTTTTGTTCCCAATGACAATCTGGTTATCTGCAGACCACTCAGCTCCATAAATACTCAAGAAGAAATTCACCAACACAACAATTCAACAAATTAGGATGCCCAAATGGTGAGACCTCAAGGTCTATTTAAGCTTTTCCTCAAGAGGTCATCCTCAATAAAATAATATTTAAAAATATTAAATTATAAAATAAGGTTTTTCCATAATTAGAAATAATAATGAAATATAGTGAAAAACCTTATTCCAATAGAAACTGAGCCAGGTAATCACCAAGTGACTGCAAAAATGACTCTCTCACCATGCCTCATTAGCCTATGAGAGCCAGGAATAGGCTAAACCCTCTACGAACTGATGCTCATGAAAATGGGGACATTACAGTCTACCCTCCTTGAAATTGCTTGTCCCCAAGCAATCTCAACTGCCAAGAAAACTCTACTCCACCTGGATCCCAAATGACTCTGTAGAGTGCCCAAAAAGATATTGAATCATACTCAGCACTATTGTGAACCATTATCATGATGAAAAGCAATCTATAATACAAAATGATCCCTGTATCCCAATACAATTTGTACTCACATTCATCTATCAAATCCTCCTAATCATCAATATAAGCCAATTATATCTCATATAAATCTCTTAATTTTACAGACACAAGTGATGACACTATAGATGATTCTTGTTTCATATCAGTAATAGTTGACAGGCGTATAAATGAAACATCATCTAAGAGAAGCATTTGGGGAGGAGCCAAAATCTCTTGTTCTTGGAGAGTCTTGCTATATTGGATGCATAAAAATGTACCACTCAGCTTTCTCTGACATTTATTTGCCCAACATTTTTTAGCTTCTCTTACTAATCGCCATCACTCACGTGCCTACATGCTCTCCCTTACAGACCTAGCTACTACTTTCCTAGCTTTGGCTCTTCTTTTTTCATGAATGATAAGCACTTGGTCAGAACAGATAATGAGCCAGACTCAAAACTGTCCACAATTTCACTTAAATGCTGATTGTAATTTTGTCAAATGGTTCATATGCAACCTTGTAGCTTGCTGAAGTAGTTGAATTCGGTTGATAGCAATGAATGCTAGGACTAATTTTTAAACCCTTACAATGCCTACAACTAATCTATATGCAGATATGCAATTCTTTTGAATTTTTTAATGTAAATAGATGGGAACTAGCTAGCTACATCACATAGACATTTTGTAAAATATTTACCATGCATCAAATAAATCTATTTGCAAGAGAATCTTTTAAACAATCAACCACTTATATCTCCTTTAATATGAATATTTCAATATAGCAAATGTCAATAACCCATACTCTTGGCTAACACATATAAATGATAGCCACCTACAGTCGTACCAATTTTTTATGCAACTAAATGCTTATCTAAAATGCATAAGATTTCAAAATGAACCTGGTTTTGGGAGTCGCCTTGCCTTTCCAATTATTAAGTAATAAAAATTCTAGAAATTGGAGACCCAATACAGCTCACATGAATTTTGATTAAGTCACCCCTATCAGATCTAGAATAAAGAAATAAAATAATTTAGTAGCTGCCAAGTCACCAAAAACTCCTGACGCCTTCTATAGAATCCTAGGAATGATGTGCCCCACTCTCCAATGGAATTCACTACCAGGATGAGCTCTAGTGAATAGAAAAAGGTTTATTGGCATCCCTGCTACTTCAGATTTGGCATCAAAAAATTTAGGTTCTGCCAGTCAATTGGTTGACGCCTCCAATAAATTCCCTTCAAGGCTAATAGTCACCGATATAATAATCTCAAAAATTGGCCTTAAGCCACAAATTCTGCCCAAATGAAGTGACTATAATATCACTTCTAATTGCAATAATTTAGGTGATATTTCACACCCTCAAAATCACTATCAATGGGAGTTTTTTGTTCCCAGTGACAATCTAGTTATCTGCAGACCACGCAGCTCCACAAATACTCAAGAAGAAATTCACCAACACAACAATTCAACAAATTAGGATGCCTAAATGGTGAGACCTCAAGGTCTATTTAAGCTTTTCCTCAATAGGTCATCCTCAATAAAACAATATTTAAAAATATTAAATTATAAAATAAGGTTTTTCCATAATTAGAAATAATAATGAAATATAGTGAAAAACCTTATTCCAATCGAAACTGAGCTAGGTAATCACCAAGTGACTGCAAAAATGACTCTCTCACCATGCCTCGTTAGCCTACGAGAGCCAAGAATAGGCTAAACCATCTACGAATTGATGCTCATGAAAATGGGGACATTATAAGATGGGCACATGTCACTAAATATGAGAAAACAAGACATATAATGACATGTTCAAATGCTAACATACACAAGAAACAAGCAAGTTCATTTAGAGACACATATAAGGACATGTTATAATGTTTGAATACACAATCAATAAGGCACACAAAGACATGGGAACATGTCCAAAGAATACATACTATGGAAATAAGTGGTGTAGAGCCAAAGAGCAATGACATATTCAAATTCCCTCGAAATAGAAGAAGTATAGAGATATAATCAAGTATAAACTAGGAAATCTATAAATGAAAGTATGCATGAACATGTAATACAAATATATGTAAGAGACAAGATGTACATGTGATGAGTCTAAAGTATTAATAGCCAGTAAAAAATCTAAGTGTAGCATGATCAATATCAAGATATAATAATGTTAAATCTATGATGTAGACTATAAAAAGATGGATCCTGGTAATCAAAATTATGTATAGGGTTCCCCCAAATGGGGGAATGTGAAAAATGAAGAACCCATGCATCAATGTATATGACCCCATTGGGTAGATAATAGTTAATCTAGATTGGTGTAGTGGACTTCAATCCTATAAGAATCTATAAGAACTCGACAAGAATAAGGGAAACATGTATATATGATAAAATTGACTATACTAAGATAGCTATCATATGTATTATCTATAAAATGTAAGAAGTGTAGACATGGCAATGCACAAAATCTATAGTTTTATATTTTAAGAGTAAATATTTGAATGTTTTTAATTTTGGACACATTATATTTTTTTTGTATTATATATATAAGATATGTACAAGAAACATGAAAATGAAACTGTATACAAGAAGCAAGAGAGAATGAAAGTATGTATAAGAAGGAAGGAAAACTATTAACCAATAAGTCTTATGGGAGGCTAAATGTGGCCCATGTTGAATAAGGTAATATTGATCATGCATGCTATATGAAAGGGTAACTATGGTCCCATAATCTATTATACTAAGTGATGTATATTTGGTCTCACCTATGGAGTGGTGTTAGATATTCATTACACTGAGTATAGTGTCTTATAAATTGAAGGGGTCTTAAGGACATGTTGTAATCAAATTTTGCACCCTAGGACACTCTATGAAGCTCCTATAAATTGATGAAACATTGAATAATCTCTCAAGTTGTGGGAAAACTTGTGAGAGATGAATCTCTAGATTATGAGGGCTAGCTCCCTATATTATTCTTTAAGTAATTATCACCTAATCTAATGCTTAACATGGAAAAGGGTTAGAAATTTTTCATGAAATGGAAACTACACTAAAGAGGTGATCTACCAAGACATATCCCATAGACTATCACACTCTTACTAAGAAACAAGGCTTTCCATGACAAATTCTAGGCATTGAATGACTCTAACATAATTACTTCAATATGAAGGTAGCATACATATGATAATAAAAAAGATAACTGACCTAGGGGTATATTTCACACCATATAGATAATTACTTACTTGAAGAAGATCCTATCACAATAAACACACTTCACATGACCTACTAAAATCAAAACTCTTGCTTAAACATGAAGGATAAAGGGAGCAAGGATGATACTATCACTTGGCTCCACTATTCATCACTCACACACTTATACAAAATGTTCATAACTCATAATTAGACTTGTATTCATTGTTCAAAGACAACATTAAATGTCATACCAACAGGGATTCACCATACCAGCTGTGGTCTCCTTCATACAATGCTAAAAAAGGCTTAATTTATAGAACTTGAAAAAAGAGAGAGAAAAGAGAAGTGGAAGAGGCACAAGGACAAGTGTCCAAAGGTGAAAATCAATTATAATGCATGAAAGTGAGGTGGAAAAGGAGTCATGAAACTTATTTACAAATCATTCTTTCCCAAATTAACTTCTCCAAATATGGAATATAAATCTTCTCAATCACTCTCTCTTATGAAACTACCTCATCGTGGGATTTCTTGAGAATTCCAAAGTAAATTAGGGACAAGTGTCTTATGTGTGCTACGGATAAGGAGTTACAAAGATGTCTCCACCTACATTAGGAATTTTCTTAACCATGGGTATTCTCGTACACAAGCCTGATCATCACTTAAAACCATAATCACTCTCCAATAGGCTTGAATTGACACTTGGCACTATAATCTTTCAATTATTCCTAACTAATCCATACCAAGGGTCTCATGACACATGTTAGGACACTTCATACACTTAGCACCATCAGTCATACCTTAAAAGGCCTTCAAACTTAAGTTTCCATGTTATTAACTATGTCACTTTAGATTAGCTAAAGTGAGATACCTATTAGGGACACTTATGAGTATTTCCAATCTATAAAAATGGCATAGGGAGTTGTTTTAAGTCCCAATCTACCCTCCCAATTTATTGGTATCCATTGATCATCTTCAAGACCTATAAAACATAAGAAAATGTCAAATAAACATACTTATTTCATGACTTGTATGGATTATATACAATATGATTAAATTTATTTTATCCTCATGAAGTTATAATCAACTTATCTTTTTCACTCATGGTCAAATTCGTCCATTTGGATACACTTCTAGCCTCATTTCTCCCATCGGGTCATAAAATAGGGTTTTCAAGGGTTTTGGAGTGACTATCCCTCTTAATTTTTGTTCATGAAGGATACACATTATAAATATTTAAAAATTACACTTATTAATCCTTTATTATCCTATCCATCTTCCCTAAACACCTCTAAGTCCCATGCATAAGCTCATGAAAGTTTTGAGCTTTTCAACTTGACTACTCGAGCCATTTTCATTTATTTTGTGAGGGTTTAAGAGCTTACAAGTCAAAATATGGGTTTTTGATGAATATATTATCCAATATATGTTATAAAAATTTTATATTCATCCCAAAAACATGTTCCCATAATTTTAATATCTCCTCAAGAGCCAAATATGAAACCTGACCCCTATTTAGAGACTAGGCCTAAACCTTGTCAATAGGTTTGCTTGTACTTTTAACCCAAAAATGAGGTTCTAGTAGATTTATTTTAATATTAGTGGGTTTAAAACCTATTTAATATTTACATAAACATTATCAAATCACTTTTTAGACTTATTCAAGGTCTATATTTAAAATTACCCTCCTTACCAAGCCACTTGTTTACCATTCCTTAGCATGGTGACTGCAACCTTTGTAATGTAGGGTACCTAGTTTACCCTAAAAGTTCATAGAAATGTTTTTTTTATCTCTAAATGGATTTTTTATATATTTTAAAATCATCACTCATGGTTATCTTGGCCTTTGGCTCATCATTTCATCCTTTTTCTCAAAACTATCATCTTCATGCATGGGAAAACTGCCCCTCCTTTGAGACAAAATAGAGAGGGTCTTACCTATTATCCTTGGTAAATTTTACATTGGATAGTTATTATTATAATTTTAAGGGTAATTTTTACCAATTTTCATATTTTAATTCCAATATTTGATCACCAAACGTCACATATTTCCTGGGCAAACTTTGAACAAGGTAGCCTGATGAAGGTAGGTAGAGTATAACATGTTTTTTGCCTTTGAAAAGGTTATCTTTTAATTTTGTGTCCTTTAATTATGTAAATTAAGTTATTGTTTTAAATATATAATCCTTATTTCAATCATTTCCCAATATTATTCTCACTAGAACATTCATATAGCTTATTTTGGCTAGACTAGGCTTCATGCTTGGTATGGACTGAGACAAACTAAAACCCTAGGTGCATTTTGAGTTTTTCCACCATTATATTAGGTTTAATTAGGTTTTAAATGATATAATTGAGGTAATTATTCATTTTTATAATCCAAATTTACCAATACAATCTCTTTTGATGCAAGGGAGACCCCACCTCTCACTCACTGCCTATCATTTTGAGCTCACTATGTTCTATGGACCTTAGGCTTGTTGTAGGTGTTTTGGTGATGCTTAGGGCATATTGGAAGGTTATTAAACTTATAATTAAGTTATTGGAGTAAAAAAAACATACTATTATCCTTGTAATCTCAAAATAAGGCCAAAACTAACCTTCCACATCATTGTTTAAGAGCCCCTATTATAGATGGCCTTTCTCAGGCCTGTGTACGAATAGGGGAGAGTGTTTAGGGGTCATTATGTCAAATTAAATATTATATTATGGTATATTTAAGATTAAAAATTATCCTTCACCCATTAGAAACATTTGAGCATGATGGGGGGCTATTTTTCAATTTGAATGGAAAAACTCTTTTCTTTGCCTCAACCCTATAGACAACACTGCCCTGTTTCAGTGGGTTTTTAGTCATTTTTGAGGGTCTAAGTGACCACCTCTATTATTCATTATTACTTCAAAATTGGTGAATTATTTTCTTGATCTATAGGATACATACCCACTCAATTATAGAATTCAAAACCTTTTATAAATGAAATTTAAGAGGCCTATCAAAACCCCTAAGGCCTTGGTTTGGTCATTTTAGAGAAAAAGGGCCTACATATAGTCTGAATTTCCATTTATTGTTTTGACACTTTCCTTGTCAATCTAGCATCATCAAGAGGTATATTTGGACCTTTATATATCAAGGAACCTAAAATGAGTTTGATCAATTGTTGAAACACCTCTAGAAGACATATTTGCATCTTATGACAATAATTGTAGATGATTGTTCTTTATACACATGCAGAACTGAGACCATATTCCAAGTATGCAATTTTGTAGCACATATATTCCTTCAACAAACACTTCAATGCATTCTATTAGTCCCAATAGATTATATACCATATCAAACCCTCCAACTTTTATTTGTGACATTAGCATGCTTCTGTAAGTGAAGTTTCTTGATTGTAATAAGTAGGAAAATCATGAAATAACAAGAAAATTCAAGGAAAGGCCTTTCAAGCACCTCAAAAATAATTATAAATTTTTAAATTCCTAAGATACATCAGGATCATCCCCAAAACAACATCAAAACACCTTTTCCAATGTGAATAAATCACTTTCAAGGTAACTAAGATGACTGCAAGTGCAAACTAGACATTTTATAAGCTTATACCAGACTAGAAGAGGCTTTCCCGAGTACTTGATCCCTCCAAAACCAAAATAATCATGGTAATGTCTTGAAAATCATGTAAAAATACCTACAACACATAAATCCATTAAGGTCAAATAATGACCCCCTCATGGTTGCAAGTCCATAAAAAGTTGCTTGGAGTGTTAACCATTATTCATATAGGAGAAGGCACAAAATTGTAAGTTATTTTTATGAAAATTAAGTGCACTAAGATTACTATTCACCCCCATAATCACTCTTCCCAACTCCACTTGTATGACCCATAACAAGTGCTTGAATTTTCTCCTTTTTAGCTTGTCAAGTGAAAATGGAGGAAAATAAGTTGCATATGGACTTTTTATGCAATATCTACAAACAAAATGTGTAAATGACCTATGGGGAGGTGAATATTCACAACACACATGTTTTTAGTTGTAACTAAACTCAAGGAGTCTGTACAAGTGCCCAAAGAGGCTTATTTTCAAGGAGAAACTACCATTTCCTACATATAATTGATTCTTTAACTGACCTATGATAGATATTAACATAATTTGACCTTATCCAAATTTAGATCCACCTTGGTGATAAATATTTTAACTTAAAAGTCCTTAAAAGTCATTTAATTGAGCCATAAATTGGCCAAATGACCCTTTTTGCACATGAGACCTATCAAGTGTCCAATTTATGGCTTGAAGACACCTTGAAACCTATCAAATACCATTTTATGAAAATTTAAAAGTAAATTAAGTCTTTGAATAAGTTTGACCATGGCTGACTAATGTTGACTTTAGTTGACTAGGCTAGTACAAGGGACGTGGTCTTTAATAAAGGCTAGGGGAAGGATAAGTGAGACATATAAGACAATAAGAAACCCAACAAGACATATGAAACCTTATAAAAAAATTTAAAATATTAATATTTTACCTAAATTTAACTTTGGGTCAAATTTGGTCAACATGACCCATATGGTAGAAGATGTTGCAGGTGGCATAGGTGCCTTGTGTTGAGAACCTCGAGAACTCAATAATACTTATCTTAGAATAAAGTGAGGAAAAGGAGGCCCTCTATAATATATAACATATATCTGATGTAGGGGTATCTCTAATAATGGTCTTCATGGGAGAGTATGTGTACATGGAAACATTGTAGGAGTATACCTTACTTGCACTAGTGACTCTATGAAACTATTTGTTACATTGATAGGAACTATGTCTGGAGCTATAACTAGTAACCGTGTTGTAATTGGTAATTATTCTATAATTGGTAACTACATTTTAAATTATAATAGTGTTTTAATTGCATTTGGGATATGTAGAGGATACTCATATGAAAGACCCTTAACTATGATCACCCGATTTACATAAATATGTTTTAGGCAGTTATACATGGTGGATGCAATGGCTTGTAACTACTGTATCCATGGCCTATACATAACATGTAAAACATGCCTACACTAGGTACTACTAATAATCTAATGGCCACATGTGATGGTCCAACCTATAGTGGAAGTATAATCTTCATGATGGATATTTGAACATAGCCATCAAAGCCATGAATAACTATGTTTGTAAGAGATATATCATGCTCTAAATATCCTAAATGTTTTAGAGTGTGATCATGCATATGTTAATACTTGACCCATTGTCCACAATAACATTATTAATAGGATGATTATATATGTAGGCTCATACAAAGAGTGCATATAAATCTAAATCATCATTAACAAACTCCTATTCTAAGAAAGTGATGAGTGGTCTAGATAAACTAATAGTATGGTACACACTAATGATATTGTGTAGTGGGTGTGCCTCCTTTATAGTAGTGTGATATGATGCTAGTGGTGGATATGCCTGATATGTGTAGTGAACATTTGAAGTGCTCCCTATCTCATTTATTATATGTTTTGGAAATAAATCTAAGAATATTTTCAATGCCTTCGATTCTATTTGTTGAACTTTGGGTGCCTTCATGGGTGTGTCCACGTCATTAATGTTAGCCTCTATAAAAATATTGTATCTCATGTTTCCATCTAATGCATTTATTTTTGGTATGGCATGGTGCCTTGTGATACTTTTAGAATGCATTGGAATCATAGTTATTTGGAAGAGGTCATGTCATATCAACCTTATTTATGGGAGGGAGAGATATGACATTGCATTCCAAGAGCTACTATAAAACACGTGTTGGTGATTTTATAAGGTTGGTGAAAACTTTATGTGGAGGAATTAATAAAACCAAAAAAGGAGATAGATATGAAGCTATGTTAACTATGACCTTTAGATCACTCTTATGTTTAGTGGCCCTTACCTTATATAGAGGCTTACTAGAACTCTTAGCAGTTGATTCTAATCCACTTGTATATTTTAGTTTGCCCATGGAGATAAGTTTGACTTCTTTTTATTTCATTGTGTGGCATACATTTTTGAAGTTTAGAAACTTATTAAACAATATAGATTCATTTAACTTTGGTAGAATACTCTATTTGAAGATGTCCTAAAACTCTTTATCTATCATGGGGCTAGTCAACTTGACCAATATAGTCTTATATCTTAAGACATATTACGTAATAGTTTTATTTTATTTTTGTTTCAATTATGCAACTTGAGTATATGAGATATTATCATATATGTTTATTGATAAGTGTGATAGAAACATATCTACCAATGGATTGAATTTAGTGATAGACTAATTCAATAAATCATAAAAGCACTGTAAGGTATAACCTTTTAGACTAGATGGAAATAACTTAGTGAGGAGCCAATCATTGGACATGTAGTCTAAACATGTTATGTGAAAATCTTATAGATGGTTCTCTAGGTCAACCTTACCATCATACAATGTGATTTTAGGTGTCACAAATCTAGATGGCAAAGGAGTTGCCATTATGTGATATGCCAAAGGTGTAGGTAGAAGATCATGAGAATCCAAGGCATGTAATGACCTAGTGGCTCCCTACTCAAGATGTAAGACCTTAGCCTATAGAGTATGAACTCCTGAATAAAGGATTATACATATAGAGTGGAAGAACTAGGGATAAGAGGTTTAGTTATCACTGAAGGTTGTTGATTTACAATTGGTTGTTTTGATAACTAAGTTAGCCCCAATGTAAGTGTAATAATTTTATCAAATGGGGGAGTAGAAGATTGACCATTGTTTGATTTTTAAATTTATTCATGAATAATAGTGATAAGGTCATCTTTAAAATCCAAATGTTTGGAAACAAAATCTTTTAATTATCTCTTATTAATTTCATCAAATCAGTTGTTGAGTTCTACTATTGTACTTTAGGGAATAGGAAAATAAATTGTTGTATATTTGGAATATTTAAAGAAATTAAATCTATGAAAGATTACAATAAGTAAATAATGAAACAATTCTAAGATTTTATAACTAATCTCTGAACATAGAAATAAAAGGATATAAACCCTAAGAACATCTAGGGTTAGGGTTTGAGCAGTGTTCAAAGTAAGTTGGGTTCACCAAATGTTTTAACCTTTTTGGACTTAGAAAGTATAAATACTATGATTGTTAAAGTAAATTAGGGTAATAATATGAAATAAATACATTTCATAATCTATTACAAAATTCACTAACTTATAATTTCTAAAAATAGTAATAAATAGTAAAAATAAGAAATTAGCTATAAAATAGTTGAAATGGATAATATGGAGGTTGAAAACTGAGATAGAGATTGGTCTAAGTATCATAAGAAGGATCATGGTGTTGAAACCCCTCCTAGACATTAATGCCCTAATTGGATAGTAATCCCTGATTGGATATGTGGTGTTGGTGTCCTTATTTTGGTGGTAGTGTATTTTATATAGGACTGTCTTGAGTTTCTAGATGCACCTTTGTCTGGATATGTGAGGTCTATTTTTATGTGCATGAGCTTTGAAACCTTGTATATTGTTTATTTTAATTGATTTTGTGAGTAAAACCTAATCTTCCATGTTGATAGGGCATCAAGTTAATACAACCTAAAAGTGTGTTTTTTAGTGGGGTAGGTTGGGCATCCTCAACATCTCACTATGATGAGAGTTTACTACATACCAATACTTTGAAGAGGGATCAAGCCCAATGTAGTTCTACCCATTTAAGTGTTGGTGCAAGTGCAAGTGAAGTTATTATGATAGTTGACTTGAGTGCTTTTAATTTTCTTGAGACTATAAATCTATGTAATCTGAGCATATGAATGCTACAGATGGTAGTATATATAATTAGGGTATAATATGGATTGATAACCTTAATTGTGCATAAATTATTCTAGGTTTACATATGTGATTTGCATCTAATTTCCATCTAGTGGTCAAAGGGCTAAAATTCATGTATTTATATTATTATGTTGCTTGTGTGGGTGTTAAAAGGGGTATAGGATGACCCTATGAAGTCTAAGATTTGAAAATATATTTATTTGTCAAAATATGAGGGAAAGGATAGTATCACCATTATTAGGACACTAGCACCATGTGAAACTACTGTCACTATTATGGTGCTAGTGTCTAAGTGTCATAACACTAAACACAAATGGCCAAGATACAAGATACTAGGGCAATGTATCACTCTTATCACTCAAATGCCACTTTTATGTGATTAAACAAATCAAGGTGTGTTTTACAAAACATAATATGCATTTCTTCCTTTAAACTATTAATTTAATCCTTATTCATTACTATATTGGGGGGATGTATATAATTAAAACTTTATTAATATGTTAAACTAATATTTTACATTTGAAAAATATCACGCAAGGCTCTACCCTTTAGTTTTTGACCATTCCTTGGATCTAAAAGAATTATGTTTGCCATCTCACTAGGCCTACATGCTTATTGCATAGTTTGATACTTCTTCCTAGTCACCTTCTTGTAGATTTGATAGATTAGTCAATATATGGCCATATGCTTCCATTTGGACTTGGATTTTATGATGTATACATAAAATATCATTCAAGATAGCATTATGACCATCATGGGAATTTTTAGAATTAATACCAACTTTGTTGTTTCCATCAACATTATTTCTATCATGATCATTTATAGCTTCATTGTCATCATGACTATTAAGACCATGATTATCAACAACATTTATACCAACTTTTTTATTGCCTATACTAGCCTATGTTATCACCATCCTAAGAAACACCAAAAAAATTTCACCCCAAAAGTTACCTAAAGTTCCCTAGGCTTTGATACCACATCTCACAACCCCTAAAAAATAGACCAACAAAATTCAAGAATTTTAGATTTGTGTATCATAATTTCATAAACAATCCTTGTATATGTATATCTAATACCATCAATTCAAAATGAAAAAAACATGTACATGATTCTTATAGCCTCATCATGATAATCATAAGAATATTTTGACCACATCTCAATTAAGTGATTAACACATGCTCCAACAATAAGCTCACATATATATTCCTTATTCATATTTAATCACATTATTCTCATGAGGGTTTTTCCTGTACATCTCAGTAAAGGAATATTTATGACAAATATTTTTTTAACCAATTAGTCAAGATGCATTATGCATATCTAAGGTTTAACTAAAATTCTCACCACATAATTAAATAAGAGCATAATATATTTTTAAATCATGTTTATGACATCCTTATGAATAAATAAGATATTATATTTTAAATTTTTTAACACCTATATTAACAGTGATTATATCCCTATGGACTAATCATTTAGGAAGAATATACAACATAGAAAGATAAATTATTCCTACTAAACTCAAATTATTCAAAGTAGTCTTTTAAGTAATAATCAAGAGAACAATCCATTAGTATAACATAAACATTGCTATGAATGACATTTAAGCCATCAATCTCCCTTGGCAACATAAGACTTTGGTCTTAGTCCATTGTCTAGTTTCAATCATTGAATGAACTTGTTATGACCATTCATATACAATTCATTGAACAACCACACACTCAATATTTAATATTATTAAATATTTGCATGACCTCACCTTAATAATGTTAGGGTTTTACTTATTTATCCAAATCCTTAAGTATTAGTAATGTTTAAGCAAAAAAACATAAGGTATGATGAAATAAGTTCATGGAATTCATTAAGGAACTTCCAATATTTTAAAAAAAAATCACTCTTGTTTTAACCATAAATAATTTGAATAATTTTTACCCATGGTTTTTAACAATTTGAATATGTGTCAAACTAGGATCCATTCTATCTATTATCCCAAATCAAGGTTTATTCTATTACCATAGAACCACTTATTGTGCTAGTCCCAGATATAAGATAACACCTATGTTCATAGTTATTTTACATGATTCTATTAAGAGATAAATAAATATCATAGTGAAAAATATAACTATGCCCTTGCCTTTACCTAAATCCTTTATAAACATTCATAATGTTTCTTTATAAAAACCAAATCAATACAACTTCTAATTACCTTAATCAAATTTTATGCAAAAATAATTAAATTCACAATATTATAACCATCTCATAAAACTAAGTGCTTAATGAAATAATAGGTCTCTAGGGTTTCCCTAACAATGTATCCTTGTTTCCAACTCGAGAAGATGATACAAGAAGTTAATATATCCATTAATTAATTCTATTGTTATTTTACTAACATTTTTACATTCTTCAATATTTTTAACATAAAAATAATATATTTCAAAGTAGATAATATTTAAGTTGAGCTACAACATAGTTTTACATATGTCTCTTCACATTAATATAAACAAATAATTTATTAATTATCTTGTCATGGAAAAAGAGATAACACAAGAATACAAGATATTACAATAATTTTTATGTTCTCAAGTGTTGAGTTCAACACTCATCAATTTATTGTAAAGTCAATAGACTCATGCTAAGAATAAATCAACCCAATAATATATACTAAAATGGAATCTAGAATGGTACCTATTATCTATAATTAGGTTAAGTCCTAATGAATCAACTTAACACAAAAACTTACTCATCCAAGTCATATTACAATATAATTCTTCATACCCACTAAGGCAATATTTTTCATTAGAAAATTTACCTAATATTTCATCAAAAAACAAATAAAAACCTAAATAGCCAGCCAAATCCACAATACAATTTTAAATTATCATGAATTAAGTAAAAGAAGTAGCTTTCTTGTAAATTACACATCCACCATGGGTTCTAAATATTAATTAACATTAAAAACTATGAAATAAAATAGAACCACCAATAAGAAAAAAATTACTTATATAAATGAAATTTTTGTCATTAATTTATTTTTCCTCTTTCTTTTCCTTTCCCAACACTTTTCTCTTCTATCTCATTAAACTATATGTTTCCCACAATCAACCTCAGTCATTTGACCATAGTCAAATATCAATCAAAATAATAATGCCCTAAAGGGTCTAAAAATGACATTTTCAATATTATCATGACATTTGATTTATATTTTTACCTTAGTCAAAGTTCATGCATCACATGCCTAAGTAGGGTCACAAACATATTTTTCATCTCATTGATAGGTCCTTAATACAACCAATAAAATTGAGACTATTATTGAACATGAATGCATAGTCCATAAAGTTAAGGTAACAACCCTAATAGACCATCACCATTGTGATAAGTAATTAAGTTAGAAGATTAAATTAATAAATTTCCAACAACAAAAAATATTTATAAAGACACTGTGGCATAATTGGCTATGAGCCAATGATGACCCAAAATAAATAATCAAATAGATAAACACAACACTTTTTCTCACTTTCCATTTACCTATATGAAATTTTAGTAGTTTTCTGATGGTGTATTCCAATCCCAAACCTAATTCATCTCACATGGTTGTTATGCATAGTCATCAAAAGACATTAGTAATACTAGTTCAAAAACATAATATAAACCATACCTATTATCTAAACATAAATACAAATATCAACATATATAATAGAAATGTAACTAAAATAACATAATATATGAAATAAATATTAAATGTCTCCATAGTCCAAAATGTCTCATAAAATTATAACAATAATACACATTATTGTTGTGTGTTTGGGTTAGACATGACATTGGAAAGGTTCCATGGGTATGTTGGAATTAAAATTTGGTTATTTGAGTGTAATTAGTTTTAAAAATGATTTGGAGTGTACTCAAAATTTATATTCATTAACAAACTAGTGCATCAAATATAACATTGCATATTGGAGATAATTTTGATTTAGAATATACATATTGTTACATGTGGTCAAGGATGGAATTGACACTCTTCATGAGTAAAATTAGGTTGTGGGGGGATTCACATACATAACAAAGTATGATCTATGTGGAGAGTGACATTCACATATAACCCATGAGCCTCCACACATAAAATGATAAAATGGTAGCATGCCAAGTAAAACAACAGGCATATCATTGAATATCCAAATGCCTTACATGTTTTTTAGTTTTATTTTTGTTTATTTTACCATGATATCTCATCACATTCACGAATCATACCCTTTATTCAACACTCTCATCTCTTGTCTCAGGCATCATTAAAGAACTCATTTTCCATTATTATCATATGAACATCCTTTTTGTTGAGCTTGTTAAAATATCCTCAACTCTTACATGGTTGAGTGTTTATCATTTTTCATGAGAAATCCATCACACACCTATAACCAAGATCTAAGGTTCCATATATTATTCACCACTTGGACACATTTACATCCATGAAGCCTCCATGACATTTCAAGTTGATCTACCCTTTCCACCTAATAATTTTTATATCCTCATGAACACTCCTCTTAACATTCACAACTTCATCTAGCTCCCTAGTGGATTTTTTTATAATTATAGATCCATTTTATTAATGTATGGATAACAAGCCACATCAATATTTGAACAACCCATCGACATCAACTATGATTTATAGGGCTAACACATAAATAATGTAACTATTCCTAATCTGAGAACCCATTATTTTTAAAGCAGATAAGAAAGAAACACATTTGAGCCTTAAAAAAAGAATCACATCAAACCTTAAAAAAAAAAGAAAATAAAACCTAACAAAAATAATGCAATGATGGATAATAATTATAGATGACCAAGGGAGCTACACTCATTATATTGCATTAAAACATGATATTGCATTAAATAGATGGATTACCTCCCAATATCTTTTTTATAAAATCAGAGTGATCACTTGGGAGCTACACTCATTATATTTCATTAAAACATGATAAATTACCAATGATTATTATTTTATTAATACCCTAAATAATGGAAGCCAAGTCCCATCACTATCTCATGATTCAATTCAAGGTTTGACAAACATTTAACAAAATGGCCCTTCTTTTGACATTCATTATATTTATCTATGCTTTAGCTATGTGATTTAAAATTTAGATTTTGATTTCTTTTATTATAATTTTAGGATTGGTTTGAACCCCTTGGATTAGTATGGATGAGTTCAATTTTGATTGTTTTTAATCACCCCTATTTAGTCCTCTATCATTCTTATGCTTCCCCAACATGATCTTGAATCTAGTTTTGTATTCGTTAAGTCATATTTCAAAAGATATAATAGATTAGAATAAGATGATGAATAATATCAATAATTATTTGTGGATGTGGACACATGAATTTTCAATAAAACATTTATAGGAATAAAAGGAATAAAGAGAAGAAAATTAAAGCAAAAATCCTAAAAGAGACATGGTACTGGGCATATATTTAGTCATCGTTATCAATCACAAAGATTACCCTCAAATATGGTATATGATTTATATCTATTGATTAATATAATTTTAATATTTAGTAAGTGATTACATGAATCCCATCCCTATCAACATACTTTTCACATTGATTTAAATAAATAGGAAATTGTTACACTTTGGGAGCAAATCATACTTCCATACCATCCATGGTATATTGAGTGTAAAACTATAGAAGCTAAAAGTAATGCTGAAGTAAATAATGATGATAGTAACATACAATAATATGCAAAAATGGAAATGGAATTAAAATAATTGGAACTCTTATCTTGCATGTACCCATCAAGAACCAAAAAAATAACTACCATCAACATGCTTGGTCTTTATGACTTTAACAACAATCATAATCATAATTATATTGAGGTGATAATTAATGTACATGACACATCCCTATAATTTTTACACATGTAATGCACATGCACCCAAATTTTAGATGATGAGTGCTCAAACCAATCATTTCTAATTGAGTTTTTATATAAACAACAAATTAATTTCATAATCTTTGTATACCATGCCCATAAAAAATGACAAGTTCCACCACTTAATATTATTATTCAAGGAACAATAAGTACACAAAAAATTACATTGATTGGAAATATAAAACATGGAATAAATGGTCTCACAACTAGTTTAAGCATACCCCCTACTTTTCCTCACTCTAACAGGTGTATAAAAATTCAACATAAATGCATTAACTATACATTCAGTCTTCAAATTCATATGCAAGAAATAAAGCCACTAGAGGGACAAGCATTGGAAATTTTCCTATAAAAAATACATCACATTAAATATGTTCTCATTGATTAAATGAGTTTCATAGGCCAAATAATGCCCAATAATATAAATAGTTGACTGTGTGAGGAATTCCATCAAAATAACAACATCAATTTTGATGGTTTATCAATTATACTTGTTGGAAGCCTAGGTTATTTTCACACCATAAATGACATCCCAATGTATGTGGGGAAGCGATTTGGTAAAATATTGTGTATTTTTTTTGACATAATTATAACATTATACAAAAAAATATGGTAGCAAGGGTGCACCACATAATGACTAGTGTTCAAAAAACTATTAACCAACATCAGAAATATAGACTCGAGTAAAGAGGACTAGAATATTCTAATGTAAAAAATGAAGTCCTTCATGTCTCTACAAGAACAAAAAACATAAATAAAATCTCAAAATTATTCATATTGGACTAACAACTTGGTTACATTGCATGATAAAAAATTCTAAAATTTTTATATATTCCAATTGCAATAAGTAAATCACAATAAATAAAAAATGAGTCATATTTAACCTCAATGACACTCAATTGAAGCCAACAGTCCTTCTATGCAAAGTAAAAGAGATTATGTTGACATTCAATATGTGGGTTAATTTAGGGTTAGTTAATGAAGTCATCAAAAAAATATCTACATTGTTTATAATCTATGTTCAAAACCACCTAACTTACGTATTTATGTGATTGTTTCCTTCAAACAATATTGTAGCCCCTATGGGATATCAAAAATTTAACACATCTACCAATTACTCCTTTTACATTGGGTAATCATTTAGAAATGTCACTCAAAATGGAATGAATGCTAACAATACATAAAACACATGAAATGACTCTCAATAAGGTAATAATTGAAATTGACAACATTGATTGTCAAGGATTGACCTTCACCATAGTACCAAGAGTATGCTCATTGTGTGACATGCATATCTCCCTTTAAATCCACATTTGATTACTACACAATAATGAAGGATATTAAATTTGGACAACCCAAGAAAAGAAGTGAAACTAAATGAAAAACCTCTTCCACTACATTTATAAGAAATGTAAATTTTATCTAGAAATCCAAATCAAGTACATATAACACACTTTGTCTCATTTATTTGTACAAGTACATTGATTTGTAATCATTTGAATTTTAAAACATAATTTTACCAAAATATAAATTCATGACCTTCTTGATGTAATTTTCACCTTTGGGGAATTTTCTAGTTCATAGGTTTGGAAGTGATACCTTAATTATATTAAAATAATTTTAGTTTTCCTTCGCTTAGTTAAATTTAATTAATCATAATTTACACAATTTAAAGTTGGACCTTCAATTGAATTGTTTTTAAATTTACATTTACTTAATTTAATCTAAAAAACATAAAACATCATAAAACCCCTCAAAATTCATCTAAATATCACATTTTTTATTTTATATATTCACACACGTAACTAACAAGGTAAAGAGCTCAGTTTAGGTTGGACTCCAGTAAATATACTAATAAAAGTAAAATATATAAAAAATGGAATATACACAGTTAGTCACTCTGATGGAAATAGATATATTAGTATTGTATCACTGTTATTAATTAAAAATAATAGACATCAACAGTTACAATAATAAAGCCATTGGTTGGCATTCATGAACCATACACTTTTACATGCCATGTCTATAAATAATAATAAGGCCAATAACAAAGATAAAATGGGTGGGGTCTTGCCACTAAATTTGGCAATACAATTGTCATTGGTAGATATGACTTAGAGCCTTGACCTCTTTAATTACTAAAAATATACTATTGAGAGTTTATAATTCACACTCATAATAAGATAAGGATGATATCCATGTCATGGATTTAATGCAGAAAGGTTGATAATGGATGCATAAGAATTAATAAAAGATGGTAATTAAATGATGATAGAAGAACTCATCACCAGGGGAAGATTGATCCCCACCTATGGATGATTCCTTTAGGGGTTCTTTATTCACCATATGATGGTCTTCAAAGTTTTTTTCCTTATGAATTTTTGCTCAAGGATAAAAATGGGTAATTTTTTTTCTATGAATTCAATATTAGAAGGTAAATTATATACTACAAGATTTTTGTAGGTTTATAACCTTTATTAGGGTTGTTTATTGTTTAGGTTTCTTAGGAATATGTCTTTGGTGGTTTTCATTCTTTGTTTAATTATTTATGTGTGGGCTCTCATATTTTTTCTTGTCCTTCATACAATAGGTGAGTTGGTTAGTGTTACAGACTTATGGTTTTGGGGGAACTGGGCCCTTTGTTATGCCCTAAGGCCAGTTAGTAACTCTGATTTATATAATAATTATTTATTCTAATTCATAACTTTTATCAAAAGTACTTATTTGGATCATATCTTCGATAAAAATTGTTGATGCTTATTAAAAATAAAAATAAATAAAGTGTCTTCTTAAAAATATTTTAAAGGAGAATGACACTCTTCTTTAGCATTTGATTATGTTGATTGGCATGTAAAGAAAGGATCGACTTTCTTCATTTACAAATATATTTACACTCCACATTATACTCATTTTTAGTCACATTACATGGAATTTAAATATGACACTATTAAAGGTTTATCATATAAGATTAGTCATCTCCTATATTTTCACATTACATGGTGGTTGATGAGGAGATTCATTGCTCATGAGCATAGTTGAAAATGCTAAACAAAAAAATGTGTTGTTTTATGGACATAAATTCAAAAAAACAAAATTCATTTTATTAAATATTCACAACTATTGATATTTTTAATGCATGACCCAAAGTGTTCATGGATCAAATTAAACATGGAATATACTGGTTTGATATCACATCCATGGAAGAAATTATGGGGTTTTAGGTAGAGGAAACATTTTCAAGAATTAACTATTAATTTTTTCAATACATGACCTAAAGTGTTGGTGTCACAAATTAAACATGAAATATATGAATTTGATATTGCATCCATTGAAGCAATTATGGATTTTTAGGTAGATGAAACATATTGGAGTTAATTAATTATTTTTAAGCAGTACTTTTATTTTTAAGTGGTACTTTTGAAAAACTATATGACTTTATTATTTATTAGAATATATCATTATAGTTATTATTAATAAAATAATACTAAAAATATAAGGATGGTTACAACAATAAAGTGTTTGATTAGTATGCATATCCCAACATTTATGTTGATGAAAGAACACGAATCAAAAATAAAAACTATCAGTAAAGCATAAAAAACCTAGATTTCAGAATATTATATAAAAATAATAAGCATAAAAAAGGACATGTTGTAACCCATAAGGAAGTATAGGTAAATCATCTTCAGGATGCCAAGAAATTTAAGAATAATACTTAGTTAAATGAGGATCATGTACCACCCAACTATCTTAAGTGGTATCCAAGGGGGGATAGTGATTCCTTAACTAGTAGGTATTTGAATAAAGATACCAACCAAACCACCCCATTGCACATGGTAACTCCATCATGATATATCAACAACAAGTTTTCCATGTGGTTGTTTAACCTTTAAATATATAGATTGGTACTATCTAGGGTTAAAGGGGATAGAGATAGCCTTAGGTACAAGGGTGATAAAATATCTCTATAGTAGGCCAATAGGGTGCAAACCACAAATATAAAATATGCTAAATTTATTAAACTGATAGTAGGATAAATATAAAAATTTTACAATTAAGTTATGTATAGAAATGATAAATAAGTAATATAATTAGATGGTTATGATGATAACATTATAATAGATTTAGAATAGGTAGAAAACAAACTAAAAGATGATTCTAGAATAGTCCCATAATTCTAGATCAAGGGCCTCTAGAACTCTAGACATTTACATCAAATTGGGATAGTTACATTGATACTACTATCTAGTTTAAATGTAGGTGTCCTTTATAGAATGCCTATTGAAAAAGGATGCAACCACCTAGATGCTTCTAGATTTGGCTTTGCCTTCACTCTAGTGTATTCAGTTCTAGGTCATGGACTATCACTCCTCATAAAATGTCAAAATCATAGTACTTCATTTTTATGGTGACCTTGGTAAAAAATGGGTTAGTGGGAACATGGTGCTAAGCTAACCCCAAATACCCCTCTATTAGTGAGTGTTGCTTATATAGACAATACTCTAAAGAGGGCCTCAGACTAATGTAGTTTTCCCCTATGTGTTGGTTTATGTATGAATCATATAATATGTAATAAGTAAGTAAAATAATAATATGTCCTATAACTTGGAAAATATAGCTCTTGGGTTGCTCCTTCAGTACTTCAGACCTATATATGTGTTTTCACAATGATTGATATGGCAATATGAGAAAATAGGGAAGTTTTATTCATTTGAGTACTCTTTAGTATGAATGCTTGGTTTTCCCATGTGAGGAATGAATGGTGGTTAATATTATATTTATAACACTCCTTTTATATAATTAACTCACATTAAATCACTTAGGCTGACTATTAGGATATGTTTCATTTACAACATAGATAAATATAGGGCACTAGACATTACATCAAGTTAAGACACTATAATCGACATAAGTGTCCATCCTGGGTGTTAGTTTCTAGGGAGAAAGAGATTAGGTATAGGCTCATAACATGGATAGGTAGAAGATAAGTACTTTTTAAGAATTCTAGGCAAGATAGAAGGCTTAGGTCATCAGCATAAGACTAGTCAAACTAAGAGATAGGATGAGGGGCACAAGATAGAACATATGCAATACTTGCAGAAGTGGAAAAGTTCCAAAACTAAGAGGAAAAACAAACTTCTATGTTTTCCAAGTGTACAAGACTGGTGTGTTAATTTAATCCATAAATATTATCTAAATTCCTAACCCCTTGATCTAATAATGAGAATTTTATTTTAAAGGAAATGAATGCATACTTAGGTGTTTATAACACACCTTGTTTTTGCATATGCCAAACTTGACTGCTTTAATGGTGACTGACCTACAACCAAGATCATGTTATAACATATAATTAGTGCATATAACATAGAATTGAAATTACTTTAAATTGAAAGAGCAAGGCTTATGAGTACACTCATGTGTTAATTTAACCACCTTGCCTATTGAAAAATTGATTTGAAAAATATGTATCATTATAGGGCTCTAAAAACTAAGATTAGGGTAAATATAGATAAATTTGGAAAGTGCATATATCTAAGGAGAGAGAGAGAGAGAGAGAGAGAGAGAGAGAGAGAGAGAGAGAGAGAGAGAGAGAGAGAGAGAGAGAGAGAGAGAGAGAGAGAGAGAGAGAGAGAGAGAGAGAGAGAGAAAATATTGGAAGGCACATGCCCCCAACCTTGGAGAAAAGGTGATTTGCCACTTGGCATTTAAGATTATCTCAACCATGAAAACCAATGATATTATAACTTGGTAAGGTTGGATGATACAATCAAGTCCAACCTTATTTTTTTTTAAGATGGAGTGATTTAATCACCTCAACCATTCTAAAAATTTAACTAACTACTACAATATATTATCTCAATAAAGTCTGTAAAATTCTAATTGGGGTATTAGTATGTAAAATTTTGTGATATGGTAACAATCCATGAAAGAGTTTTAGAATATAAAAATGATTTTTATTTTGAAATATTAAGCATAAATTTCATAGCATATACATGTTAGATATGTCTCATGCTAAAACTGTGTATAACAATGATACCAATGTATAGAATTTTGCCACAACTATTAATTTGAATCACATAACTATGTGTTTTAGCCAATTCTAAAACTGTGTAAGTGTGGAGAAAATGATTCCAAAGCATGCCCCTAATATATATGGAGAATTTTGAAAACTGATATAAGTACCAATGTGAAGAACATGTTTCCAAAATATATCCTTACTGTAATATGGAGATACTAAATATTGAATAGATGTGAAGAATAAACTTCCAAAGCATACCTCTATTGAATCTAAAAACTATGCCAAGTGTGGAGAATATGCCTCTATGACATTCTCCTAATTATATGCCCCATATTTGAGGAGAGGGAAAAATAGGAATTGGTAGCCACCTCACCTTTAGAGGATAAGACAACTATATAATCTGTGAATGGAACCTTGAAGCATATAGAAGTAACATGTTTAGGTAGATATAACATTGAAGTGCATAAAACCAATGTAATCACATGAAGGCCTAATATGCATGATAAGGATCATGGAAATGTATAAATAGTAATAGTATAAGTTCAATAAGAAAATAAGCACACACACAAGATCACTCAAAATCAAGTCAAAAGGTAATGATCCAAGGAGATTACAAACAAGGGGCATATTTAAATTTCTCATAATCAAAGGGACATGACTTAAATTTATATAAAAGAAATAATTACACATTTAAATCTCCATACAACAAACAATGACATATGAAAATGTTAAATAAAACATACATAGGCATGAGGAACATAATCAAAAGATCATATTCAAATGCTTGAACAAGGAATACAATAGCAAGGCAAGACACTTAAGGAAGTGCATAAAGGAAATCATAAGCAACCAACATAAACATGTCATAGTAGCCCTTGGATCAAATGTGTTAGGAAAAACTATCAAGTGTAGAGCATATCAAGTATCATGTGTAAGATATAATCATGTTTAAAGGCATGTGTAGGTATATATGTAAGCTCAAACATGATAATGAAATGTGATCATCAAACCATATAACCTGTGTGTATCAAGATCAAAGAAGCAGATGGCCCCAATGTTAGTGTAGTGCTTTTTCCCACTGGGTTTTGCCTACATAGTCATATGGCCATTATATGTTATTTAATCTTCTTTAGGTTAGTTATAAAGGGTCCATGGGCTAATTATGTTTAATTTTAATTAGTTAATTAGGAAAATTAGGGGATTCCTCATGTTGCCCTAATTTTCCATACATACACCCCACTTTTCCTTTTTGGAAGGTTAATGGAGAATCTCTACATCAATTGACTCATTCACTTTTTGCAATAATCAGGTAATGCATCATTTTCCTTTTTTTGGAATTTTGGAGATTTCACACTACCTCACAAGATTCAACATTGATTTCATAAAATCTATTTAAAGATCTTGGTAGACTCTTTTATGATATCAAAGCCTTCTTGATAGCCTCATGCATTAGACTCCCTGGTAAAATCCTCCATGCATTCGCTTTGCTTATTTTTCTTCTGTCATGGCCACCATTTTTTGACCTTGGAGACATTTTATTAATCTACCTTGAAAATCATGTCAAAAGGCCTTTGATGAAAAATACATTTACATATATTTTGTGGGGTTTTTGAGATATAAAATGGGTTTGTTCTTAGATTTTTGAAAAATTTCATAGATTTTACAAAAATTCAATTTCTTCCATCTAGTCAAACATTCGTATGAATGAATTAATCAAGAATGCAAACCATAAAAATAAGCTTGTAGACCAAATTAGGTTTTTAGAGGGCCATTACTTGATTCTAGACCAAATCAAGTTTTCTAAGTACTATAACTTATCTGCTAGACCCATTCGGGCTTTCAACATTACGTTTCTTCATTTTCATGAAGTTAAGTAAAGTTATTTGAAAACCCTAAATTAATCTTGAAAGAAGTAATTGAGATTATAAGTTTTAAGAATTGGGAATTAATCAAGCTTCTCAACACTAACAATTGCTCATAGACCAAATTGGGTTTTCAACATTACTTTACTTCTAACTCATGAAATAAGTAAAGTAGCCCAAGAAACCTAAAATACATTACAAAAAGTAATCAGGCTTCTCAACCTCAACTACTTTGAAGTAATCAAGATTCAGTAGTGGCATTACTAATCTTTGATAGTATTAAACTAGTTGGAAAAACTTGATTAACACTGCAAGACTAAATCAGGTTTTGGGAGTAGTCTTACTATATCAAAAGTCAAAGTAAAGCAGTTGAAAAAACCCGATCAACACTACAAGACCTAATCAATATTATGGAGTAGTCTTACTTCATTAAAAATCCAAAGTAAATTAGTTTCACAAGCTTGAAGTAAATTAGCTACAAAACCTCTTGTGATGTTTAGGAGGACATCGAATTTTAGGTGAAAGGCGATGAAGAAATAGAGTAAAGTTGTTTTTAGTTTTGGATTTTTGGAAGTTGTTTTCATTTTTGATGAAAAAACACAAGTCTAGAAAAAAATTCAATTTTTGGAAAGGGTCCAGGAATATGTGGGAGTAAGAACTTGTAAATTCTATAACTTTCAATTTGTATCTCCTTTTTCGGTGCCATTTTTTTAAAAAGTGCATATTTTCTCGATCTCTATGCATTGGTGACATTATTTAAGGACTTTTGTAACATTTGTTTTTCACATGGTGTAATAGCTTAAAACTCTCTTCAAACCTTTATACATTTCCTCTTAGATACATTATCGATAGTGCCCAACGTTCCTCTCATACCTTCTCACACTAATTACTCATAGACATATTCTTGGCTTTGTATAACATATAAAACTAAGCGTGTGTAAATTATAACTTTAGGGGGGTATTATTGATAGTTCAAGGGGTAATTGTACTATGTGATTTATATTTTTTGCTTTCATTTCAATTCTAAAATTTGTCTCATTCTAATTTGAAATAATAGATCTAAACATAGAACCACTCACATCATTTAACTATGTAGAATGGAATTCTAAAATACAACTCACTTTAAGAGGTAAAGGACTCTATTAGATTACGATGGGTGAAGAAGTTGAGCCATCTATAGATGCAAAAAAGGTTAAGTGGTACAACAGATGTGATAAGGCATATGGGTTTCTCTACTTGTCAATGTTTCCCAACCTCCTATTTCATATTAAATCTATAAAAACTCTAAATGAAGTATGTACCATCATGGACAAGCTTTTTGGAGTGCAAGACATCATGAGGGGTCATGATCTAGAGAATGAGATCATCGCATTAACCCTAGGTGACTATGATACCTTACAAAACTTATTTACAAATTTCAAATCATTGATACTGTAGTTGAAGTAATGTAGCATTGAGAAAATAGATGACCAGTTGATTTTATCTATGCTTTCAAAACTAGGTCACGACTATTCAATTTTCATCTCTATATTTCATGCTACCAAATGTGCATTTGGATTCACTTGGAAAATTCCATAATTTTATGATTTTTTTGTTAATATAACTCAAGAGCAAGATAATTTGGTTTAAATGGGTGCACTAAAGACTTCAAATTTACATGCCTTTATTGCCAATCATGACAAGAAAAAGCCTTTTAGTAGTGAAAAACAAAAGAAGAAACAATCCAAGCTAGATCATCAGCATAAAAAGAATAAAAAATTAGATTCCAAGCCTAAGGCATCATCAAATAAGTCCTCCTCAAGTGGGAAACCTAAGAAGAAGAAACTCAAATGCAACTTTTGTAAGAAACTTGGGCATGATGAATCTTAGTGAATGGAAAAAAAGATTGACACATTGACTAAGATGCTTGATAAGAATAACATCAATGTTCCTGAATCTTCATCTTAGAACACATCAACATAAGATTATACAAAGATAAAAGATAAAAAAAGGATAAAAACAAGGGAAAGGCACTGGTTAGAGTAGTTTCTTAGCCTTCAACTTGGGTTATTGACTCAAGTGCTTCCTATCACATGGCCTCCTTAGAGGATCTATTTTAAGAAATAGAGCCATGTTCTATGCCTTCAATTATCATGGGTGGTGACACTTCAGTAGAATTCACTGGTAAAGGATTGGTAGAAGGAAGTGATGGGACCTTCAATAATGTTTTGTGTGTTCCTTCACTATCCACCAATCTTTTGTCAGTATATCAAATCACTAACATAGGTGCAGGGAAGTGAGTTGAGTTCACACCTAATTCAGTGTTCATCAAGGAGCTACATAGTGATACTATAGTGGCTTATGGGAAGACCAATAATTAGTCTAGGCTACATACCTTCTCACAATTTTCCCCAGATCAACCCTCAACCACACTGCTTACTCATGTAGATAGAGTGAGCAAACTATGGCATGAATGGTTTGGCCTTTTTAACTAACATTACTTAGAACAACTCAGTCATCAAGGCATGGTTTCAATATTTCTTAAATTTAAATTCTTAGATGGCCTATGCAATGGCTACATTCTTGGAAAGCATCTAGAAGAGAAATATGACAAGGGAAAAGTAAGGAGAGCCAAATAGAAGATATAAATAGTCCACAATGACTTAGTAGGTCCATTTCTAAAACCTTCATTTAATAGGAAAAGATACATGCTCACATTCATTGATGAATTTTTGAGGTACACCTAGGTTTTTTTCTCAAAAAGAAGTTTGAGGTCTTTGATCACTTTAAGGACTTCAAGGCACTTGTGGAGAAGTAGTCAAAATGTTCCATCAAAATATTAAGGATTGACAATGGTAGAGAGTATGTCAAAAATATGTTTGAGTAGTTTTACACATTAGAGGGGATTCAAATGCAATACATAGTTCCATATAGTCCTTAGTATAATGGTGTGTCCAAATGCAAGAACCATACCTTGAAGGAAATGGCCAACTACATGCTTTAATCAAAGTCTCTTGTTCCTTAGTATTGGGCTGAAGTAATCAACTATGCATACTAAATTAAAAATTGAGTTACACACAAAACCTTGAAGGGAATCACTCTTTTTTAATCTTAGGATGGTCACAAGCCCATAGTAAATCACTTTCAAGTTTTTAGATCACCAATAATGGCATGTGTTCCCAAGAATAAAATCAAGGTAATGGACCTTCAAAGTTAGTCTTGCATCTTTGTTGGGTATACAAAGGGTGTTAAGGGATATAATATTCTCCATCCTAAAACTCATGATTTTTTCATTGAAAGGAGTCTCAAGTTTTCTTGAGGGCCCACTTGAACATAATCTTGGCACTCCAAACTCTTCAATAGTTTGACTAGACATTGATTCCACTTTTGACAATGATGTAGATCCACCTCAAGATCCTCCTGATGATGAGGATGAATCTTCTTATTCTTCAAGTTTAAGTGATGACATTAGTGATGAGGATACTCTTCCTCCATCTCACACTAAAATTACAAATGATGATGACACACATCCTAATTCTCTAATCTTATATAATTATGGGCCTATTTGGGCTAGATAGACACTTCAAAGTGATGGAGGATGGGTTGGAAATCCATTAGTTACAAGGTAGACATGATCACAATTTCAAGGGACATCACATGCCTACTTGGAAATTACCTTAGATCCACAAACCTTTCATTAGGCATCTAACATTCTAGAATGGGATTCTACTATACAGGAAGAGTATAGTTCCCTAATCAAGAATAAAGCATGGGACTTGGTCCCTCTTCCAAAAGGAATAAAATTGGTATGGTGTAGATGCGTTTATTGAACCAATTATGGTGTAGATGGGTCAGTAAATAAGTACAAATCTCATCTGGTTCTTAGCCTAGACTACACTAAAACATTTTCTCTTGTAGCCAAGATGACGTCTATAAGACTCACTCTAGCCATTGTAGCTGTACATCGATGGGATGTTCACAAAATGGATGTAAAGAGTGATTTTCTACATGGTAAACTTAAAGAAGAGATATTTATGAAGCAACCATAAGGTTTTGTGGAAGATACCTCCTTAGTCTATAGACTTAGGAAATCTATCTACAGAATCAAATAGGCCCCTAGGGTATGGTATGCCAATATGGACTCCTTTCTCATCATAGTCAAGTTTACTAGATGCCACTAAGATCTCAGTGTCTACATCTTGTGGCAAGATGATTCTTTATTAATCCTAGTTCTCTATGTGGATGACTTAATAATTATAGGGAGATCATGATCATCCATCTCAATAGTGAAAATTTCACTTTTAGACAGATTTGTAATGACAAACATGGGATTGATACACTAATTTCTTGGGATTGAAATCATTCAATCAAATTTTGGGATAGCTTTATCATAATCTAAGTATTCTCTTGATTTTCTTGCAAGGTTTAACATGACTAATTGTAAGCTAGATCCTAATTCCTTCTTGTCTGGTGTGAAGCTTGAGGCTAATTATCCTACACCACTCATTGATACAACATCATATCAACAACTTATGGGTAGTCTTATTTATCTCACACACACTAGGCTTGACATATCTTATGTAGTTGGTTTGGTCTCCTAGTTTATGTAGGAGCCACATGAGTTACATTAAAAAATAACAAAGTGGATTCTTCACTGCATTCAAGGTTTGAACAATTATGGGATATGCTTAGAGTAAGAACATAGGTTAATTTAATTAGATACACAGATTTAGATTGGGCTAGAGATATTTAGAGTTGAAAGTTCACTTCAGGCTATAGGTTCTCACTTGGTTTGGGTCCAATACATTGGTCAAGTAAGATGAAGTATATAATTTCTTTATCATCCACAAAGGTAAAACATAGAAGGGCTATCAATGACACCAATGAAGAAATCTATCTTTAGGGGGTTCTCACTGAGTTTGGTGTCTAGTTTCATAAGCCAACAATCATCTACTGTGATAACCAAACACTATCTAGATTTGTAGGAATCTAGTTATTTATCAAAGGACCAAGCACATAAAAATTCATATGCATTTCATCAAGGATCTTATCAATGAGCAAGTCATTGATCTTTGATATTGTCCAACATCAGAGTATATTATAGATATTCTGACCAAGCCTTTCATAGAGAGTAAATTTGTTCATCTATGAGCTCTCATTAGGGCTAGGGATACTCCACCTTCTTCTTCTTCCTATGGAGGTTCATCACTATGTACTTGGGGTACCTTATTAGGCTTTCAATGCTGAGACCCAATTCTCATCTCACCTAAGCTATGCTTAAGGGGAATGTTAGTGTAGTGCTTTTTCCCATTGGGTTTTGCCTACATGATCATATGGTCATTATATGTTATTTAAGCTTCCTTAGGTTAGTTATAAAGGGTCCATAGGCTAATTATATTTAATTTTAATTAGGAAAATTAGTGGCTTCCTCATGTTTCCCTAATTTTCCCTATATGTGCCCCACTTTTCCTTTTTGGAAGGTTAATGGAAAATCTCTCAATCAATCAACTCATTCACTTTTTACAATAATCAGGTAATGCATTATTTTCCTTCTCTTATAATTTTGGAGCTCTCACACTACCTCACATGATTCAACATTGATTACATGAAATCTATTCAAAGATCTTGCCACACTCTTTCACCCAATGTCTACATGACATGAGTAAAGGGAATGCCCAAGATATAAAATAGGAATAGATCATGTATTTGTGTATGTTTGTATCACACTCAAGTAGAATCATGACACACATGTGTATATGTATAAGTAATTGAATATGCCATCGATCAACATGGAACTAACACATATATGCAAAGGAGCTAATAAAACATGTAGGTGCTAAAAATATTTTGGTATTTTTTAATGTTTATTTTTTTCATATTTTGGGGAATAATTTAAGAAAAATATCATCCTATTATTTCATCCAATGGATGGTCATATATATCTCCCCACTGTAAACATAGTATAATAATCTTGTGGCACTACTAAGGAGCACATATAGGATTAATATTTATCACTTTAGAATTGATGATGCTTTGTGTATGTCATTAATTAATAGTAGGAGTAATCGATTAGGGGTTCATGGAACCCATCATTGAGTGCTTTTTGGTTTATTTAGAATAATCATAATAGGAACATGTGTAGGTTCTCTAGATATATAAATATGGTGCTTAATAAATGGGGATTATGTGGAATCCACTGTATGTCTCTAATGCAATGGTATCTCAAGTACTAGTTGCCTAGAAAAGTGGATTGCCTATTTATTACCCTTTTATGGTGAATTATCCTTATTAGGCTTAGTAATTAATTATCTGGGTATAAGTTTATATTATTCATGAGGATGCTCATATAAAATTTTGTTAATTTTAACTACCCAATTGGCATGAATGTATTTAACACACCCATGTACTATAGAAGTACTGTTAGAAATTTATGGATCCAAGGTCTTCAAAATAACATACCAAAGATGCCCATGGAAGTTAACTGAAAAAGTAATAAATATATATATGAGATTGACCTATAAAGGTAGGTCAATCTTGACAAGAACCTTCTGGTAGGTCCCATCAAATGGTGCAACTGATCTAGTAGAAGGACACAAATCATGATGAGTATAACCTAAGTGCATAATTAATGCATGGCATAAACATTATCACTTTCACAATTATCAATCATAATGATATGTATAGGGTGTTTATAAAGTTATGCTTGAATGAATAAAGAGTGAAGATCAGAGTCATCATCCTTAATCTCATAATCATCAAATGTAATATAGGGCCTTAGAACCATAAGAGGTGTATGTCATGTGTAAGTACCAATAATCCCATCTAGTAGGTACCCATAAAGTGATGGAGGAGGATTTGGATTATATTCCATTTTCACTTTTGGTTTCTTCTTAGAATAACCTTACAAAGGATTATTAAATATTTTCTATTTTTGGTGATCACTAGGTTGTGAACCTAATTCCTTTGGAGGATAATTAAATGCAATATTTTGATCATCAATAAGATATTGAATCTTGTGTTTAAAGGTAAAGCATCTATTTATAGAATGCCTTGGTCCCTGATGATAATCACAATAAGCTTTCACATCAGATCTTTTGGGTAGAGGTCTATTCATCTAAACCTCTATAGGATGAGGGAGAGATGTAATTTGACACTTTAGTAACCGTGGGATTGATTAAGTTAGGGACTCAAGCAAATGGGATAACTATCTCCATGGTGAATTAGATAAAACAAGTTGATTATTCTATTGTTAAACTATGTTAACTATGGTGGTTGTTTCTTTTTTAGGCTTAGAAGGTTTTACCTTATAACTTAGTTTGATTATGAACTTGGTAGTAGATGTAAATTTGTTACATACTTGAGGTTATTTAATGAAATAAGCTTCATTTCATAATTCCATAAAACATGTCATAAATCATTTAAATATTTGAACTTCTAAAAAACAATGGACTCATGTAAATGAGAAAGTAAATTTTACTTTAATGGGCCTTGCAGCTATTTATCTACCATAAGATTGGTCATTTTAGCTAGAATTATCTTATATCTCAAGACATATTCATTGATAGGTTCATTAGTTCTTGGTTTTATTTTGGCAATTTGAACATAGGAAATATTTTTAGAAATATTAATGGAAAAGTGTGTTGAAAATTGATTTGTAAGAGGTTTGAATGCTTTCATAGATTTGAGAGGTGAATTTATAACCACCTTAAATCATAGTTATTAAGGCTTCTTGGAAATAATTTGGTCAAAAATTCATCATTGGAGGCATAATAAAGGCATACATCATAATAGGATCAATTATGTTATTAAAGATCAACCTTGCCATAATAAAATGGAAACATAGGTGTAACAAAACCAATTAAAAAAGAGTGTAAAGATACCTCAAGTGCAAGATTCTTATACAACACATCTTGTGAATCAATATCATAAGGAGATTTTAAAGCATTTTGTTCAATGCTTATAACCTTTTTGTCCAGGTTATTTATGACTTGGAGTGTTTGAACTATGGAACCACTGGGATTTATATTAACAAGTTGAGTATTCACCAAAGGGAATTTAAACATTCTTTGATTATAATTTAATCTTTTACGGTTTCACACATGTAATTCCTATGTTTGGTTAAAGAGATGAGATACCTAAATTAGTCAAATATTATTAAATAATTAAGCATTAAAGTTGTATGGGTTTTTACTTATTTTGACTTTATAAATTTTTTAATAAACATGGATAAATATAGACTTATCTAAAAAGTTATTGTCATAGATTATCTAGGTTTTGAAAATTAGGTTTTAGATAGTTTTGAGTGTCATCAATAGGATTTTGGGATTTTTTTGCTCACTAGATAGTAGTGCCCCACCTAGACACTAGTGCCATGTTATCTTAGTGTCCTCAAAGTGGCACTAATTTCCTATTTGTAGGACTATTCTTATTTTTTGGGAGTACCTATGCCTATGTTTTAGGTCTTATTATTGCATACATGAAATTTGAAACTCTTTGTTATTCTTGAAAAACTTTATTTAGTGTGAAAACCCTAATCCTAGTTAAAAATATGGAATAAGTAATAATTGTGTGTTCATTATTAGGATAGTCTGGACATCCTCAACACCCCATTATGAAGAGAGTTGCCTACATACCAATACTCTGATGAAGGATCAAGCTGGATGTAGTTTTCCTACATAATGGTTAATGCAAGTGCGAGTGAATGCTAGAATGAGAGTGGACTTAGATTCATTGAATGTTATTAAGCTTTGAAATCTTTGAAATTTGGGTTTAGGGGATGGTAGTTAGAATTAAGGTAGAATAGGGGTCAAATAACTTAGTTTTTATCAACTTGTCTTTTATTTAAATAGGTTTTTTGCATCTGCTTTACATCTAGTGATTAAGGATCAAATAAACTTGTATTTATAGAGATTTTTATCTTGTGCAAATAAGAAAATGTGCTTAGGTCAACCTTAGGAGGGGCACATATATGAAAAAGTATTTGTCCAGGAGAGTTAGGGATAAATAAAATAGTACCCAATTGGGGACACTAGTGTCATGTGGCTCTAGTGTCCCAAATGTGGTGCTAATGTCCACTTGGAAACACACTAGTCAATTTGGGTCAGGATCTAGGAAAGCTATCCTAGGACTATGTTTTGGCTAACTATAACTATCTATGGTCTATATAATGGCTATAAAAGTGTGCCTAAGACTCTAAGATAAGTCTAGGGCTAAGCTAGGAATAGATTAACTCAAGTGACACTCTTAGAATCCAATTACCAATTTTAGGTGATTACACTCCCCCCTTTTATTATATAAATTAAGTGAAATGACTTGTATAAATGAAAAAGAAGTGTACCTAGACTTACCTTATAAGTGAATCCCACATAGCTAAGTTTGAGTATGTGAATCTAGGTCTACGTATGTGAAAAATGATCCAAAGAAATTACCTAAAATGAAACATGAAAAAATAATTCCTTACTTAAGATATGATCAAAATTAAAATACTATGCTAAAATAAAGTAGCTGAGTAAAGTTGATCAAAGAGAGAGGAAAAGAATGAATACACCTCATTGGGTATGCGAACCAATGCATAAACTTAGTGACAACTTATATGTATGAGTGCACATAGTGATCATATTATTGAATATATTTGAATGAGATGATGGATTGTTCAATCCTCATATGGGTGGATCAAGAAATAAATCTAGTTTTGAATCCATCATTACCCATCCCTACTCAGTGGATCCTGATATGTGAATACCTTGGATAAGACTGTAAGTGTGTCTAACCCTCTCATGTGGGTGACTCAAGAAATCAAGTAGGCCATGAATCTATCATTTCCCACCCATGTGAAGTAGATGAATCTATAAATGAACTTTTAAAAGTATTAAAAATATCTAATTGAGTAAATATAATTGTGTATGTTGGCTTCATAGCCACTCATGTATATTAGGTAGCTTTGAGCCACTCAAGAATTCCAATCACTACATATGGAGTAAGGAATGAGTCTAGTGATAACCTATAATTTAATATAAAGTGTAGAGAATAGAATTTATTTTTCCATTATATTTGATCAACTTGTGCATAGCTAAGCATATGGAAACTATGTGTTGTGCACAAGGCCCTAATCTAGTATATGAGTATACTAAATCTAAACTAAGTATGTAATAATTGAATATGTGTAATTTAAATTAATATGGGAGTGATCATGCCACACATTATTCCCCCAAATATAATCAAATAGTATGAATCTAAGTTGGAATGAAATTTGATCAAAATCTAAACATAATTATCAAACCTATGATAGTATCTATGCAAATCTATATTATACCTAGTCTACTGGTCTAAATAATCTAGACTATATTGAAGCTAAAACTACTAGTCATTATCACCCTATAGTAGAAAATAATTCCTTATGGCACTAATGTCCCAATATAGACACTAATGTCTACTTGGTTTTAAATTGAGGTGATCTAAACTGACTTCTAAGTCTTTGTTATGTTCTGTGTCTACCCTGTGTTTGATTTCTAAAATTGAGCCTGTATACTAATATTTAATTATGAATAGCAAAGTGGAATCTTGATCTATATGATAAAACATTATGAATTCCCATTCTTTTGAGGGTATTTTTGAAATATGTGTAAGAAATACCATCAAAAGAAGTAGCTTTACAAAATATGCTATCTAGAGCATGTGCATGATATTCTAATATAATGTACAAACATAACATCAAAATGTAAATGAATATGGGCATAATTAGGTAATGTAAGATGTATATTATAATTTAACATTACACAAGGGTTTCAAGATAAATTTAATTAATGTACATAAAATCAAATTTGAGTAACTACCTAGGGGATGGGGCATAATGTCCATCATGGATCCCAAATAGAAAGGGTAGATGCATGAGTTCCCTCATGACATTGAAAAATGGTGTGTGTGTGTGTGTGTGTGTGTGTGTGTGTGTGTGTGTGTGTGTGTGTGTGTGTGTGTGTGTGTGTGTGTGTGTGTGTGTGTGTGTGTGTGTGTGTGTGTAACACTTAAATATAAGTTTCATGGTGTCAAATCATACAATTAATCATACATACAAGCATATGAGGCTAAAACAAATAGGCCAAGGGGTCACAATATAATGGACATGGGCACATGTCACTAAATCTGAGAATGAAGATATATAATAATATGTTCAAATGTCCACATACGTAAGCAACAATAAATTTGGCTTAGAGCCACATAGAAGAACATGTTCAAATGTTCACATATAAAAATAATAAATCACACACAAGGGACATGGGCACATATCCAAGGTATACAAATAGAGAAGTGACACAGAGCTAAAGAATAGTGGCATATTCAAAAGCCCTCAAAGATGGAAGAAGCATATGAAACACAATCAAGACTAATATAGGAAAACTAGAAATGAAAACATATATAACTATGTAGTACAAATCTATGTAGATGTTGGGATGCATATATACTAAATACAACTAGTGATAGTAAAAAAAAAATTGAGCAATGAGTAACAATGATCAATATCAAGATGTATCAATGCATAAATAAGAATGTATAGAATGTAAAGATATAACTTGGTAGTAGTGACTGTGTATAAGATGCCCCTAGTGGGTAGATGTATCAAATGTATAAACTTGGATCAGTGTATATTCCCCCAGTGGGTAGATGATAGAAAGTCTAGATTAGTATAGTGGGTCGGGGTCCTATATGTAATTTGCAAGCATTGGGAAGAATAAGTGAATCATATGTGTATGATAAAAAAAACTATACTAGGATAGATAAAAATATACAATATATAGAAAGTAATAGAAATGTAAACATAATAATGCATACAATATGTAAATTTTATATTTTTAAAATATTTGAATGTTTTGGTATTTTGACATGATATATTATTTTTGTGTTTCTGAGTATAATCTATGTATAAGCAATTAAAAATAAACTATGTACAAGGGGTGAGAGAGAGAAGGATGTATGTACAATATTAGGAACCATACTAACCAATGAGTCTCATGGGAGACTCACTATCATTGTTACCTATGCTTAATATGGGAACTGTGATTGTGCATGTAATGTGAAAGGGTATAAATAAGACCATAATCTATTATGCTATTTAATCTGTCTAAAAATACTTATATAGTAATGCTATGATGTTGTGTCATTGACTATGATGCTTGTGAACTATAGGGGTCCTAAGGACTCATTTGGTAGAAGAAGAAGCTATAGGTGATGTAGGTGCCCTATGTTGAGAACCCATAGAAACCAATAAAATTGATCTCAATGTAAAATAAGGAGAATAAGGTCCTCTATAATTAGTGATGTATCTCTGACATAGGGGTCTCTCTAGTAATGGTCTCTATGGGAGAGTATTCATATGTGTAGATACTATAGGAGTATACCTATCCTAAACTAATGAATATATTAAACACTATGATGTATGCATAGGATTTGTACTCTCTACTATAATTGATAACCATGTAATATCTGGTAATGGTGCTAGAATTATAGATGGAAACTCTACTAGAACTACATATGGGATGGGTAGAAGATACTCATATGGGACACCTTCAATCTTAACCACTTGATTTATATACTTTAGGAATCAATGTACTATATATGGGATGGATCAAAGATGTTGTAACCATATATTTCCCAATAATATATTGAATACACATGTACTAGTTATTACTAGGAATTAAATGGCTATGTGTTGGTCCAACCTGTAATAGAAGCACAATTTCCCTAATGGAGCTCTAAACATGGATAATAAAAACCACTAATGGATGTATGTGTGGGTAATATATCCTAATCTATGTATCCTAAGTGTTTTAGGAGTGTCATGGTGCACATGCTTGTACTCGACCCATTGTAAACCATAACATTATGAATAGGATGGTAGTCTATGTATGGTTATATGAAGAGAACATGTAAATTTGTGTCATCATCCATAATATCCTAATCTAAAAATGTGATAATTGGTCTAGGTGGAATTGTAGTATGATACATGCTAATAATTTTATGTAGTGGATATGTCTCCTCTATAACTATGTGATGGGAATCTGGTGGTGGATGTGCCTGGTATGTATAGTAAACACCTAATGTTCCCCCTGCCTCATTTATTTTATGTTTTAGGAAAGAATATTAAAATATATTTAGCACCTTAGCCTCCTTTTATCATTATTTTGGTGCCTTTATGGGTGTGCCCACATCAATAATGTTAGCCTAAATGATATCTTGTATTTTATGATTTAAGCTAATGCATCTATTTGTCGTATGGCTTGGTGCCTTGTGATACTAGAAAAATGCATTTGAATCATAACTCTTTGGAAGAGGCCATGTTGTATCAACCTATTTAATGGAAGAGAGAGATATGACATTGCATTCCAATAGTTTTTTTAGAACCCATGCTGGTGACTCTGAAATATTATTGAAGACTCTACATCGAGTAGTAGATAAAACCAATCTAGGAGATGGATCAAAATCCATGTCGATTATGGCATTTTGATCACTTTTGTTATATATGGCCCTTACCTTGTATAAATGTTTTTTTATAAATCTTCATATTTTATTCTAATCCATTTATGTACTTGAGGTTTCCCATTGATAAGCGCTTAACCTCTTTTTCCTTGATTGTGTGGCATAAATCGATAACTATAGGAAAATTCTTGAATAAGATAACTTCATGAAGTGTTGGTAGGATACTTTATTTAAATATATCCTAAAGCTATTTGTATTCCATGGTGTTAGTCAATTTGGATAGTATTATCTTATATCATAAGACATAATATGTAATAGGTCATTTGACTTTGGATTTAACTATTCCACTTGTGCATATGATATCTTATCACTG